>JAOQMS010000179.1:5704871-5724690 GCA_027563885.1 Erythroxylum longipes
CGGTCTAATCTTTCACCATGGCTTAACCGTTGGATTCTCTCCTATCTAACGGCTACAAATCTTAACTACACATGGTTTAAAGTTTTGGGATTCACTAGCCGTTAGAACTTAGTAGTAGTAATATGGTAATTTTTGCGGGTCGGGTTTGGTGGAGGATCCGTTTCATTAACTTAAAAAATGTATCATAAGCCCTTGTTTCGATTTGACTTACTGACCATTTGGAAATCAATGAATTGAATTAAATTCATTAATTTTATGTGATTGAATTCAATTCATGTATTTGAAATGTTAAAAAAGAGATGACTTAAATTCAACCACGTAATTGAATCTTATTTTCTTTATGAATTCAATTTACATCTCAAATTATGTGAATTAAATTCTGAATTGAAGAGTCAATTCTTTTAAAAACATTAAATTTTTTTTACCAAATATACACATCATAAATATACAAATTACTGCAAAATACATACATTGATTACGTACTATTTTTAATTAAGGATACAAAAGTCATATAAAGTACTTCAGTTCATTTTTATTGTGTTTCAAACAATGTAATTGAATTTAATTCTAATATTTATAGATTTACTTCAGACAGTGTAAATCGAATTTAATTCAATCTCACAAATGTAATTGAATTTAATTCGTCAATGAATCCAATTTGAAAGTTTCCAAACGATTTGTTATGTTCTCATACAAGTAAAAGAAAGCAAATGAATTTATAAAAATCAAAAGTATACTTGGACTGTTAGAGCTGATTTATCAGGTCTGGGATCTTGGGTTCATACTACGGTTGGGATGATTCATCTTGTATATTAATGAATTTTATCTTTTTTATCAATATATAATTTAAATTTTAATATTTTTAAAGCGCTCTATTTTTATCTTAATATTTTTAAAACGTTTAAAATAAATTTTACGTAGACGAAAAATTAAATAAAATTAAACTTCTTGATAAGTATTATGTCATTGCTAACATATTATTATTATTATCACCGTCATCAATTAATAAGTATAACTATCACGTGTATTCAATTGGAGATGACAATGAGTTAAGCTTGAGGTCCAATCGGCCTGAACGCAAGCTTGGGCCCAATCGAGCCTTAGTGAAGCAGGGTTAGACTAACTCAACTTTATATACATATATATTTTAAATTCAAAAATAGTGTTATTGACGTCATTTATACATTGCCTGCTGGGCCTTAGACCTGGACTTATTACCAAGCTTATTTGTCACGTGAAATAGTGAGATCTAAGTGTCTTATTTTAGAACTTAAAATTATTAATATTTTGTAATTATTTAATTATATATGGTAATTAATTTAATTAAAAATTTAACTAAAGTCTCTAATCTAATTGAAATCCCTCTCCTCTTTATGATGTATCTCTGCTCTCATAAGTCTACGCTTCATCTCACTCCAACTCTCTGGTTTAACACACAAATCCTATCTGGTTTCTCTCTTTAGCTTAGGAAGATACCTCTAACACAAATATTTAGACATGTCCTCTAAGGCTTGAGCTTTACTCTTGTTCTAAGTGAAATTAGATGGTGCCTTGTGCTGGTTAGGTGTTTCTTGGTTGTTCTTGTTAGGGATTAATGTGAGTTCCATGAGGCGGAGAGAGCCATAAGTTGCGAAAGTGACAAAGATAGGTGGTGAGAATCACTTTTTCTTAAAGATGGGTGATGGATAAGAGGAGGTTAAAGAGAAAGAGCATTAGTGACTGTTAATGGTGAAGAGTATTGTGGAGAATCACAAGAGATCTCTGGACGAGAAGAAGATGAAGAGCAATGGGAAGCATGTTAAAGGTTGTAGCTTTCTTTCACGTTATTATTCTTGTCGCGAAAGGTGTCACGGATTTTAGTTAAAAACTTAACTAAATTAATTAAAATAATCATAAAATATTAATATGTTCAAGTTTTTAAAATAAATCAGTTGGGCAGTTGGGCCTCACCACATCCCACATAACGGTTAGACTCATTAACTAATTTTAAAAAATAATAAAAGTGTCACATCATCTAACCTTATTTAATTTTTCACCTATTTAAAGTATATTTTGAATATTTTAAAATGTTATGATTGAAATTAAATTCTTTGAAATGTTAAGTAGGAATGTCAGTGTGGCCCGGTCAGGCCTATTTTTGGTTCGAATTAGTCGGGTCTTAGGTCGATTATAGGAGGGCCACAGCCTAGCCCGTGACCCGATCATTACTTTCAAAACGATGTCACTTTAAAAGTTTTTTATTTTAAAAAAAGAAAGACAGGCTAGCCCAACCCAACTTATCCGAGGCCTATAAGGCCATAGCTCAGGTCATGGGAGGGTCGAGTCGCGGGTCAACCCATCCCGCTTCGCCAGGCCACAGGCCAAGCCACGAACCACCATCACCGGGGGCCAATCCAGGTCGAGCTTGACCTAAGGGCAACTCGGGTCTGACCTGACCCATTAATATTCCTAATGTTAAGATTCTAAGTTGTATTATGATAAAAAAAAATAGGTTGCACATTTAGCCTTTAGTCACAATATGAGCAAAATAATAACCGTATCATTGAGACGTTTGTCTTTTTTTTTTTTTTCCGTCTAAAGCTTATAAAATATAATGAAATGAATAACTAAGAAGTTAACTTAACTTTGAAGAGAAAATCTATGAGATTGGAAATTATTTTTGAGGTTATGAATAGTTGGGGGTTTATTAATGAAATGAAATAAAACGTAATATTATTCCATCGTTTGAGATGGGAGTTTATAATAGAATAGAATGTAATGAGATGAAAGATGATGGCTTCATATTACATCTCATTATATCCTAAACAGTAAAAATAAAAAACCTCCGATTTGGAGGGTTTATGATGGGATGGAATATAAAATGATAAACAACTTTATATTATATTACATTATAAACCTTTCATCTAAACATCATTTCACTATATTACATTGTGAACCCTTACATCATTCCCAAATAACAATTTTCTAATATTATATCTATTTACGTTTCATTTCAAACCCATTTCATTCATTCTATTTCATTCCATTACATTAAACTTTACATTCAACTAAATATAGCATGAGATAACGATATCTTTTTATAATAAGTAACAAATTAAAAAGTACCAAAATTTTGATATTTTTTCAATTAAGTGTCTAATTTTTTAATATTTTAATTTACGAATTAACCTTTCAAAACCCTTACAACCCAAATCAAAATGTTGACTTTGTTAATTTTTTGTTGATATGACACATTTTTAACATAATAATTAGAGTTTTATGTGACATTTTGTGAACATGTGGTCCCATATGGATCAAACCTAAGATTTCCCATGCCCGTAACCTCTTTGCATAGAACGACCCTTCTTTCCAAATTCTCAACCCTAATTACTATAGGTATTGATTGACATGAAAAGTTATTATGAATGGATATACATAAAAAAAAGGATTGATTTGTATTTATTTGATTAATATTTGTTGTTGGTTACAAAATTAAAGACATTGTTTGAGAGAGAGCCTTGAAGTAACGGGTAAAAGTTGCTCATTTGTGATCATAAAGTCACAAGTTCGAATCATGAAAATAACTTTTTTGTAATTACAAAAAGAAGGTTGCGTACATTGATGACCATTGTTCGACCCTCGCAAAGTAAGAAGTGTTGTGCAAAGAGTAAATTTTCAATTTTCATTTTATGATATTAAAAGAAAAAAATTGTCATGACCTTTTTCACTTGCCAATTTACTTATAATAATTTCGCTTTTACAATTACCTAACAATATAGAATATGTTATCCAAATCACGATAAAAAGATATTTAGGGTAAAAAACCACTCGTCACCAGCCATTTATTAAAGTAATGGATACCAAATAATTAGAATTATAAAAAAAAAAAAAATTGCATGTTATACAAGATATCTCCCTTACACAAGCATCATTCTTCCTCATCTCATGGGTCTTTAACATCTTCATGGGCACATCTCAAGGTCCCAAAACCAAAACAAATCAATCTCAATGTCTCCACTTTCAACATCACCATCCACATATTCTACATCTTTCGTACAGATAAACTTCCCACTGTGAATTGCAATTAATTTCCCATCCCAACCTTCCATCTTTGTATACCTACATACAAATGTCAATATGATATTAAACACAAAAGCATTGAATAGAAGGAGACAAGCACTTCATTACTGAAGTATAAACACAAGTTAAATACCACTGTAACATCACTAAAACATATGTTATAGAAAGGGTATAATCATATTATTCTAAGTTGGATAGTTGACCCAACCAGCAAAAGCATAGAAATAATGACTGCAACGGAAATTACAAAGACAAAAGCATTCAAAAATATAATATGTTTGTTTTCTGGTAACATAAACAGAGATTGAACATTATCTACTAAAGAGGTTTCCTTGAAGAAAAATGTCAACCATTAAAGCTCGGTTTTGAAGGTACATTGACGTAGAACGAGTCTCTCGTTCACTAGTAATAAAAGGGTTGTAGTCATTCCACTTGTCCAACAAACATTTAACTTCGCTGTCTATTTACCATCCTACCTGTTGAGTTTGTTCCTTAAAGTTGATTAAACAACCAAGAACATTAACACGATAACTTAGAGAAAAGGAAGGAAGATGGCAGGGTCCGATCAAGCAGCGAAGCACTCGTCGGAGGTGCTTCACCAGAGACGGAATGTGGGACGTTGTCCGGTGAAGATGGCCATGGGTGGGGTTGCAATAGCTGCCACTCTTGGTTACTTGGTTCTGTATTCTAAGAAGAAACCTGAAGCTACTGCTCTGGACGTGGCCAAGGCCACTACTGGGGTCTCGCATCCTCGCAATTAGACTACGTTAAATGTTACTTAACCGCTTTCAGATACTCTGCTTTTCTCTTTTCTTGTTTTATTACTTTATATCCTTATCCCATGGGCTTGGCTTGTAACGTAGAAGAAATAAGTATTAAGGAATAAATCATTCTGTTTTTTCTTTTTGTGCCAGAAGAATTTATGATTACTATTTTGAAGTATATACTATATAATCTCTCATATATAAACAATGATTTAGTAGAGATGAAAATAGACTCATCCATGAGCATAAATTTAGATATTTTTAATTGGCCGATCCAGAGGTGGCCTTGGGCAACTAGACTCATTTTTATAAATGATAAAATAAGTCTTATTTTTATCTTAATAAAAAATAAAATGAAGCAAAATAAGGTTTACTCTTAATTTCATAAAGAATAATAAAATAACTTATATTTTACTTAGTTTTATTCTTTGTAACAGCCTAAAAATTAAAAAAAAATTTCTTTACTCAAGACCTATAAAATATTAGGAATGATCTTGGACTGACCGATAGGTCAAATCAAGCCGAGACTGATCTGAAACCTAACTTTTTAAAACAAAAACACGTCGTTTTATTAAGAAGAGTTAAACTTTGGTAATGTCAACCCCACTTCTGGGAATGGTGATCTAAAGGAAAGCATCAATGACATATTGAACTCCCCTGGGAACTTCTATACATGGTCCAACAAACTATAGGATAGTTAGATTATAATAAAAAAGTTGGATCATGCATTAATCACTTTAGCAACCCAATATTTTCATACCACTACCCCATAATTTTTCAAAACATTCTACCAGCTTGACCTAGGACAAACACCATTTCGCTTCAACAATTACCCTGTAGAGGTGTAGGTATAAGATTGGTTTTGATACAAGTTGAAATTCATATTCAAGTTTTATATATAAAATACGTTTGAAATTCAGAAAGTCTAAATTCTTGTATTAAAATGAGTTTTTTTTGCTTTTTTCAATTTGAATTTGATTTGAATTTAACAATGATTAAAAAATTCAACGGATTCAACAATTCAATCTTAAAAATCTTGAACCGTCTATCTTCTCGTTTCGATTTTCAACTTTTTTGTTCAATTTGCTTTAATAACTATTATTGTTAAAACTAATTAATTTATTAATTAATCGGTAAATTTTCGAAAATTATTAAGTTCCTATAAAACAAAAATACATCAATTAATTTTTATTGTAAAGCTTTTAATTATATTTTAAATTCTTTAATTTTATTTAATTTTTCGCTAATTTTACTACGGTTTAATATCAGTTAAATATTTTAAACTTTAATCCTCTTGTCTTACCAGTTTAATTCTTAAATTTTGAAACATTAAAATTTAGTTCTAATGTATTTAAATTAATTTATTAAAAATGCAAATTTCATATAATTATATAAAAATATTAAATTTCAAAATATTTTTTAAATTTCGAAACTAATTTGTTAACTTTAAATTTAACAAAGTTGAAATGGATAGGTTAAATTGGTCAAAATCTGAGTTTAGCAATTGAAGCGTTCGTTTTACGTCCACCGCCCCGAGTGCGCATTTCCTCCTCCGGAAACCGTCGGCCGTTGGTCAGAAATAAATATAACCAACTGATCAGCAAACACTCACAGACAATAACGAGAAATATCCAATGGAGGATCAAGCTGCTAACGTAGATGAAGATAAGGGAGTCAAAGCATTGGCCTCCTTCTACTCCAGCTATGTATGGAATCGACTTGTCGCTCTCTTTCCCTCCAAAACTAAGTTTATTGGCAAAATCTCAGGCCTCTACCGACAAACAGCTCGCACCACTCGCAAACCTTGCTTTCCTCTGCCTTTGCCCTCTAACTCTCCAGATTCTTCTCTGTATACTCTCTGCTTTCTCATTTTTCCTTTGTCTATGTTCATGTGATAATAGAGATTCTAATGGATTTTAGATGGCTTATACTCCCTGCATTTTTTCTATACTTGCTACTGTAGCATTTATTTAGTTCACCATGCATGGTTCTCTCTAATTGCTATGTACATTTAGCTGAAAAATAATGCTTAGACTTTAGAAACGATGGTTAGGTGATAAGATTGCTTAGGTCTGAATTTATCATCCTTAATCTTATAATACGCCTTGATAAGTTAATTAGTTGCTAAGTATGAAATTTAATGTTCTCTCTTGTCCTATACATGCAGATTTGTGACAGAGCCATCTAGGCTCTATGACGTCCTGGAGGATATTATACAACACCTTATAGCTAATTTACACAATGTACAAAAGAATTTGCAGTTTTGGCAATCTAGAGCAGAGGTTAGCATTTAATTTCACAGGCCTATTTTGTAATTATCCTGTCTATCACTTTATGTAGTCAGGTATTTCTCTTCGACTAAACTAAAGTATTTCAGGGTTCTAATGCTCGAAAGTTGTACTTCATGATTTTTGAGAGAGGACCGTTGGCTTTCATTGATGGGACAGTTTACTTCCTGCGTGAATTTGGTGAGGGTTCTACCATTCAGCGGTTTTACCAGTCTGCATCTGCTCACATATCTGAGAGGATAGCAGCTCTCAGCACCATAAGAGACGCACTTGCTACATCCTTGGCTGAGGTAACTTCCTTTTATTTGTCTATCCTATTTTTTGTTCTTATGCAGTTGTGTACAAAAGTTTGTAAAAGTTTGCAGCTACTTTTTCCTTTAATTTAATTCCAGAATTTGATATGCATGCCACATGCTGTCCCAAATGTATTGGTATAATGTTTTAGAGCAGATGTTTTGTCCAAGCTGGTTGAACTTGAAATGTCTAATGTTATTAACCTGTGGACTATACTTGTTTCTCATTGCTTTCTCAAGCTTACAGTTCACATTATGGATATTTGAAGTGTTAAGACTCTTCGGAAATTTCATGCTTCCTGCATCTATTTCATTTTGATTTTTGACGCATCCATTCCTTGCTTAAATTTTAATGTAAGATTAGTTTACCACATCTAAAGCTTTACCTTAACCATTTTAGACTCTGTTTCTGTCAATATGTCTATATGCAACTTATGCAGTCTATTCATTGCTTGCTATGGTCCGAAATATGTGTCAAAGAATTTAGCCAGTGTTTGTTCTCAACAGGGCTCTAAGAATCAATGATAAACCTCATTTTCTGTACCGTCAGGTTTACATGGAAGTCAATAAATGTGGTGAGGAGTTAGTGAAGGATCCAGAAAAATCATTGCCTTCATTACTAGCTTCTATTAATGGTATGTTTTCGAATTTGGAGGCATCAATTGGTCATCTGCATGCTATACATCAGGTAAGTTTCATACTGAGCTTATTAATTTGCTTTCCATGTACGTGGAAAAAACAATTTTCTTAATTCAATGCTACATTTTTTGTATGTTCAACTGTGAAGCCTGACAAAATATTTTAGTAATTGGTGTTTCACTTACATGCATGGTGCTATGCTTTCTAATATGTATTCTTGAATTTTATGTAGACTTCTTCTGTTGATGGAAGCTATTCATTTCCTTTGCTGCTTGAGGAACTACCAGAAGTTAATGGAGGGTCTCAGTGGACTGATTGTGAAATGAGAGATGCCATCAATATGGTTTACAAAAATCTAGAGACACTTGACTCCTATGTGTCTTTATTGGTAATAATTTTTATTTTTTTTCTCAGTGATTGGCTAAATTTAGGTTGATTTCTTATCACTGCCATATGGTAATAGAATCCCTTGTCACTAGTAATTGTTGTTGGAGATGCTGATCAAACGCACTCTTCTTTCCTTTAGGTTGCTAAACACCAAAAGCCAAGAAAAGTAAGCCAATACTGGATTCGCTACACATGTGGTGCAGTTGGCCTGTCAGTTTGTTCATTGTGGCTCCTTCGACATAGTAATTTGATGGGAAGTTCTGATATTGACAATTGGATTCAAGAAGCTAGGGATTCGGTTGTGAACTTCTTTAGTGACCATGTGGAGCAACCGGTATATCTAGCTTGCTCTTTTTATCATATGGTTCCATAACTGCAATTTGGAATTGCACAAGTTCTGTGATCAAATTTAGATTTCTATGCAATGCTGAAAGCACTTATTACTAATTTGTTTGAAAGTGGAGTAAAGAGATTTTCTTCCTTCACAGTGCTGTAGTTTGACCACATAAATTTCAGTAGTGCAAAAGTCAACCATTTGTGGCGTATCTAGAGATTAACTCGTGATAATTGTGAGATGAATCCATACTTGGGCTGGTTGTAAGTCCCACTTCAGTACGGAAATGTTGACATGGTATATATGGGATCTTTTGGAAAGGGGTACTTGTCACCTTCTGGGACTAGTGCTAGAAGTCCAACTTAAAATTCAGTTTAAAATGATCTTGCATTGTTGTGCCATCGATACTTAGGATGTAATTACACTTCAGTATGGCAATGTTGAAAAGGTTAGAGAAACAGGTACTTACCACTCTCCTGAGACTAGGGCAAGAAATTCAACTAATAGTTCAGATACTTGTTACCTTATAAACTTTTTTTTTTCTTTACATTTCTGATGTTTTCTAGCTTTCCTAGTCTAAATGGATTCTGAAACCCCTCTCTCGTAGTTCTGTTTCTGGATTTTAGCTATTCAATTGAAATGTCGTGAGATTTAACAAACTGGTCATTTTATCAGCTTCTCTCTATAAGAGATGAACTATTCGAGACATTCAGGAAGAGACAAAAAGGTGTAATGGAGGCCGAAGAAGTTCAGTTGACTGCTAATTCTCTGCGCAGGTTGACATTTCGTTCCACTTTCGTTTCCCTCTGAAAATACTGTATTATGATGAGTCATTGTCAAAGCGGAACTGATAGTCATATGATTAACCTACATACTTGTAGCTTGCAATGTATAGCTTCTCTAAAATACCTGTGAAGAATCTACACACTTAACAGTGGCTTTTAATTTATACACATGTAATTTATAATGCCGACAGAAGGCCTAGAACATTGAAGAACAAGTTGGGTGTTAATTATCCTAAAAGTAGCAAAAGAGTTTTTTTCCCTGTTAAAAAGTCATGTATGACAACTTTGGACTATTATACTGAAGTACGTGGAATGTATGATGTGACATAATATTTGTATTAAAAAAATTAAACATGGAAAATCTCCATTGCTTAGTTTCCAATGCATTAGCTTTGATGTCCAAGTCTTCATCCCCTATGATGCAAGGATGGGAAGATATAGATTTAGAGGCTTTGATTCAACATCATAACAACTTCTATTTCCCTTTCCATTTGTGTTAATAAAGATGAGATGATTTCCATTGCATAGGTGCAATAGAGCCCTTTTGTTTGAATCTAGTAAATAGTCGAATGTCATTAGGATGTCTCTATCGACCTGAAATGAAAGGGTAATTGCTATCAATTGCTTAGTTTATGATAAATTTGCACTGGCAATGGGTTTATGATAGCTTTGTTTTAGGTTGGCTTTGCTCACTAAAAGGGATTTGTATGAAAGCTTTGGAATAGGATGCTTAGGTACTGAACAATGAATTGGAAAGGTTCTGATTGCTCAAGTAGGATTTCTTTTGATAGAAATTATATGACGTGATTTATTTTAAATATTTGTACAGTACTGCTGTCTTCTCCTCCCTTGTTTTTTCTTTAATTAGTTCTTCAATTTGTTTTCTTGCGTGTCCAATCTTGCAGAAAATACTTGGACTTCATTGACCATGAACTTTCTTTGATTAATTATGTTGCTGGCATGCAGAATGTTGTTGGCTTTCAGCGAGCAGACAAAAGGTCAAAAGTTCCCAGAGAACGCTTCAGATCAGGAAATGCTTGAAATAGTGATGACAAGGTATGCTGCACTCTGAGCTTATGGGTGGTTTCCATGTTTAAGATGGGATTAATGAGGATTTGAAGTTCTTAAAGATATGTATACAAGAAGACTAAGGGTTTAAAGAAATGTTACTTTTTGCTTTTGTACTCCAGTGTTTTTGTTTTCTACTTTCTTGTCTAGGTTTTATGTTTTCTATCGCCCAAGTAATGACGTGTCCAGGCAAAAAATACCAATATTGTTCTGCTGAATATGTTTATATATAAAGTTTATGATTATGGCAACAGAAAGAGTTGAGAGAGAGGGAAATTTGTGCGTAATCAGCAATCTGGTTTCGTAGAATAGAATGAACTAATGGACTTTAGGAACACTCTAGCTTGTAGTGATGCTACCCACTCCCAGAGCAACTTTCTCGGTGAATATTTAGTCGATGAACGGATGGGTGTGGAAGTACCTTCTCTTGTCCTACTTTAACTCAAATTGCCTCAAGCAAAAAAGTATTCTCTTTATGATGCAGTATTGTCTATTATGATGATTTATTTGTCAGCACCACAACCAATTCACAAAGAAAAGCTAGTGGATCAGTTTTACACGGGTGAAATTTACCCTTTTAGTTTCAAAATATTACCTGATTGATGAGTTTATACTTTTCTAGTTTTAGGTGGAGCATCGAAACCTAGATGTAATTGGGTTAAGTGATTCCTCCCTGTATATTTTGGGTTAAGTGACTCCTCCCAGTATATTGACTTGAACTCCAACTTAAAAATGAAACCTATGTGCCATAAAATTGTGTAGGAAAAATCTTCAACACTTGGCATCAGTACTCAAAATTTCTCTGAGTTGATTCCTAAGTTGATATAACACTGAATTACTTATAAGTAGGCATGCTTATGTGCTTATCTTACTCCCCTCCTTGGAAAGTGAACTCCTTGGCTACTGTAAATAGGTACGAGAAGGAACTAACACATCCTATTCAAAACCTTTTAAGTGGGGAGCTTGCTCGTGCTTTGCTTATCCAGGTAATACAGAACACTTTGATAATGACGCCTGTTTCTAACATTGGTCATAACCTGATATATTCGTCCCATTTCAGGTTCAGAAGTTAAAACTGGATATTGAGACGTGAGTCTGCTCAAATAGTATGCCATATCAAAATCAAATTTTATTTGGCCTTCCTAGTATGCTTAATTTGCATTGATCTTTAATCAGGGCAATGCTAGAACTTGATCAGATCCTCAGGGCAAATGAGATCAACTTTGCTATTCTGGCTGCCTTGCCAGCATTTTTTATTTCTCTCATTCTGCTAGTGGTAGCACGTGCATGGCTCAAACGGGTACGTAAACAGTAAATATCATCCATTGTGTAATAGCAGTTTCTTTGAGTGAATTATATATGTTGCAATTTTATTGGGGATGACATTTGTGATGTGCGGCCTTGCATTGACCAGTATGTGTAGACACACATCTGCTCTTTTATTCCAAGGCTGGCAGCCCCAGCTTGAAATGCTGTATATGATTTCTACCTTGATTGAGGTAGATTGTCTTTCCTTTGTATTGCATCTGTTTCTTGAAAAGTAAAGAATGATTTCTTCAGATATTGAGGAGAATATGGTTCTTTCCTTTGCTTTGCATGGTGATGCAACTATGCAAGCGAATTTATACATTGTAATACAAGTTATTTAAATATTTTGATTCTTTTGTTTATGGGTTTGAAATCAGATTATAGTTCACTTTCCCTTAATCACCGAACAAATTAGGCTGCTTTATGCTACTGCTAATCTTCAACACTGTGTATGGAGCAATAAAAAGCATACGTCATGACATGTACATATTTGGGCATGAACTTCAAAGCACTAGAGGTGCACATTTTACAGAAAAATTATGAGGATGGAGCACCACAGTTTGATGCAATGGACAGGTCATCACACATAAATGACCATGTGTGAAAATTCTGAATTGAGACTCCTGATTTTAGTTTGAGTTTAATTTGTTCCTAATCTTCTGCTCCATGCGCACTTTCACAAGTATCTGCATGCATGTGTTTTTATGCACTACAGTGTTTATCCTTGTTCTTTCTGCTTCTTTTGTTGCGTAAATCAGGACACTAGAGCAGAAGGAAGGGGGAGAATTGCTCGGCGTCAAAGGAGGCTACTCTTAGCAGAGGTTGAAAGAAGGATTATGCAGTACCAAAATTATATTGACCAAGGCCTGGTAAGAAACTGCATTTAGTATTGGATTATTATTAGACTTCTTAAAAGTATCTTTATACCTTGATCATTTCCAATGTCATGATATGCATGTTAACAATTCACTGTAAGAGAAGTTGCTTTTTATCAAAACAACCAAGAATGTGAGGTGATGGTGAGTTACTGTAAGAAACTGTGGACCAATTGAACTATCTCTTTTATACTGTGAGTCTTTGTGATTCCGTGGCCGTTTCCAATGATGAAAGATTTCTTTTCCAAACAATAAGATAGCTTCTGGCCTTCCACTTGTTCACAGATTCAGCCATGCAATTATACTAATTAACAGTAATGAGATATCTACCCATCACTCCACTCATTATGCAGGAGAAAGAGTCAATATCCATGTATGGCTTAGCATTGTATAGTTTGGATCGCCTATTTCATGCTGTTGAAAGGCATGCAAAAGCAACTGGTGAATGGCAGTGGTTAGTATGAACTACCGGGTTCCGATATTATTATTTTTGATCTACATCGCTTGTGCTAACTAGTAAGGTGATGAACAGCTTGAGACAAGATATCATGGATCTGGGAAAACCAGGCCTTCCAACTACATACAAACTTGCAGTGACATCACGCATGGAGCAGCTGTACGAGTGCTTACTTCCTTCATTTAAAATACAATAGGGTTCTCTTCCCCTCCTTTATTTTCCTTAAAAAATGTCCAACTTACCTTCCCAGGAGAAACAAAGATTTAAAAGATGAAAAGAATATAAAAAAAAAAACATGATCATTTAAAATGCAAAAGGGGTGGATCCCATCTTTATACATGCTGGCATTACATGGTATTTTGCTTTATGTAATGCGAGACAAACAAGAAAGAAATTCCCTCCAGTTGGGGATTTGATCAATTTTGTAAGCATTGGATTATAAGACCTCAAATCATTTGGCTTTTTGATCAATTTTGTAAGCATCGGATTTTAAGACCTCAAATCATTTCGCTTTACTGATTTCCGAGTAAGTCAGATTTTGTAAGTTCCGTGTACATTCCTTTCTTGTGGAGGTCTTTGTTCTTGCTCAATCAGTACTGCATGTGATTGAAGGAATGTCAAAACCTGCCTAGCCTGATTTTAGCTCGGGTTGATCGGGCCACTGGATGGGCCGAATTGGCCCACGACCTGACCATTATTTAAAAAACCATGTTTTTGAAATTTTTCTAAAGAAATAGGACTAGCCGAATTGGCCTGACCTACCAGTATCCTGTCGGGTCATAGGCCAGTCATCTGTGATTGGACTGGGTTATGGGCCACCATAACTCAGGGTCGGGCCATGAGCAGTCTAAGCTCAGCCATTGATGTCTCTATGTGTTGGGTCTTCCAAATAGCAAAAGATGATTGTGCGTTTTCTTTAGAAATTGATTGTGCATTTGGTTAGATATTGTTTCTCTTTGTAAAAATAAAAAATAAAAAAGTTGTATACGTTATAATCCTCCTTAAAATCGTAAAGGAGAAAATTTTGTGTATTGAATCCGATAATTGATTTCCTTGTCCACGTCAACGCCCATTACTTTCACATTTTCTTTACGACAACCTGTAGATGTAGACGGAATGCAATAGTGGGCGTACTGCACGCAGACTGCAGATACTACTTTCTCCCAGTGTGCTAGTGTGCTGCTTATCAAAGCGGGACTACCATTACCATGAGCATCAAGGTTTTTGACCGGCGGTATACATTGAGGACCACGTAGTTTCTATTAGCATTTTAAGTCGAGAACCTGGAAAATGGGTGAAGCAGGAGACGACTATCCAATTTTGATTCTCAAAGGCCAAAAGAATGGTCGTGACTATACATTATGATGGTTGAATTGGAACCAGTCGCCACCTCCTAATTTTGTACCACACCAACCTTGTTTTGGTCCTGGATACATTCTCTCCTTCTCCATTTATCGAAACCGAGCTGATGGAGCCCTTCCAAGACTCAAAGCAAGTCAACCCATTGATTCAATCAAGCTTCGACCCGGTAGCTTAGAGACATCAATTTCCTTCATGAAATCCCTTATTTTCTCAGCCTCCTCATATCTACCTGCTTCTGCATAGATGTTTGACAAGAGGACGTAATAAGAAGCCTTTTCTGGCTCCAACTTGATTAATTTCTTTGCAATCCGTCCTCCTACTTCAAGATTATTGTGAACTCGACACCCTGATAATATGGCACCTAGAACGCCAGCATCAGGTTCAATTGGCATTTCCTCAATAAGCTTCTCTGCCTCCTCTAGAAGCCCTGCCTTTCCCAGACAATCGACCATAGTTGCATAATGTTTCAAGCCCGCAACCAGTCCGCAATCTTGAATCATTCTGAAATAGTATCGTGCTCGCTCCACCAGGCCTCCATGAGCACATGCTGTTAAGACGCCAAGAAATGTTACATCATTGGGCATAACCCCTGCTCTTTCCATCCGATCAAACAGTTCCAAAGCAATATTTACATTGCCACCCAGTCCATATCCCAAGATCAGTGAGCTCCAAGAAAACACATCTCTCCGGCGCATTTTATTGAACATCCTACGGCCGTAAGTCAATATCGAGCATTTCACGTACATATCTACAATAGCGTTCCCTAAACTTAATTCCATCTCCAAGCAGTTCCTCAAACACCAGCAGTGAACGCCCTTTCCATGCTTTAACCACCCCAATTGACCACACATTAACAGCAAGCTCACCATGACAACCCCATCTAGCTTAATCTCAAAATTCAACATCTCCCTGAATAGTTGCAAACCCAAACCAGGTTCCCCATGCTGGGCATACCCAGATAACATAGCAGTCCAAAGAATTGCATCTCTCTTGGGCATTTCATCAAACACCAGTCTAGCATGAAACACGTAACCCAAAGTGACATACATAAACACTAGAGCAGACCCAACAAATAAACTCACCTCGAAACCCGTTTTAACACACAACCCATGTAGCGTAATGCCTAGACTTAAGCACCCAGAGCCCGCGCACGCCCTCAAAACAAGAGGAAGCGAGAAATCATCTGGTCGAACTTGGGACTCCCTCCACATAAGGAGGAACAATTCCAAGGCTTTCTCAGGAAAGTTTGAACGAGAAAACTCGCCAATTACAATGTTCCAGGAGAAAATATTTCGGTGTGGCATGTGAAAGAAGAGGGAGAGAGCATGAGGGTAGAGCATGTTGTGGTGAGAGTACGTGAGAACAAGCTTAGAACTGAGGACCACATCGTCGTACAGAAGAAGCCGGAGCAAGCGAGCGTGGAGGTGGCGCAGATGTGAGGGGTTTGGAGAAGTGTGGAGAAGGTTTAAATAGTGAGAAACAATGGAGCTCCGGTCAGTGACGTTAGTGGCAATGTTTGTGAAGAAAAGTCTATTGATCAGAAGCTGAGGCTTTGGTCTTCCATGAAGCAAAAGTAGCGTAGGCATAAACATTGGCAAGTGCGAAGCAGCCGCACGTCGCCACAGGAAATCATATATGCATTGGCTGGTACCAAAGGAAAATTATGTCAATATCTGGACTTTGCATTTGATTTTAATTAATTTAAAAATGCACTTGAACTTATATGATATGATTTTTAAATTTTTTAAAATTTCATATAATTCAAATATTAATCTTTTATTTTGTTTAAAATTAAAAATATTTCAAATTTTAATTTAATAATTTTATTCAATAAAATTAATATAAAATTGTTTTATTATTAATTATAATAATTATCAAAAAACATTTTATGATAAATATCATCATCATCACCCAGTTTGGAATCCCACAATAAAGCGAGGTCTGGGGAGGTCTGATAATACGCAGCTTTACCCCTACATAGTAAAAAAGCTGCTTCCGGTAAACCCACATGCAAATGAGATAATAATGAAAAAATATGTAAATAAATAGATAAATGAAAAGGATATACCTGATATGGAGCTCAGTTCTGTAAAAATACCTGATAGGTAGGGAAAGACACGTCGCTGCTCTACTCCAGTTGGACTAGGATTACTTGTGCTGCAACCCTGAGAGTATGGTAAAGTTATGGTTACCGACATCCTTTCTGGGCCTATCCCCTACACCTGAGTGTAAAAGACTAGAAGTATGACAGAACGACTGGACTACCACACGCAACTAGACAAGACATATAAGGCTATTTGCGCTGTTGAAACACTGTTCGAGTGGTACCAGAAACAACTCCTGGTAAACTTTCTCGACTGTCTTGGTGAACTTCAAAGGGTTTCTCTCACCTTTATCCTATTCCACTAGAATTTTCTAGTTCTGGCTGCTTCCGTAGTGAGGCCTAACTCTGTCATATCTTTCTTAACGACTTCCCTCCAGTTCTTGTATGGTCTGCCTCTTCTCCTCCTGTAGCCACTAAGGATAATTTGTTCGCATCTTCTGACCAGCGCATCAGAGGGTTTTCTGCTCACATGCCCAAACCACCTAAGCCTGGTCTCACGCAACTTGTCAACAATACTGGCCACCTGAAGTCTGTCCTTCACTACCTGATTATGTACCTTATCTCGTCTGGTAAGGTCACATATCCATCGAAGCATACGCATCTCTGCTACCAACAGTTGTCTTGTATGTCGACATTTGGCGGGCCAACATTCACCATTCTGTAAAACTTGCCTTTAAGCTTTAAAGGAATCTTTTTATCATATAAGACCCCAGAGGCGCTTCGCCATTTGCCCCACCCAGATCTGATGCGATGGACTATATCCTCATCGATATTACCATCACTCTGGATGATGGACCCAAGGTATTTAAAACTCTAGGTTTGTGGAATGACGTCAGGCCCAATAGCTACTGTCGCTTTGTGAGCCGTTTGGGTTCCCGAAAAGTTGCATTCTAAATACTCCGTCTTAGTCATGCTCATTCTAAAACCTTTCGACTCTAATGCTTCTCTTCAACATTCTAACTTGGACTGGACCTCTGCCCTAGTCTCATCTACCAGGACAATATCGTTAGCAAATAACATGCACTAAGGTACCTCTCCTTGAATATGTTTGGTAAGCTCATCTAACACCAATGTAAAAAGAACCAGGCTTAACACGGAGCCTTGGTGTAGGCCAATACCAATCGGAAATGCTTCCGTGTCACCCTCTATCGTTCTTACGCTAGTCAATGCACCTTCATACATATCTCTAATTACGCGGATATAGGTCATAGGAATTCCCTTTGCTTCCAAACACCTCCATACGATTTCCCTAGGGACTCTACCATAAGCCTTCTCTAAATCAATAAAGATCATATATAAATCTTGTTGTTGTTCCCTATAGCATTCTATTAGCCCACGGAGTAAATGAATTGCTTCTGTCGTGGACCTACTAGGCATAAATCCAAATTGGTTGGCTGATGTAGAAGCAACTCGCTGGACTCTCTTCTTAATTACCTTCTCCCACAGCTTCATAGTATGACTTATTAATTTGATGCCTCTATAGTTGTGGCAAAGTTGGATGTCCTCTTTGGCCTTGTACACTGGGATCAACCTACTCAATCTCCATTCATCCGACATTTTGGCTGAGTCTAGAATCACATTAAAAAGCTAGACTAACCACTCAATACCTATAGTTCCTATATGCTTCCATACGTCTATAGGGATCTCATCCGGCACTACTGCCCTTTTACCCCCCATCTCTCTCAATATTTTTATAATTTCTGCCCTTGTGACCCGATCACATTCGGACCAGTTTGGAGAAAGCCCCGATATGTTGGGGTCTCATAACTCTATGGGGACTAAAATGCCTTCGTTATACAAGCCATAGAAGTATCCCCACCACCTACTCTGGATGGCCTGTGCCTCCGTGAGAACCTGACCTGCTTCATCACGAATACAGAAGACTTGATTGAAATCTCTCGTCTTACGTGCTCTATCTCGCGCTAACTTGAAAATTCTTTGTGCTCCCTTGTACGTGTCCAAATCCCTGTACATAGTCTCGTATGCTTCCCCTTTAGCCACGAAAATTGTCTTCCTTGCCTTCTGCTTTGCTAGTCGGTACCGTACTCTATTGGTGTCCCGCTCTTCACTTGATGTACTCGCGGCGAGATCTTTATACGCTCTCTTTTTCGCCTTTACCACCCCCTGGACCTCTGCCGACCACCACCATGATTCCGTCCGCCCGCCCCTCTGTCCTTTCAAGACGCCTAGGAGTTTCGTAGCGGATTCTCTCACTACGGGGGCTACTCCCTCCTACATCCAGTTAGCGTCCCCTCTTACGGACCATACGGCTCGATACTAGATTAGAGTCTTAAATCGTTCCACCATTTCCCCTTTTAGATTCCACCATCTAATTCTACGAACACGCTTTGTAAATTGATGTGTCCTCCATCCCTTAATTCCTAGATCTACAACCAACAATTTATGTAAGGTTGATAAGCATGCGGTTAGAAGCACTTTGCAATCCTTGCACCATATTCTGTCTCTCTTCCTGACAAGAAAGTAATCAATTTGCGTCTTGGTCGTGTTACTCTTAAATGTAACCAAGTGCGTCTCGTTTTTCTAGAAAAAGGAATTAACAATCACCAGCTCAAACGCCACGATCATGTCCAATAAGGCATTTCACTTTCATTTCTAATGCCGTATCCAAAACCCCCATGGGTTCCTATATAAACATATGAAGCAGCCCATATATGCCCATTAAAATCATCTCCTAAGATAACATGTTCAACATCAGGTATTTGGAGAAGGACACCATCCAGCGCTATCCAGAGTTCACGTTTTTGTACTTCGTCTAACCCAGCTTGCGGAGAGTAAGCACATACTACATTGAGGACCGCCGTGTTAATAACAATTTTTGCCACTATAATCCTATCATTGACCCTTGTGATCCCTACTACTTGGTTTACCAGTTCCTGGACCACTAGGATACCTACCCCATTCTGCTTCCACGGAGTTCCAGAGTACCATCGTTTGAACCCTCCTATCTCCTTTGCTTTAGCTCCCGACCACCTAGTCTCCTGGATGCACGCTATTTGTGTTGGACCCCAAAACTTTTCTTGGAAGTTAGAACAATTATATGTGAAATGTTGGAAGTGGTAAGCTGGAAAATGTAGT
>JAOQMS010000179.1:5745287-5759964 GCA_027563885.1 Erythroxylum longipes
GCTTCCGTTCCTGTCGTTTGCCATTTGTCTGCTTCTGCTTTAAGTTTGCTTTTTCAATGGCGTAATTTGTAAGGTATTATAAATTTGTTATTTTTTTATCAAATTTTATAAACTTAAATTATTAATACTTAATAAATTCATTTATGAATATAATTATATTCCTTAATATCTAAGAAAAATTAGAATACATTTCATATTTTATAGGATGTCAAATATTAATCCTTTAAATATTCAAAAACTAATAAAAATTGCCAAAGAAATATTTAATAACTAGGTGAACGCACCTGGTGCATAATATTCCGTTCACCTAGTGCATAATATTCCTCATTTTGTAGAGGTGGTAAAAGGGTTATAAGCAGCTTAGGTGGGCGCAAGGGCAGCTTAGGCACTCACCCAGAGTCTATCCTAGTAAACAATTTAATAAAGTCTATTTTTACTCTAAACTTTATAAAGAACAACAAACACCCATATTTTATTTATTTTCATTTTTTATAAAAGCCTAAAAAAAGCAAAAATAGGGACTTATTATAAAATTTTAATTCAAAAAAGGGAGTGAAAGAAAAATTACTTGTAACTTAATTTCATAGAAAAATTCTTTTAAATAAAAAATAAAAATACATACATTTAACAAAATAAAAAAGATCAGAAGGCTTGACAAATAAGAGTACCTAAATATATTTCAACTTTTTATTTAAGTCTCTTATTTATAAGAGGTCTTGAGTTTAAGTCATCAAA
Organism: Erythroxylum longipes; assembly: GCA_027563885.1. Taxonomy (NCBI): domain Eukaryota; kingdom Viridiplantae; phylum Streptophyta; class Magnoliopsida; order Malpighiales; family Erythroxylaceae; genus Erythroxylum; species Erythroxylum longipes. The sequence goes on from JAOQMS010000179.1 coordinate 5,746,023, forward strand.
GAGGAGAGAGGAAGAATTTTTTACTGTTGATAATCTTTTAATCCACTGAAATGTTTATTGGTCGAATCAATTATGGATGTTTCACTTTCAGCGATAATATAAGAGCTTAAAACTACTAAAAACCTAAAACTAATAGAAACTAGTGATTAATTAATAATTGACTAATTAATATGTCACGACTCTTTATACGTAAAAACGTAGGGACTATTTAGGAACGCGAGGAACAACAAAAATCGGAAGGCTTGAATAATATAAAACCGAGTTGTTTATTTTTAAAAATTAATTTTTTAGAATTATTAATATTAATTATTTTTGAGGTCATGACATCTGATGTGACTAGCGCGTAAAACCTCAAAAAGCAAAGAAGAGACACCCAAACTCGACACGTTGCTCGTCACCAGCACCGACCCTGTGCACCTCCTTTCTTGAAGTTTCCAATTCCGACCTATAAACCCCTCATTCTGCCTCTCTCTTCTCCATAATTTTCAAGAGCATCGCAGGTATTGTTCTGTAATTCCCTGTTTGTTTTCCTGCAAAAATGATAAACTTGCATCTTTTTCTGAAGGTAGTTCTCAACTTTCTTTTGTATTACGATTCTCATGTTCTGATTAATTACCGAATTTCGCGAGACGTATTGTTCAAGATTGAAGCAGAGCTAGGGTTTCGTTTCAACTAAGTTTAAGAAGTCGATTTGATGTGGTTTCAGTGGGCGGATTGTTTCTATTGCATATTAATTCAATAATGGCCTCTACGGTGCAACTCACAATACCTAAGATTTTTGTTCTCTTCATCTTTGGTTACGATATTAGTGTTCCGCTTCTGATCTTTTTGTGTTTTTTAACTGTGAAATTGTTTTCTTTAAAATGGGTGTTGATAGATCTCGGAATAGATTGTGCACTTGGTTTTAACGTTATATTTCATACTCTTCAGTTTATAATTTGCACGGTGCCTACCTAACTTACTGCATTGAAATCGTGTACCAATTTCTCTTTTTTATTTGCTATTTTTGTCTTAAAATTTCCACGCTTTTTAGTATTTTTGATCTGTAACTTTTAGGATCCCGTGTACGTCTGAGGGTTTGTTTGTTTGTTTGTTTCTCTAGTGTTATTTTAATGGCGGCTTTTCATTTGCAAACCGCTAAAAATGTTTCTTGTGGCCTTATTGTAGGATAGTACAAAGATGCCGGCTTCTGCGTTGGCAATCACCGATGAGACTGTTCTTTCTGTCAGTACTGTTGTGAGTGCTATTAGAGAGCTTGGAAATGAAGCGGAGCAGTGTGATCCTGAAATTATTACTCAAGCATCTTCCCTAAGTACTTTCTGTGATCCGGCTAATAATCTTTTGGATTTATTTTAAAAGCTCTTCCTTTTACTTGGTTCACACATAAACATGTGTATTAGTAGCTTACTTTTGAGCATATTGTTTTGTGCTTATTGGCAGGTAAGCTACCAGCGCAATCTTCAACGGTGGATATTGTCATTGTCATTTCTCGTTCATTGGAATTTCCTAATGACTTATTTTATGGAGAAATCTCTAGAGTTTTGAAGCCTGGTGGAACTATCTTGATTTACAAGACTAACCAATTTGTTATAGGGGAAATCCAGAAGGTTAATATTATCTTTCTCTTCTGACTTGCTGAAGTTACAGTTTCTAGCCAGATTTGTATTTATTCCTCTTTGTAAAATAAATATAGCGCAGACACCTATTACATATATGGGCGATAAGATTTTCCATTCCTACGATTTTAGAAAACATCACCTCTTGCTCTACATGACTATTTTGAGATGGAGAAACCTTAGTTGCATATGTGGAACAATAACCGAACTGATTATATCATTTCACTGTTATATTTTTGTTCCCGTTCCTCCCCTGAACAGTAAGATTTGAAACATGCTTTTGGCGTTTTTGTAGGCAATTTCTGCTGTTGAGCGCAAAGTTTTGTTGGCAGGTTTCCTAGAAGCACAAGGTATTCAATCCGTATCCGGGCGTTCTGATGGTCTTTCTTTTGGGGTAAGGTTATGGTTTAAGCATATTTTTGAGTTCCATGACCTAAATTTTATCATTGATTTCTCACGTATTAGGAGATGGTAGAGCTATAATCAATTAAGGGTTGATATTTAAAATACTTTCTCAAGAAGGATATTCCATTTTGACTTTTGAAAGGACTGTGACTGCAGAATTAAACACACTGACTCTAAATTTGAGTTTAGAATTCATCATATTTTAATGGGTAGCTTAGATCAGGTGATCGTTTTATTTTTAGGCACTAATAAGATGTGCATTCTATTGACAATTGAAGGGAACATTACATCTTGGCCCTTTGTCCATGCTATTTTGCTTTTCCCAAGAGTTAGCCATCCTTTTAATGTTTCCAATTAGATGAATTACACTTTGCCATCACAAAAATTACATATTCTGCTGCTGTTTCTCTTCATTGACAGATTTATAAATAATGCACAGATTTATAAATAATCTTCTAGCTTCAGAAAATGCCAAGTCTTTTATCCCTAATTTGTTAGCCTGTTTTGTCTTTTTTTATGTATATATATAAATATTTTTAGCCTACATATCATAGAGGAACTCACACGGCTAGATTTGTATTACTTTTGCATCATAGGTCAAGGCAAGGAAACCATCCTGGAAGATAGGGTCATCCTTTGCTATCAAGAAGAGTGCAAAAGACTCGGTCAAGGTTCAGGTTGATGATGATTCAGATTTAATTGATGAAGATAGTCTCTTGACTGATGAGGATTTGAAGAAACCCCAACTGCCAGTTGGTAGGATGGAATTCACTGAACTTGTATTTTCGTTCTTGGTTTCTTATGGTACTTTTTGTGGTCAAATTGTGTAATCTGTTTGGGGAATAGGTGATTGTGAAGTTGGAAGCACAAGAAAGGCTTGCAAGAACTGCACCTGTGGTAGAGCTGAGGAAGAGGAGAAGGTAAAGTTGGGACCGACTACAGACCAGTTGAACAACCCTCAGTCAGCTTGTGGCAATGTATGTTTTAACAGTGGATGACATGCTCTCCTAGGAATGTTCTGCCCATAGTTTAAATTGATAAGCCGTATAATCTTTTCTTTTTCTCGTTGGGGATGGTAGGGACCCTCGGATGTTGAACTTTGCAACACTTGAGGTTGCATGCTATAGAGTTTCACTTTCCAGCAACATTTAAATAGGCTTTAATGTTTGATGCAAAGTAGAACTTGATCGCGCTGCTTTCCTTCTTTTTCTCAAATGTTCTGTTTGCTGGTTTTGCTTTTCTCTGAGTTGGTTGTTTGATACTGTTCAGTGTGGGCTGGGGGATGCTTTTCGCTGCAGTACATGTCCCTACAAAGGTCTTCCACCGTTCAAACTGGGTGAAAAGGTGCTTAAGAAACTCTCGCTCTCCCTCTCTCTCTGTGTGTGTGTGTGTGTGTGTGTGTGTGTGTACACCATTCTCTTTCTGTGGAATGCAGGAATGAGTGTTTTATCTTCCTGCAGGTATCACTCCCTGGGAACTTTCTTGCAGCAGATATTTGAGAGTGAAGTGGTTGTTCAACATCTTGTTTTCCGTTGTTCCCGTCTTCTCTTCTTATGTGAGTTCTGGACAGAGGTTTAACCAAATGTTAGCCAACTCAAATGGCTGCAATACAGCTTGTTTGGGAATCGATGCATTCAATGTTGAGACTCCATCTGGATACGATACATGACACATTGAAATTTACCCTCGTTTGGAGGAACCACTAATAATGATTAATTTTTAGTGTGATACTCTGTTCATAATTTAAATGGACACAAGCATCAGTGGTTATTTGATCATTCCTCTCTTCCTTCCTGGCTGTAGTTGAAAATAATTTTTGTCATTCTGGCTTAGCCTCAATAATTGCAAAGATAAGGTTAAGCTCGAATTACGTTCAAAGGTGAAGCTAGGCTTGTTAATTTGTGCCTCAAGGTTTGCACGAATCATTGGGCATTGCATTTAACTTAAAATAAAGCTAAACATAAATGCTGTTCTGAATTGCCATTCTTTCTAATTACAGCTACTTCCCTTCTAGTTGTTTTCTCGATCCCTTTAGGTCTTTTGTTGTAGCTGTCAGCCAATTCCAAGTTGTGATTTGTGGTATGTAACATCTTCAATTTATTTTGTCAAGTACTGTAAGACTAATTTACAACGATAAAGTCGGCAGTAGCCTCTAAGTCTGCGAATTCCAGCAACCGTTAAAAGGCATGACCAAGTTTTGAAACGCAGTCCCGAAACTTAAGCCGTGGATTTGAAACGCTTAATTGGAGCTTTCAAGGAGGACAGATACGAAGCATCTGCCTTGTCCATTCCACTGAAAAGATAACTGAAAGGAGGCATTTCTATAAACTTGCCAGATCCAGGACTAACTTTCAGTTGGTCATTTTCCCACACAACTCTTCCTCCTGCAATTGTCACTTCAACCTTTCCCTACACAGGCAAGGAAGAAACTGAGCACTGAATGGCCAAATCTACTTTTCCAATTTGCATATGTATCTGTATCCTATATTTACATGCATCAACAGAATCCCTTGCAAAACATTGAATGCTTTCATCCATGCTTAATTGTGAAACAAGTGTGAATTTTCGTGTAATGCCTTGTAGAAAAATATTACCTTCGTAAATTTTTAATAACTTAGTGATATAAAACATACCTTTCCTCTCCTAGCTTCATAAACATTTGTATCTGTTCTAGAGTGATGATAGTTTGCACTTATAGTAACGCTGGCGTTGGGATTGAGGATTACAATATCTGCATCTGATCCAGCCAGAATTGCTCCTTTTCTTGGATATATGTTGAAGATCTTCGCACTGAAATTTTCAGGATCAGAATTGTTTTACAAACTTCAGAGGCAGCTAAAGTCTGATCGAACTCAAAATGAATAAACTAAGCATTCTACTAGTTATCCTTGGAACTCAATATAATCTTCATGGGAAGTCATTCAAAACACAATGAGAAACCCAGCACTCAAATCATACCATTCGGTGCTCGTCACCCGCACAAAATCAGTGATAGAAAGTTGCCCAGATTCCTGAAAGATTTCCAAACTTTGAGACGACAGGCATATTAAAGAACAGTTTGTAGTTCCTGGGGTTGATTAAAACAAGGGTACAATGCAGTCTTACCACCAATGTATCCCATACCAAATGCATCCTCTCCTCGATACCTACATCCCCATTCAGCAAAGTGTAGAAGAAAATTAGATGTCTGCAATTCAGTAGAAGGAAAGCACACAGAGACTTCAGCATTAAGATGGCCATATTTCTATTACCATTGACACCATTTGGGATTTTACGGAAATCATCAATCCCCAATGCTTTTTGGGTGGAGTTGAAAGCACAATGATCAGTTCCTACAAGCTGCAAAGCCAAATGTGCATGCTAATATTGGTAAGGGCATTTGAGAAAATTTAGATAGAGATAGTGCTATGAAACTCATGTTGTAATGTTGTTAAAACACTCGGTTATCTTTCCACACAAATTGGCCTTTTTTAGATCAGAGTAGCTTAAAGTTTGTAAGTGAGAGATTGTTTGAATGATGAGATGGACCTGCAGAACCCCAGTGGAAAGTGCAGCTTGTAGAGCCTTGTCATGTCCTGATGCCCTAATAGGGGGGCTCATAACATACCTGAGACACGAGATCATTAAGCATGATGAAATAATACAAGAAAGACACGTCCTCATATAAACGGAACACCAACAATAACTATCACAGACTACAATGATGGCCATCTCAAGGAATAAGAAGAAAAATAAGTGAGGTAGCAGCATTACTTTGAAGCAGTGACGAAATCAGGATCCCAAAGCTTAGAATCATTCAGGACCAAGCCAGAAACCACAGCCTCTCCAATAACCTTCTGTCCTGCAGTTTGAAGAAAGCAAATTAATCTTCAAGGATTCAAAGGTCAAAATCAAATCAGAGTGAATCCAACATTATAAGGTCTCAAAAACACGATCGAATGATTATGGTTCGAGATAAGATGGCCACCCAATCTCTTATGTAGAAATGCATTGACCCTGCTATTGCTTTCAGAATTTAGATTTACCAGTCTCCCGCTCACGAAATGCGGCATGCCTACCTTGATTGACTAATATTTACTTGATACTGTTATTATGTAAGGCAAACGCAAAGACATTCAAATCTCCTGAGAAATTTGACCTGATTTTCGAGCTTTAGCAATTTCTTCCATTGCTTCAATGCTCATAACATGTACGACATACAGCGGTGTGTTCACAAAACCAGCTAGGCGAATTGCTCGACCAGTTGCCTCTCCCTCCAGCTGTATGAACATCAGAGCTAAAGTAAGCATCATGAAGCTTTAAACACTTGTAACAATCATTAAAGAGATACATGACTGACCATTTACCAACAGGAAATCAAATGCAAGTTTCATAGTGATGAGAAATGTAATGGATTAGAAGAGGGAATTAGAATCAAATCAAGAAAGAAAGAAAGACAGATGAAGAGAGAATAACTTTGAAGCAACAGAAGAAATTAAGGTACTCAAAGGTTCAGATACAAAAAGAAAGCCCAAATGGAAAAAGATTCTAACTTGCTGTGTATAAGTCAGATATATGGCATAATATTCAATGCCATGTTTGAGACATAACCTACAAATACTGAATTTTCTACATATGCATAAAAAGTTTAAATAAATTCATAAAGAAAAGTTGCATAACTTTGTGCTCCTAAATTTTATCAATTTCCGCTTATTCTGATGTGAATATTTGGCCTTAAGGCATCGACTGCATCTACTATAACTGTTTTCTTATAGGAAAGTCTTAGCTGAAATGGTTATTCATAACCTTCTGTGGGGTGAACAGTTTTTATTTTCCCATGTCATGGTAAACGTTGTTAACACATCAATATTCACTTAAAGCTTGGTGAAGTAGGGAACTATTTTATCTAGTCAGACAATCCTAACGAATCAAATGTTTCCAACGATAATATCTTTTCAGTAATGGGATAAATGACAGACTGACAAAAAATGCCTTGTACGCCACACCCAATGCATGAAAACGGCTTTAGTGATAAAATTTGTTGATGCAAATGTAATGCATATCATTAATCACAAAGTACTGGAAAGGAGAAGGAGATAAGATCAATAGTTTAGCACTTCTGTCATGGTCAAAATTCAAAGAACTTCCAGGAGTAGCACTATGTTAGAACTATCGCGGATAAACTGATTAATCCATAGAGTCAGCAGGTTTTGCAAGTAGAAGAAATATCCCAATTGCAAGGATTACCGCTGGAGGCCTTGAAAGGGCATGTCCCTCTGGACCAGTGATACCGAGTTCTATTATTCTTTTCTGTCCTTCAAATACAGCATCTCCATTTTCTGCATGGACCATAGCTATGGCACCAAGAGACTTGCACTGCTTTAGTCCTTCTAATAGGAGCTCATCACTGATCATTAGAGATCCCTTGTACGCTAGAAAAAACTTGAATGAATTGATACCTAAAAGGTCAAATGTCAAGAAAACCTCAATTAGCCACAAGGCAATTTGTCTGTCAGTTTCTGACAGGACCAAATCAAAGTGACCAAGATCTAAGCAGTTAAAGGCTATGCATCTTGAAAATTGAAAATTCTAACCTTTCTCCTTCACCATAACTTCCATTTCCCTTGAAACAGCTTCGTCCCATTTAGTAATTGCCATATGGAAGCCATAATCCATGCAAGAATTTTTTGCCTTCTTGACATAGGCTTCCAAGCCAGCCACTAAACTACCATTTACTGGTATAACAAAGTCAATGTGCATTGTTGTTCCTCCTGCTAATGCTGCAGCCTGACCACTGAAAAAGTCATCAATGGTCTCAGTGCCCATGAACTCCATGGCTAGGTGTGTGTGTGGATCAATTCCTCCTGTTATTTTTACCAAAAGGCAAGTGGTGAATAGCGTTATGGTTACTTTAGTATGTACTGCATAGAATAACAGTAGATGAACAGTCATCAACCCAATGTGCTTGTTTAGACAAGGACAAATGAAGCAGGGATTCATGACAAGCATCAGATGTCCCGCTTGAGTTAGAATCAACTAGTTATAATCCACCTTCATGATGTAGCATAGCAAAAACAAAACTCTCTAAAGTTTTCCGAAACATCATTATAAATAGAAGCCAAATTAGGCACAGTAATCCCTATTTTTTCATAGTCACATCAGTTTCAATGCCTAGTGCCTTAATAAGAAACCATATGCCTCAGTAGTTTCTACAACTATCTTATACAAGTGAGCAAGAGAAAAGAATGAGGCAAGATATAATAGCTTTTCTTATCCAGATATATAGTAACTTAAAGGGGGAAAAAAAAAAGGGAGAAACCAGAGGAGATCCTATCGTAACCTTGAAGCCTCATGGAGAGCCCTCATTCGAAAAGAATAGCATACATTAGCTACTATTGTAGCATAAGTGGCAACTAACCTGGCACCACAAATTTTCCAGCAGCATCAATTATATTCACATCATCACCAACCTGCCAATAGCATTCCAATAAGTCATTTGCAAATTAATGGTAACAAAATGAAAGAAAACAAAACAAATAATTAGGCAAATAAGAGATGATTGTGTTGAAAAAACAGAAAAGAACCAAAGAATATAGCATCAGAAAATGGCAACATGGTTTATTAGATTCCAGAGAATTCAGACTAGCATCGGGATATTAGTAGCACATAAGCAGGTAGCGAAAACAGTTGCAAGAAGCCAAGCACCACGGTGTTAAAGGAAGTTAGAACTTTTTAGGTTAACTTTATAGACAAGACAAAAGGTTAAATCATGTCCCGATCTTGATAAGTTCACCTCAAAATCAAAAAACAGAGTATATTAAAAACATGTCGACATGCCCATCCAGAATGACTAGTGGCATTAGCCATGTAAAAGTTATCCAATTATTTAGCTTCATCGTAACCTTTTACTTAGCAACTTTCCATTACATAGAACAACCAATGAGAAGCATAGGAAAAACCAGAGTGCCTAACTGCGCCAATGACTAAAGGACCTAACAGTACCCTAGCCTTTAAAAGGAAGTTTACTACTAGTGACCAGTCAGATCTAGTTTCGAGAAGCTTGTAAAGCAAATTTTGATACCAGATTAATCTATTTACTTCGCATTTATGAAGATTGTGGCACCATCGCAAAACATCCGCAGCTAAAACAATATGCTTGCTTGCTCAAATAAAAATTTAGGAAAAGGAGAAAGTGATCAAAATCTTAAGGCAGCCAGACATAACTTGGATGCTTTGAAAGTTGACGCATCAACAGTCTACAAAAGATTGCTCTTTCCACAGTAACGAAGATGTCAGACTGGAGAAAGCTATCGCAAACTTTGAAGCCAGCTAAGACTTGAAATAATTACAGCTTTGAGAAATAACCACCACTTACAAAATTTTACATAATTGAACATAGAACAGGATATAAATAAGTAAAATAATTATTCACAACCAAAAAGAGTAAACAGAATTGTATATTTATCTTTGTTCTGGTCTCAAGTAGTCCAGTCCAAATCAAGTCAATTGCTTTGATTGAAGAAGATGAAGCAATAACTTAAATATAGCTCAATCAAGCTATTAACTATCTCAAGCTATTAACTATCAAAAATAGCTTCAGAAAACAAAATAAGAAGAAAGAACAGACCTTGAGATTAGGCTTGACAGCGACTATGATTCCATCCTCCACGTAAACATCAGCAACTTCCTGATGATGAGCGTTCACAACTGTCCCTCCCTTGATTAGGAGCTTCGACGATGATGAAGAAGTTCCACATCCAGTTTCGCCATATCCCATCCCAACATCGCAGAACTCCTGTAAGTAAAAAAAATGAAACCCTTTTCATCAGATTCTGGAATTATTATATTTATCTCATCTACGATCAGAATTTTCATCCATCAGCGAACAGATAAAGATTCTCGCGTCCAAACAATAAGTCAACCCCCAATAAATGAAAGTTAAAAGATGGAAGAGGATAAAGAAAAAGACTTTGTACGTACATGATGAGACGAGTGCAATTGTGAAGTGGTGGCAAAGAGAAGAAGTGAGAGTGAGAAGAAAAGACACAGAGGGTGAATTGTAGCCATCAAAGTGTTTCTACGTAGAGAAGAGAACAAAAAGAAAGCGCAATGTTTCTTATGGAAAATCCAAACGCAGTCTTTACTTTTCTAAACCAGTAGGCTCCGCAGGAAAAAAAAAAAACCAAAACAAAAAGCCCATATGTATTCGACAACTTGACGACCCAGTTTAGGGCCTTTTGCCTTGTTCCTTTCTTCTGGAGCAATGTCTTCAAAACACTTTTCCTTGTGCTTGATCACAGTTCAATATCAGATGGATGAAAATGGAAATACTGCTTATAATGTTCGTTGATGAAGTAACCTTACATTGTATGTGATTGGTAGTTTATTTGAAGTTCTTTCTCTTCTAGTTTTATTAAATTGAACATTCATCTTCTTGGTTCTTGACATCGTTATAATGTTGTGATCTTCCAAGATTGCCTCTGGTTCGGGGTTCTGCTTTTAAGGTAAACTACTCTGATAAATCAGTAATTCGTTTTGAGCAATTCTGAGACCATGTTAAACAGAAAGCTTTTGCTGATCACTGAACTCAAATATATGCTGCATTGGACTTGCTTTTCCATTTTCTATCTTTAAGCTTAGAAAAAGTAAGGTAGGTTTCACATTACTTTATGAATTGTAAGCTTGAGCCCATGTTGCTTATTTCTTGTGGGAACGAATGATATGCCTCGTAGAGGTTTATGCGTTACATCAAAATTTGACAGAACTCAAAACTTAATAGCGATTGACTCTAAAAATTTGATTCAGGAATGCAAGATCCTCGGAGATTATTCAGGCAGAACAACTTGATTCTGTGTTTGAATGGCCTCATAACTCTAGGAATTGAAACCTCCTCGTTGAAGAACAAAATATTTAAAGCCAGTTCTCATGGATATCCTACGTAAATGTGTTGCATGGACACATAATAATGATTGCAAATTTGTTGAATTTGTTTTCTGGTAAGGCTTCTGTGAAGATATCTGTAGGTTGTTCAACAGTGTTACAGAACTGTAGCTCTCTCTCTCTTTTGGAATCAAGTTCTCTGACGAAGTGATATTTGATCTCAATATGTTTAGTTCTTCCTTACTGAACTAAATTTTTAGACATTGCAATGCTTGATCTATTGTCGCAAAGATCATAATAGGTTCCTTTGCTCGTGCTTCAAATCCTTCGAAATTTTTAGCAACCAAATGGCTTAGAAAATCTGTTGTTGAGGTAGCTATATACTCTGCTTCAATGCTTGATAAGACGAACATACTCTTGCTTTTTCTTTTTTGGTGTGTGTAGGATCTGGGGTACTTTGTCGACGAGTTTAGGAAGGGATTAATAGGTAAAGAATGAAAAGTGAGTAGTTGGTTGTTAATTATTATTATAAGGGTAATAGATTGATATACTACTTTTGGAGAATCCTCTATACCCTCTATTTAGGAGCTGGTTGGTTTGTACGAGAGAATGATAATAGGAATGAAAGTAAATATAGTAAAGAATGAGAATGGATATTATCATTATAATTACGACGATGGTCGGTTAAAATGAATGAATAATTATCATTACTATTGATAGTGATTGGTTTGTAAAAAATATTAAGAAATAAAAATTTATTTTTTAACTAATTATAATGTAATTAATTAAATAATAATAATTTGTAATTAATTATATTTTAATTAATTAATTACAATATTTTAATTAATGAATAAATTATAATTAATTATATTGTAATTAAATAAATAATAATAATATTTTAATTAATAAATAATAATATTTTAATTAGTTATATTTCAATTAATTATATTTCAATTAATTAATTGTATTTAATTAATTAGTATTTAAAATATTTTTTTAAAAAGAGTTGTTACTAAAGAATGAGTTTCATTCCTCTGTTAAATGGAGGGTACGGAGGATTTTCCAAAAGTGGGATATCAAACTATTGCCCCTATAATGATAATCAAAAACCAACCACTCACTTTTCATTCCTTACCCATTAACTCCTTCTCAAATCCATCAATCAAGCACCTCCTTAGTAGAAGAATAAAACTCATTCCTTAGTAGTGACTCTTTTTTTAAAAATATTTTTAATACTAATCAATTAAATACAATTAATTAATTATAATTAATTTTTTATTTCTCAACATTTTTTACGAACCAAATGATAATAGTAATCATTCTTTCTTCTTAACCAACCATCATAATTATAATAATAATATTCTTATTCTTTACTATATTTATTCTTATTCCTATTATCATTCTTCCATGACATTCAGGTGTGCTTGATTGATGGGTTTGGGAAGGGGTTAATGAGTAAATAATAAATAGTGAGTTGTTTGTTGTTAATTATCATTATACTCGCAATAGTTTGATATCTTAGTTTTGGAGAATCCTCTATAACTTCCATTTAGTAGAGGAATGAAACTCATTCCTTAGTATTGGTTCTTTTTTAAAAATATTTCTAATACTAATTAATTAAATACAATTAATTAATTAAAATAAAATAAAATAATTAATTAATTAATTACAATATAATTAATTGATTAAAATATAACTAATTAAAATATAATTATTCATTAATTAAAACGTTATAATTAATTAATTAATTAAAATATAATTATTCATTAATTAAAACGTTATAATTAATTAATTAATTAAAATAATTAAAATATTATTTATTTATTTATTTATTACAATATAATTAATTAAAATATTATTTATTTATTTATTTAATAAATTATAATTAATTAAAAATAATTAATTAATTAGTTACAATATAATTAATTAAAATATAATTCATTCATTAATTAAAATTTTCTAATTAATTAATTACAATATATTAATTAAATAAAATATTATAATTAATTAATTAAAATATAATAAATTTTTATTCTCAATATTTTTTACAAACTAACAACTATCAATGGTAATAGTAACATTTTCTTTCTCTTAAGCAACCATTATAATTATAATAATAATATTTATTATCATTCCTTACTATATTCATTCTTATTCTTATTATTATTTTATCATGCGAATCAACCGTCTCCTCAATTATACTTCCTACACAAGCTGCCCAATCATTATCAGTAAAACCAGAAAGATAATCGGAATTTTTTGTACTGTACCTTATGCTGAATGTTGTGCTCTCGGTTGTATCTTAAACATAATATCTAATATTGGTCAGATACATAAGCCCTCCAACACTTTTGGAGGACCTGGCTATAAAAAACGCCATAAACTAGGAGATAGAGTTCAATTCCATAGTTGTATGCAACTATTCTTCCACGACCATTAATTTGCTGGATGGATTGAACAATAAAATGTCTGGAAATTACTACAACTACAACAACGAAAATAGTAAGAGAAATAAAATGCAAGAAACTAAATCAATTCACAAGCAATTTATGTGAAAATTTCCTCTCCATTGGGGAAAAAATTATAGTTCGGATCTCTAAGGACTAAAATCAATCACTACTATAATAATCAAGAGTACAATCGACAACCAACAACAATAATTTCAGCGACAAGTACAATTATCTCTAGGTTCTAGTACAAATTAAAAACCTTAATCAATTCGGTACTCTCTACAAACTTAAGAGATACCAACATCGAATACCTGTCAATGATGATTCACTTTCTCTTGATTATCTCACTAAGCAGTTGTCTTCCCACACGCCAAAGTAATTGAGCAGACTTCTCTTTTTCTCCTCCTCTATTTTGATTTTTACAGCAATACAACTCATGAGCAAAAAAGGGTAAATCTTATTTTATCTTATCATAAATTGACTTCTTCAATAAGCCACTAAAACCTACTACTTATGGGCTAATCAAAGAATTCTTTACTAATTAGTAGACCACCACTTATAAGTAAAATAAATTTCACTCTTGTAAAACTCGCATAGCTAATATTTGAGATT
>JAOQMS010000179.1:5766504-5780777 GCA_027563885.1 Erythroxylum longipes
AAATCACATATAATAGAATAAAATTTATTAAATAATTAATAATAATATTTTTATATAATTAATAATAAATTGTATATTATTAATAATAAAATAATAAAGCTTTTATTAATTTTTTATTATTTTAAAATAAAAATATAAAAATTATTTGTCGCGATTGTGCGTAACTTTTTAATTGAACATAATTTCTGTTTTAAAATTATAGCGTTAAACCTCTAGCAGCAACCATTTTAATATCAAGGGTATAATAGTCATTTATTATATATTACATCTCATTTCATCCATCTTCCAAACAATGTTTCGTTACATTACATTATGAACCCTTCCATCCCTCTCAAACGATGTTTCACTATATTATATTTCATTCCATTATAAACCATTTCATTCTATTTTATTTCGTTCCGTTCCGTTCTATTAATTAACATCCAATCAAACAGACCTTAAGTTTGTTAGCAAGTAACCTTGAGTTCATTAACATTTAAAGACTTAGTCAACCAACCATCGTGAGTTAAAGAAAAGTCAAAGACCAACAAAAGAATTCCAACTGAATCGCTACTACAGAGCATCCGAGTAAAGATTTAGGCTTAAAACCTCAATCCTTGTGCATCAAACAAAAGTTACAAGAACCTCAAGAGCTTTAACAAATTAGTTACCTCGACTAAGGTAGATGTCGTCTAACAAAAACAGCCACTAGTTTAAATAATCTATCAGCTCTACAACAGTATCTAATGTAGAATTCATAGACTCATCTGAAGTTGTCAAAATCAGCTTTTTAATTCCAAAGGTTCCGAGGAAACAATTGATACAGAATCAAAATATTCCGTTAAACTAAAAACTAGAACATCTACCAAAATGTTAAACACAGATGATAATTTTATTAGATTTGAGGAGCCCATTTTTATAGGAGATTTTTAATATGGGCCTAGTGAGAGAATATATTCATGAGCTTGGACACTACACTTCAACTTAAAACCTTAAGGCATTAAATTTATGGGTCCTTTTTATTTATATGTCCTTCACTAGCTTCATCTCTTTCCAATGTGAGATTCATACTTACACTTGACATCCCAACAATCTCTTCCTTAAGTGTAAACTTCTACATTGGAATTGGACTCCCCCTTGAGCGAAAGCCTGTTTGCTTAGCAGCTTAAGTATATGGCATCACCGAGAGCCCTTCTACTCTACTGGTCTGGGCCTACCCGAAGTCTCCTTGCTCTTTTTCATGGGGAAGTAACCATGGGATTCGACTATCATCTCTATACTCGTTCTTCGCCAAATCATCAGCTCTGATACTACTTGTTGAATCTGGGGAGCCAATTTTTATGGGAAATCTTTAATATGGTCCTAACGAAGGAACATATTCATAGACTTGGATACCACACTTTAACCTAAAACTTTAAGGCATTAATTTTATGGGTCATTTCTATATATGTGAAATTCCTATTCACATTTGACATCCCAACAAAGTTTACAATTAAAAGATGTAACAAATTTTCAAGGATAATAGAGTAGGTATACAAGTAGAAGCACATATGGACTTTCCAGCTGGGGGCAAAAGTTAAAAGCTATACAACGGATCACCGTTACATAAAGAAAGATTTTAACATTACTGGACAAATCGATTAAAGAACATTAGATGCTCCAAGCTGAAGCTATTATAGGGCTGAGAGGAAATTTGCTTTGTCTTTTAAGAAACATAATTTCATTTGTGCCCAGGAACTATAATCACTCTATACTGATCTAATTATGCCCACGAATTTGAAAATTATAATCACTTTCTACTGATCTAAGTCATTGTGATCAAAATATCATAGCCTCTCATATTACGAGCACGTAGGTTTGGCAAAAGAATAACTTTAAAGAATAGAAAGAAAGATCAAGAATAAAAGCAATCAAATTTAGCGGAAAAAAAAACTTAAATCAACAAAAGAAAATAGCTAAAACCTAACAAAAACAAATAGGGCATACAGGAGTACCAAAATTACGAATGTCAGAGCTCCTCCTAGCTTTGACTCTAATAAGAGAATTATAAAATACATTTTTTAATTCTAAATATTATTATAACACTTATCTTTTAAAACAGTATGAGCATGTAAGTTTTGTTTTTTTTTTAAATTGAAGAAATTGTCATTAACTATAGTTAAAATTATTTATAACATTACAATGAAGTCTTCCGTGAGGCTTTTAATAAAATATTACACTATGAAAGATAAAGACAAAAATTTGCATACAAGTTTGAGATAATGAAGTTACAAGTTCCACCTAATTCACAAAGTTGTTGACGAGTCCTGGTGTACTATTTTGCTATTAGGAGAGTTCGGAATTCATTGATTATATTTACAACCAATTGATATTTGTTTGTTGTAACCTAACTATATAATCTACGATTTCTTTCCAACCAAAGACGATAGGTTGTGATGAGAAGTGATGCTGCGTGAAGTATGCCATCTTTCTTCTGGAGCAGAGAACTATAGGTGAACATGGTCAGTGTGTCATTCCAATCGTAGGAAGTAGGATAAGGTTCTAACTTGTGCAGCATTGGACTCCATATAGCTTTGGGGTAATTATAAGTGAAGAGGAGATGATTGTGGTTTTCGGTTGATAGCTTGCAAAGCTCACAAGTCAGATCAAAATTGCCATGCTAGCAATCTTTAATGTTTAGGTGATTTTTGATGACTAGTTATATGGGCTCTCGGGTTGAGGGAGTTCTTCCAAAGGAACTTGTATCGAGGTACCAGCTGAAGTTCATTGTGGAAGATCCTACAGCAAGATTTGTTTGTGAATGTACCTGTGGGGCTTAATTTCCAAAGGATTTTATCTTCACTAGAGATGTTTGTGATGATTGGAAGATATTGAGAAAGCTGGCTAAATCCTCGGAAATTACCAAACATAAAACCTTTAAAAA
Organism: Erythroxylum longipes; assembly: GCA_027563885.1. Classification (NCBI taxonomy): domain Eukaryota; kingdom Viridiplantae; phylum Streptophyta; class Magnoliopsida; order Malpighiales; family Erythroxylaceae; genus Erythroxylum; species Erythroxylum longipes. The sequence goes on from JAOQMS010000179.1 coordinate 5,769,407, forward strand.
TAGGAGTAGAGACTTTGGTATTTAGAGGAATGTGCCGATGGAGATGAGCAAGATCGTCTTTGTGAATTAGAGGATTGAAGTCAGTTCAGTTGTCGTACCACAGCCAAATGGTGTCTCCTTTCCCCAGTTTATGGTATATCCAAGGGTAGATATTCTCTCTTATGTGTAGCATTTTTGGAAATATCTACGGGTGGCCCCTAAGTGATGGTAATTGCTAGAAGTTTTGAGTGTGGAGATATTTTTTATGTATCCACTGAATCCAAAGAGAATTTTTATCGACATGAAACTTCCAAATTTTATTGTATGGGAGAACCTTTTGCATTAGCGTGGGAGATGGAATGCCTAAGCCCCTATAGCTTTTGGGAATGGTGAGCTCCTCCCATTTCACTTTTACCCTCATTGCATTTTTCATGGAGGCCGACCAAAGAAATTTTTTAATTGGTCTATCTATCTCCTTGATCATTTTTGTTGGTGGAACAAGGTGGTTGGTCCAATGGATGTGCAGATTGCTCAATACCGAAATGACAAGGGTGACTCGAGTTGCCCTTGAGAAGAAGCAATTTTTCCAGGCCAAGGTTTTAGCTTTATATTTCTCTATAAGAGGAATGCAGTCCACATAAGTGAGTTTAGCATGAGATATAGGAACACCAAGGTATTTGAATGGAGTAAAATATAGTTCCATCCCTAATATGCTAGCAAGTACTGGGGAATTATTGACATCCATGGAACAATAAAAGTTAATTTTGTGATAATTGATCTATAGACCAGAGCATCCAGAGAAACGTTGCAAAATGTCTTGAAGATTAGTAATAGAAAACTCATTTGCTCCTGACAATAACAGAAGATCGTCGGCAAACATTAAGTGAGTAAGGTGTAAAGATTGGCATTTATGGTGATAAGTGAATCTGTAGTTAGCATGTATTATCTTCTCAAGTATACAGGACAGTCCTTTTATGATTAATATGAAGATGTAGGGGATAAGGGGTCTCCCTATCATATCCCTCTTGCACATATCAGAGGTTTGGTGGGAACACCTTTCACTATAATGCTAACAGAGGAGGTTTGGAGACACATCATGATCCATTGTTTGAATAAAGCAGGGAAGTCCGGCTCATCTAGGCATATTTGGAGAAATGCTCAACTGATAGTATCAAAGGCTTTGTAAAAGTTGATTTTTCATATGCAACTTCGAAGGATTTTTCCTGAGTGATAATCTTTTAGTATTTCTTGCATGAGTATTATATTGTCTCAGATGGAACAACCCTTAAGGCATGCTCCTTGGTTTGGTTTAACAATCTCAAGTAATGCTGATTTTATTTTATTGGCTAACAACTTGACAATGACCATGTAAATGGTGGTGCAACAAGAAATAGGACGGTACTTAAGTAGTGAGGTGGGGTTAGTCTTCTTAGGAATCAGAAATATAAAAGTATGGTTGATTGCCTTAAGCATCATGCCAGAAGCTAAGATTTCATAAACAGTCTGTGTGAATAAGTCTCTGGTGATGTCCCATGTCTTTAGGGAAAAAAGCAGTAAAGTTATCGAGTCCTGGAGCTTTCGAGGGATTCATATTAAAAAGAACTTGCCTGATATCATTGTCCAAGAAAGGGGCGATTAAAGACTCTTTGGTAGTTTGGTTCATAGTGTTGTCATAGTATCTCTGCATGTTAATTTTTTTGTTAGTCTGATTTGTCGTTCCTAGTAGCTGTTTGAAGAATCCCCTGGTGATGGATAGAAGTTCAGGTTGAGAGGAGTGAAAGTTTCCATCCCACAATTTAGAAGTCTCGGGGAGAGTGATACTTACTTAGGGAATGGTATTCCAGTTTCGGCTATAACTACCAAGAAGGCTAAAAAGTTGAGGTTGGATCTGTAGATAGGGTAGAATGGTACCCCATGATTTGGAACAAGTTTTTCATATCTAATACCAGTTTCTTTCGCTGGCTTGCTATGCTGAACAGCCTCAGCATTATGGATAGATTGAAGTTTGTATCCTCCTCAAAAAGGTGTATTCCATGTAACATTGAGGATGAAACTAAAGATTACCTCTTTTTTGAGTGTGCTTTCTCTAATAAGATCTGATCTAAAGTCTCTACCCTTTGTTTCACTGGTTCCAATTACAGTAGACTATCGGACATCCTACTAAAATTACCTCACCTTTATATTTCTAAATATTATACATCATATTGATCTCGGTAGCTACATGTGCTTAAGAATTTAGACTGAGAGGAATAATAGAAGATTTAGATAGAAATCAATCTCTCAAATCTCTTACTGATAACACCTTGACTAGTATAAAGGAATAACTGATTATACATCAGTTGAACCTCTACTATAGCATAGGAATGGTTCTCACATAGAGAGTCTAGTCCTCGTTGTTTCTTCCTAAATGCTAGCTACACAGAACTACACGTACAATCAAGGGGCCAGTCCAAAATAATCTAGAATAGATTTTTTTATGATTCTCCTAGCTAGAATGGAGGCATGAAAAAACTTAATGTTTTCATCACCATCTTTTAGCCATGCAATTCTAGCTTTTTGTTGAAGGATGTAATGATGTATAGATACAGCCTGTTGATATTTATACACACGTTGGAGTTTAGTATCCCTCATTTGGGAGTTGTAAGGGTGTTGGTAGCAATCAGCTTGAGTAGCTAGGAGTTGAGCTTTGCATTCTTTGATCTGACGTATGTGTGTCGAGTTGAAGTTTTTGAGAGCAATCTTAACCTTCTTTAGCTTTTGCATCAGTTGGAAGGATTTAAAGCCTGTGATGTATTGTTGCCAACATATTCTCACAATATTTAAGAACCCATGTTGTTTGTGTTTAGATGTCAAGTGTGAGTAGGAATCTCACATAAACCTAATGCTTTAAGATTTTGTGCTGAAGCGTAGTGTCAAAGTTCATGAGTATGTTCCCTTACTAGGCCCATGATGGATATCCTCCATGTAAGTGGACTCCCAAAAACCAACAATCTGGTAAGTCCATTAAAGAACCTAAATGGAGTTTTTTCAAAGTCAAAGTTGATCATCTGTTGGATGTGTATATAAGAGTGGTTTGATAGAAGGTTGTCCCTAAAATGTGCATATGACTAAGGGAAAATAGATAACCAAAATGGATTTACCAAAGTTCGATCAAGCTTTCTTCAAAATAGATATTGACCATGCTACTTGTTGGTCCATGTGAGAAAAGAGAACGCCCATTAAACTGCAAGTCAATAAGTTGCACATTTTGTAAAAAAGTTTCAAGTTCTCTTCCTATGGTATATAAAAGTCCTCAACCTCACTCAGCTTCCAGTCTGTTTTTGACACAATTAAAATCAACTATGACGATCCAAGGCTCTATTGTACTGACTTCAAGTTGTTGTCATTTAGACCATAAAATATCCCTTTGGAATTGGAAGTTAGAAGCGTAAATGAGGGGAACAACAAACCTTTTGTTAGAGTCATTGTGAAAACAAGATAGTTGTAATTGTTGATCACTCTCTTCATTTAAAAGAACTAAAACTTGCTTGGTACGGTAAAAACATAAGATTTTACCATTGAAGTGAGAGGATAAGTTTATATGCATAGCTCAATCCGCACCCAAAAAAGTGGAAACCTTATGGAGATTGGAAGCTCTTATTTGAGTCTCTAGTAACCCTAATATATATTAAGCGACCATTTCACCACAATAGCTTAAGCTGTTGTATGAGGCAAACTCAATTGGTTTTATATATTCTCTAACACACCCCCTCAAGTGAAAACCCTTTGGGTTTGAAACTTGCACAGGCCTACTTTACCTTGTGCTTAATTTAATTGGTGGATGATAGGATTCGAACTCATGACCACTTGGTCATAGAGGTTCTGATACCATATTATGCGACCATTTCACCACAATAGCTTAAGCTGTTGTATGAGGCTAACTCAATTGGTTTTATATATTCTCTAACAATATACTTTTTTTTTTCCAAAATCTTATCTCTAATCATTGTTTTTTTATGAGGGTTACTTAACACTCGTACATTCCATACGAGCAACATCAGGGAGAGGATTCCCCTTTTGGAGTTTTGTTTTTCTTTCAAGCTGACTTTCTTCTCTTAGTGTTGTTGGAAGTCCAAGTATTGGGATGAGAGTCCTCACTTTCCATCTGCATGCTAGTGTTCTGTGTTGAGTCCAAATGGGTTACAGGGGGTTAGTTTGCTCTTGGAGGCTTGTGATTGTATCAATTGTAGAACTTGCAAATGTCTTAGTGTTGGTGAGTTGTTGTTCAGAAGGTTGGTTGAGCAGGTCTGCATGTGTGTTTGGATAATAATCTAAGGTTCTTTTGTAGAGAGAGAGACACTAAGTTCTTTTGTATGAGCATGTAAGTTGTTTTTAAAGTTTTGATAATAATTTATAGCAACAACTACTATTACTAAATGAGTGAGCTGATATACGAAATCTAAATCTGAAAAGGTTAATTAGTACGTACCTTTATCCTTGATTGATAAAGAAGTTATTTTTTATAGGCCTATATAAATATATGTGCGTAAATAATAAAGTAATAATAATTAAATATAAATATAAATATAAAAGATAATAATAATAAGTATAAATCAATAAATATGTACAAATAAAATATAAAAATAAGTAATAAAATAAATGAATATGGAATCCACAGGCCAACATGGCTAGATGGCCTTAAGGCAATATAAATTGCAAAAATACTCTATTTTTATAGGAACTTTTTTATTCTATGATAAGAACACCTTCCCTTGCCAACTTAAAGATGGACTAGAACTCGAGGGAAGCCAACTACAACTCCAATTCAAACCCCTAGGCTATCAATTACTCCCATTGACTAGACTAGCGAAAAGAGATTAGTTGATAAAGAGCAAAGGCTTGAAAGGAAAACGACTTTCACTGGCTCTACCTCTACCCCTGGCAGAAAATTAGACAGGAAGAAAGCCAATTTTCCTTGAATATTAAAGGGGATTTGGAGGCAAGCAAGGTGAGATATTTTGGAGAAAATAAAAATAAGTAAATAAGTAAATAAATACGACAAATAAATCAATCAATCAAACAAGTCATTATAAGAAAATGTTTAGGTCAAATAACTTAGAGGAAAGTACTGCATATTAAATGTTTAGGCCAAATACAAAACATAAGACTCGAATGAAATTTTTTCAAAAGACTTATAAAAAAGATAATGACCTCTTTATGTGAGATCTTTTATCCATATTCTAGTATGCCAAAGTTTTTCATTAAAGGTTATGTTCTCGGTAAGTTCTAGCATAGTTATATTATCCTTGACCACTTCCTCACAATTCTTCTTAGCCCATCCTTTTTTTAATCTTTTTGTCTTTAATTACAATCTTCTTGCATCTCTCACTGGAGCGTCAAGATGTCTCGTCTTAAAACATCTAAACCACCTAAGTCTGGTTTCTCTTAATTGTTCATTAATATTAGTCACAGTTACTTTCTTTCTTACCATTATATTCCTAAGTTTATCTCTTCTAGTAAGGTTACACATCTAAAGGAGCATCCTCAGTTCTGTTACCACTAACTTATAGTTATACACCTGTTTGATAGGTTAACATTTCGCCTCATATAGAATAGTTGGCCTAATTACGGTAGAATTTACCTTTGAGCTTGAGTGACATCTTCTTGTTACATAAAACTCCTGATGCACTTTACCATTTAAGTCACTCTAATTTGATATGATAAACTATGTCTTTGTCGATTTCTCTATTGCTTTAGATGATAGATTCTAGATATTTAAAACACTCTTTTTGTGGAATAACTTCTGAATTCATATTAGAAGTTGCCTTATAACCTAAAAAGTTACGCTCTCAATTTTAGTTTTACTCAATTTAAAATCCTTCGACTCTAATGTATTTCTCCAAAGTGCTAGTTTGATAATGATAATCTCATTTGTCTCATCCACTAAAATAATGTCATCAGCAAAAGACATACACCAAGTCACATGCCCTTGGATATTCTTGATGAGTTCATCCATCATTACTGCAAACAAAAAGGGACTCAATGAAGAACATTGGTCTAGCTTAATATCGAAAGAAAAATGTTCTGTATTTTCTTTTATCGTCTTTACTCTACTCTTTATACCTTCATATATATCCCTAATAACAGTATATAGGTCATAGGAACTTCCTTAACTTATAAACACCTCCACATGATTTTCCTAACTACTCTGTCTTACGTCTTATTTAATTTAATAAATAATTTAAATTTAATTTCTATAATAGTAAATAGTAAAATAATTTGATTTATCTATTAACAAAATTGAATAGAAAATTAAAAATGTGAAAATAGAAAATAAAATATTTATTTGAACATTTTATTAATATTTAAAATAAAAATAAGGGTAGGTAGTTAATAATTACATTTTTCATTTATTTATTTATTATATATAAATTAAATTGACACAAATAAACTATATTCTCATAACAAAAAATATTAAAGAATAAATTAATATTAAAATTTAGACTGAAAATATAAAAACAACATTTAAAAATTAAAAGTAGTCAAGAACATTTAATATAGATATGAAATTTTAAACGAAATTATGAATGCATTTTATATCAATATTGGTAATAGAACGTATAAATATTAGTTGTTGTCTTAGATTATATAGCAATTGGTATTATTTAATTTTTTCATATAGTTCAATGATCTAATATAATACGAAATTCATAACATTAAGTGAGATGGTATATCCATTTAATTACCAAATCACTTGAATTCAAGCCCATGGGTCAGTCCATTGTAATCCCTAATTACAAAAGTTTGCTACAGGGATTAAATTTTGGTAATTTTTGGCTAATAGGTCTATTTCAATCGTATGTATAGTTGTCGTATGTCCCTTAATAAAAAAACTATCTTATCATTATCATCGTCAGCACTCAGTCCGAAATCCCGCAATGAAGCGGGGTCTAGGGAGGTCCGGTAGTACGCAGCCTTACCCCTACATAGTAGAGAGGCTGTTTTCGGTGGACCCACATGCATGTAAAACAATATACGAATGATGCAGTGTACAGAAATAAAAACAAGGTACAAGTCAAAAGATTAAAAACGTAAAAAGCTTAACAAATGTGCCAAGAAGATTTTAGAAAATAAATAGATAAATAAAAAAGTGATAAAATAATTAGATACATAATAAATAAATAAATAACTAGGATAAAATACAAATACACAAGTAAAATAGAATAATACTACTTACAGAAAAGCTATCAAATTTCATTTAAGAAGATGTAAATTTAAAAGACAAAAGTAATACGAAAAAAGTAAGAATAGAAATACCTGACATGCTGCAAAATTTTGCTTATACTTGATATATTGCAAAGTTTTTTTTTTAACCCTTTTTGAGATGTGTGTGTCATCTTGGAGCAGTAAAATTGATACATACCTATAATTCCATTAATTTAAGGAAATGTTAAGATTTTTTTTAATGTTGCCAAATGTTAGGATATAACTTAAATTTTGGTGGACGAAAACTTACCTTTAACCCATTATATAATGTATTATATCTATTGAAAATTGTTTGTTTTATTTGAACAAAAAATATGTTAGTAAAATTTAAAAGTTTATTATCAAAATAATTAATATTCACAATATATAAAATTAATTTAAATTTAAGTTGCAATTTTTTTAGAAAATATAGTCATGTACTATAAATTAATCTTTTTTTATTACAATTAATAGAATATCAAACTTTTTAGTTATTATTATAAAATTATTTTTTTTACAAAATTAATGAATTCATTATTTTGATATAAATTTTTATAATATTTGATAGTAAAATAACTTAAATAAAAAATATATAAGCAAATATATTAAAAATATATTATTATTAACTAAGAGGAACAAGTAGGAAGTTTAAATGTTCTGAGGATAATTAAAGATGAACCTAATATTTGTAAAGGTTCTCACCTAAATCACAGTCAAATGCCCACTTTGAGAAAAGAAAAAAGGCGCACTTTTGAAAGAGGTCAAGCCGCAAATTATAAGTTGCTCCTTAATTGTGGGTTCGAACCTGAAGCGAAGCAACCTTTATTTAAGGTGATATAATCCCTTTAATAGTAGCTCATTTTTTGAAGTAGATATTATTATTATTATTATTATCTAGGAAATTTACTAATTTATGAGTCTTAGTGAGTGACTTGTAGATGTCATGATTACTTGAACGAAGCCCAAAATCTGAGTTATTAAAAAAAAAAGGCGTTCAACTTTCTTTTCATTCAAAGACATCAAGACGCAAATTATAAGTTGCTCCTTAAAGTCTACTGAAAATGATAAAGCGTTCTTTGTAGATGTTCAACTTTCTTTTCTTTCTTTCTTCTAGTTTATTGTGCAAATCTAATTGTTCTAATAGATGCAAGGCAAATATCTCACTTCGGGGTTGTTGCAGGGACTTAAGGTTGCTATGATTTGTTGTTGTCGTAGTCTCAGAGTATTTATTTCTTTTTTGTAAGTTTCAGAAAACGAATTTCACAAATTTAATGTATTACATGATATAAATAAATCATTGAAAGCAAATATAAGCAAGATCTTTCATCAGAACATATGGCCGAGACTACAACCTTGGCAACTTGATTCTGTGTTTGCATTGGTTGTTGAATAACTCTGGGAATTCAAGCCCCCTCATTAAAGAGATGTTTAAGCTGAAAGTCTTACGTAAATGTCTTACGTTGTTGTGTTCTGGTGACAAACTGCTAACATATTTAGTGCTGAATCTTTGCACGGGCAGCATAGGGTATGGATTAGGTCTCTTTGATGGAGAAAATCTACAAAATAATCTAGCAAGTTCATCACAATAAGATACGACCACAGAGAAACCTTCTTCCTCAAAAGTCCCAGTAATACAATCCTAATCATACCTCCAGGACGCTAGAATTGATCAAAACTTTAATGAAGAAAGAGGAAAGCAGGAGAAACAAGAGATCATAATATTGGAAGTTCAAGTCGACGGCATAGTGCTGGAACCCATGTCCGATTGGTATGCTGCCCTGTGACATCGATTCCTCCGTCTTCCTGCGGATTCAGATCTGGCATGGGAGAAGCTGACTGTGAGATTAAAATATCGATGATTCAAGTGTTAAAAGAAATTAATGACAGGGGGAAATAGAAAGCAGTTCCCATGGAAATGTGTTGAATGTATCCAATAGTATGAAGATGAGAGAATGGAAACTGACGAACCTGTTGACGAAAATGTTGTGATCTCGGAACTGTCTTATGAGTGATGGCGCTTGGAAGAAAATTGGGGAGGAAGACTTAGTCTGGCATCAGGATCTAGGGTTTAATCATTGTTTATCGGGTCTAATGTAGTCGTGTCACTTACTCTTTAGAATCAACCTGGACATGCTTGTTGCTGATGAAATTTTGTTAGTAAAAATTGTTGCTACAGCAGCTCATAATCGATGTATTTTTCCATCTATTGTTAATGTGCAATAAGGGAAGACTGCAGATGACTTACCAATTATGCAGTGCTCAGAAGGCTAGTACAAAGCATATTCCGATGAAGCAGATGACTTACCAGTTATGCAGTGCTCAGAAGGATAGTATAAAGCACATTCAGAAGAAGCAGATTCTTTGGCAGAGGGAAAGTCCGGCAGGGGCGACCTGAGAACACATAAAGCACACAATCTAATTCCAGAACTTAGATATATCAACACTTGAATTTGTTCTCATGTCACCCCTGTAGGACATTCTCTACAATTACGTGCTGCCCTTACGATGTAGGATGAACTCACAAGGAGTTTTATAGGTAAGAAGATTTTGATAAAAATCTTCGACCATGTACTGCACACAAATTAGCATAAATCATTCATCTATTTGTACACAACTTGTACTCTTCTGCTTCAACCTATAGCGTACTTCATATGAAGATCGGAAAGAGTAGTACACTAGCATTTGTACGTCGTACTCATCAGAGAACATGTCGACATGATGATGACAACGAGAAGCGGAAAAAATCAACCGTTGTCCAAAAAAGCTGACCACTGGTTCAAACAAGCGAACATAATTGCAACTCTTATTCTTAGATATTTTATAATTAAATGAAATAAAATGTAATATTATTATATTATTTAAGAAAAATTTTATAATAAAATAATAAAATGTAGCGTCTCATATTACATCTTATTCTATCATAAATAATAAAAATAAAAAATTTCTAATTTAGGAGAATTTAGAATAAAATATAAAATACATTATAAATATTTTATCTAAACAACATTTTATTATATTATATTATAAAATTTTTTATCTTTTTAAAATAATAATTTTTTAATATTATATTTGTTTATATTTCATTTTAGTATAAATCGTTTCATTTCATTGTATTAAGTTAGTACAACTAAACATAAACGACAATAACACTGCCCAAGAATTAACGCACACTAAACTTTAACATGTGCTTGGACATGCCCATAACCCAACTATGGATTCGATTCAATGTACTTTTGCGCAGCACTTATCGGAGAGATGTATAGAGATAGAGACATAATGAGTAATGATGGCAGTGGCCATCTGAATCTCATCCTCCAATTATTAATTATAAATTAATTCAATTCAATATTTTAATTAATTAATAAAAATTAAATCAATTCAAATCAAATTTAAAGTGTTAAATTTAAATGAAATCAAATTTAAACTTTTTTAATTATACTTAAAAATAATGATGTAACTAAATACCCTAAACTGAGGTTTTCTGATAATAGCGTGCAAATTTTTATGTCTTTTTATAATATAATTGTATATATAACAAGCAATAAGTTATATATTTAAATAAATTATTTAATAAATTAAATCATATTTTCATTTTTATTTAGCTTTTCATTGTATAAGTCATTAAGGTGAAAGATGTTCCTCAATCACGATTCAAAAGCCTCTCTCAAATCTGAGGCTTTTGAATCGAAAATTACATAAAATCAAATTCTATCAATTGGATTATCCTTTAAACAAAAAATCGCGAAATCCTAGAAATTGCAAGTATTTTGAACTGAATAACTGGTCAATCTGACATAGCTTTAATTACAAGAGTTGTCTATTCTTACAGCTTGGAAATTATAACCTAGTTGCCGTCTTGCAGGGGCGCAGGGTGACTGTTCCCGTCTCCGTGTGCCGCCTGGCTAAGACCATCCATCCAGGAATTGACCCCGTCTTGCAGTCACCTGAATGAATGATTTCTACTGTTCTGGTAATCAACTCTAGATGAGTTCTTTTGCTCGTATTGTCAAATGATTTTTTTTCCGTTTAGGCTTGTTATAAGCCTATGATAGAGGGGACTTGATCCTCTGTACCAACAACCCTGACCCAATCCTGTGCCACTCCATTCTAACCATCCATTTATGTGGGATCCACATAAATGGATGGTTAGAATGGAGTGGCACAGGGT
>JAOQMS010000179.1:5780877-5800107 GCA_027563885.1 Erythroxylum longipes
GGAGTATTAACAATCAAGGGACTATCCATTGGCATCAAATTAACATCATGAAAGATCATGCTTGCAGAAACAAATGACTGTGTGGAGCCAGAATCAATCAATAAATATACTGCAGAATTGAATAACTGAGTCATACCTGTGACAACTTCAGGAGCGGTAGCAGCTTCCTCTCTGGTCATGGCAAACACCCTTGCCTGAGCCTGAAACTAACCCCTTCGCCTTCCTGGAGGAATAGCCTTCTTTGCAGCTTCAGAACTGCCCACCTCTGTGACTGGCCTGGATCCTACTGTTTCTGCTCTCCTTGGGGCATGCAACTGTGACCCCTCTTGCCTCAGTACCTGAGGACAGTCCTTGATCATATGTCCCTTCTCCCCGCATCGGAAACATGCTCTAAGTAACTTAAAGCACTCTCCTCTGTGAAACTTCCCACAATGCTCACATTAAGGGTTTGTGTACCTGCTCCTCTCCACCCTACTATTGCCTCCTGCTTTTGAGGCTTGCACTGATACTGCCCTTGCTTGCTTGTTCTTAACAGAGGCACTACTCCCCGTCTTAGTCTGTATGTATGAGCTTTTCATTCCCCTTACAGGCATTGGAGCACTCATTCCCTTCTTGGAAGACTGCTCCCGATTCTTCCTCTTCCTATTCATTTAGTATTTGATGTTCTCCAGTTTCTCCGCTTGGAGGGCCGCATCTACCAATAGCTAGTAGTCACAGAAATTATGGATCAGCACCTTCTCTTTGATCCCCAAATAGAGACCTCCCTCAAACTTGCGGTACTTGTCCTCCTCATTAGTAACAATGTTTGCTACATACCGGGAGAGCTGAGTAAACTTCAGCTCATACTTGCTCAAACTCATATCACTGTGTGAGATTCAGAAACTCTCTAGCCTTCTCTTGGATATAGATCCTCGAGAAGTATTTCCTCCTGAAAGCTTCCAAAATTTCCATCCATGTCAGTACCGACGGTATGTCCTGACTGTGGGGCACTGACTCCCACCGATGGAGCGCATCCCCCTGTAGCAAGCTGACTGTATAGTCTAACTTCTCTTCGTTAGAGCACTTCATATGTTTTAGGACTCTCTCAGTCCTCTTCAGCCATGCTTCTGCCTCGTCAGGGTTGATAGTCCCATTAAAATCTACAACTCTGTACTTGCAGAGCTAATCATACTGTCCAGTCCTCTCCATTGGAGCTTGCATCGGAACTTGAAACCCTTGGCCCATGGCATATGAAAAAGCCTGAGCAAAGGCTTGAAAGAAACTTGGATCCATGGGGTTTGTTTGAGGCATAGGAAGAGGCAGTGGAGGCACCTCATGTTGCATACTAGGTGTCTCAGAATCCAGAGCAGAAGGTGTCCCCGCATCTTGTGGGACATAGGATTCATCGGTGCTCCCTTGGCGAGAGCCAGATCGAGTCAAAGTTCCTCGAGTTCTTTTTCGAGGCGGCATTTCACTCCTTCAATTGGAAATCATTGAAAATCTTTAGTTCATGCAAAACAGTTTCAAATCATGTAAAACAATTCAAAACAATGCAAGTTGTTCATTTAAAAATAATGCATGTTCATTTCATAATGGAAAACTACCCACTTCAAAGCTTAGGATATCCCTAAACCTAGTCGCCAACCTGGACCTAAACCTAATCACCAACCTGGACCTAAACCTTGCTTTGATCCCACAGCTGTTGGACCCCATTTTCGGAGCCCAACTGTTCAGATACAAAACGAAGCCCGTCATAAGAAGACGAAACAAAAGACAGACGAAGTAAGAAGCAGACGAAGCACAAAAGCAGACGAAGCAACGAACAAACGAAGCACAAAGGCAAACAAATTGAAAAAGTAGACGAAGCGAAGAAGACGAATGGAAAAAGCAGACGAAGCGAAGAGGGAAGACGAAACAACATACAAACGAAACAAAACGTAGACGAAGCCCGAGTCAACTTAAGACGAAGCAAAGTCAACTTAAGACGATGCAATGCTTAAGACAGAGCGGGTCAACTTAAGATGAAGCAAAGTCAACTTAAGACGATGCAACACTTAAGAACCTATGACGTCATCACAGACGATTCATCTTTACAGATGATACATTTTTATAGAACATGCATCTTTATAGATGATGCATCCTTACAGACAAAATGGCGTCATCGCAAACGAAGTGACATCATCACAGAAGATTCGTCTTTACAGACGATACATTTTATATTCCTACGTATTTCCCTTTTTAAAGACCATAACTTTCAATCCAAAAATCCAAAAATTTCATACTATATGCTGTTAGAAAGCTAAGAGGATAAACTACAACTTTCAAGCAGACAAATTTGTCCAAATCAGCCTAGATTAATATAGATTTTCTCCTGAAGTCATGATACGAATTTTATCCCTATACATGCTTGAAAATGCAATGCGGAAGCTTGGAAAATCATGAGCAAAACATACATATATTTCATTAATCTTCAAAAGAAAAGAGTTTTATAAAGCTTAAACGGGCGTTTCAAAACCCAAAATACATCGTTGGTCTCATAATCCAAAATACAAAATACTCATGATTTATACTTGAAATGCAGCTAAAGCCTTGAATATTCCTACACTAACTTAAAAACAAAAACATGTAGATTTGGAGTGATGCTTTGACTCTCGATCACTTGATCTCTTGCTCGTCACCTGGAAATGGGGAGGAATGGGGGTGAGCTTAAAAGCTCATGGGTAACAAGTTTATAATGGAGAAACGAGCAAAACCATTGAAATTATTCATTTTCATAATAAATTTGCATTAAATCCATAAAACACTCAACTTGCCAAACAATTCATAATCAACGTAAGTCATGTATTCATCAAACTTGTCAACAAATCATAAACATATAAGCAATCAAAAGTGGTTTGGTGGTCCATAAACAGAACGAGCTAACACATTCCCTTGAAATGGTCCTGTGTAGTTGTGAACAGAACAAACTAACATAATCTCACATAGTGGTTTTTGTGTAGTCGTAAGCATGAGGGAGTCCATGAAGGAGCTCCATGCCACTAGCAGGCAGGTGGGAGAAGCCTCTAACAGAGTCAACATGCACGTGACAACATAATGGACACCACAAACCCCACAAACATGAATTTCATATCTTGTAACATATTGCCCAAAATGGCATATTTCGGAAACATGATTTCCATAAACATGGTATTTTTCAAATACAATTTCCATCGTCATTTCATAAAAGCATCATCAAGATTCATATACCAAACATGTAGCAAATACTTCAATCATTCAAGAGGTAATAAATGCAACATTTATAAAACAATTGAAATCATTTAACTTTATTGATTGGAAAATTTCTTATGGCTCATTAACTCAACTATAAACAAGTAACCCACCTTGATTCCTTGCTTAAAAGTTGCTCAAAGATGCCTCTCTTCTTGCTCCTCTGGCCTCTCCTCTTGATTTCCTTCATAGGAATCTAAATTGAGAACCCAAAAATCACATTCACTAAAATTGATTCTAGAATACTTAAACTCATACATTTCTTAAGCTCCATGAACCAAAACCCTTCCAAAAATCCAAAAGTTTAAAATGGGTTTACCTTGAATCTTGAACCAACAAAGAGATATTTGGCTCAAAAGAGAGCTCTTCTCTTCCTCTTTCTTTTTCTCTTCTTGAATAACCCCAAAATCACTCTTGAAGACTAAGAAAAGATGAAACCTAGCTTAGCTTTCTCTTCTTTTCTTCTTCTCCCACTTCTCCCACGACACTCTCTCTCTTCCTCTCTTAAATTTTTTTTCGTTCTTTAATTGCAAGACAACACTTCCTCTTCCCATTCTACCCTTAATGAATGCATAAAGTCCACTTTACCCTTTCTTATAAGCTTATGTTCTTTTATACTTAAGTGACATGCCAAAAATGCCCTCAATTCATTTTTAATACATTAATTTCACTAACTAGTAAAACAAAATCATACTAACATTGTAATAAATAATTAAACTTCCAAAAATAATTCTATCATGTCCCCAAAATTATTCTAAGGCAAAGATTCAAATTCCATGCTTATTCTATAAACTATTATGCTTAATTCAATGAAAAATTTCGAAGGTCAACAAAGACACTTCTACTTTCTAGTCGTCTCCCTTTCCATGATGGTATGAAATTTCTTAAAGGTCCCAAACACTTTGGTTTTGTTTTTAGCATGAAGTCACAATTCTTGTGAGTAGCATCATTGATAAATGTAACAAAGTATTTGTTACAACCCAAGGGATCCTCCTCAATGGGACCACAAAAGTCGAAGTGCACCACCTCTAGCTTATTCTTCCTTCTAGTAGACCTTTTATGGAAAGGCACTATATGCTGCTTTACATTCACACGATGATCATATAGATTAAGCGAAATGATAATTTTCGTAGGGATAAATGATTTGTCACCTAGCAATTTGAATTTCTTCTGACTAACGTGTCCTAATCTCTGGTGCTATAAATTTAGATAAATATTCTCCTCAACGACATATAGTTCTCTAGCACACATCTTCAAATATATCTTATATAAGGTGTAGAAAAATCCACCACGAGTATTAATTAATGCTCCTTTAGACATATTCTACTTGCTATCCCTAAAAGTGTGATGATATCCTTTTTGGTCAAGCACATTTGTAGACAATAAATTAAGATGCAAATTAAGAATGTGTCATTCATCTCTAAAGGTGAATATGCACCCAACATCAGTTTGAACTAAACGTCACCAATGCTAAGAATGCTAATGAAGCTTTGATTTCCCATCTTTATAATTCCAAAATCACCACTCATGTAACTAATGGAGTATTCCCTATTCGGATCACAATGATTAGAAGCCCCAGTATAAACAAGTCATTCAAAATTTGAGTGACTAATATGGAGATACTCAGTGGTCACAAAAATTAGCGATACCTCATCATCTATGCTTCCAGCTATTGTTGTAATGTTATTATCATCTCCATCTCTTTGGTTGTCTTAACTTTTTCTAGTCTCTCTTCCACTTAAAGCAGGACTTTTTTTATATGAGTAGGTTTAGTGCAGTAGTGACACGTCTTGGTCTCCTTTTGCCTCTCTAGACTTAGAGTTATATTTAGACTTGCCCTACCCTTTATAACTTCTATTCTTACTTCTTCCTCTATTCTTTACCACAAAAGTCTAAACATTGTCTATATTGATCTTCTTCCTCCTAATCTCTTCATTGAAAATTCTTTTTTTGATCATATCCAAAGAAAGCACACCATTTGGAGTGGAGTCGCTGATATTAGTTTCCCAACAATTTGACAAGGAACTTAACAGGAACAAAGCTTGTAGCTTATCATCAATGATGATTTTTTGATCACATCTAAAGAAAGCACACCATTTGGAGTGGAGTCTCTGATAGTAGTTTTCCAAAAATTTGACAAGGAACTTAACAGGAACAAAGCTTGTAGCTTATCATTAATGATGATTTTTGTCGTAGTTAGCTTGCTGATGATTCCTGAAAATAGTTGAGACAATCCCACATTAATTTCCTAGCCTTCAACTTCAGGTTCACAAGCCTTTTAATCAAGAAGGCCTTGTTATGAGTAATCTTCCTCTTATAAAAACCTTCAATTTCTTTCATAGCTTAAAAAGATCTGTCTTTTGTGATATGTAGTTAATTATGCTGATATCAATCTACTGTCTAATAGTTTCCAAGGTTTTTTTCTTCATCTTTTTCCACTATTTATTTTTCATCTTCTTTGGCTTAAATAGGAGATCACCTTTTATACTTTTTTTGATGTCGATTGGATCATAAAGATCCTTACAATACATGAGATCTTCCATCAAAAGTTTCCATATTGAGTTGTTGGTCAACATCAACTTTACCATAGAGCTATTGTCACTCTCGATATCTATAGCTCTAATATCAGTTGTTGGACTCCAAGCAACAACACTCACAGGATCAACGATATCACTCAGTCAATAACAAACTACTTAAATTATATAAACGATTGAAAGATAAATTAGACACATGATTTTAACATGAAAAAATCAAAGGATAAATCAATAATAAATCCATTAAAAATATTATGATGCAAGTGTTTAGGTTTTAAAATCACCTTTCAAAATAATGACAACTAGTCTCTCCTAACTAATCCTATAGATTAAACTTTAATAAAACTGTAGTTGAAAAAAGCAATTAGACTCTAAATCTCTTCTTTTATCGTGTAAGTTTGACATATGCAACTTTTGTCTCTTCTCAAACCTTTTAAACATGAGAAGATAAGATTTTTAAACCAAACACGGTTGTCCATATGACTGTGTATGGGGACCATGTCCCTTAAAAACTCAACATCACGGAGATATATGGTCTTAGAGACTTATGCAATTAGCAGACATGATCGTGCCCACCAATGTCACGAGCTGTGTATGGTGACTATGTCCGTTAAAAACTCAACATCATAGAGAGATATAGACCCTGAGACTTATGCAATTGGTTCAAACGGTCGGGTCCACCAATGTTGTTGTCGTATCTATCCTCAAATTTCATCTTTTTAACTCTTATATGGTTACAGAAGCTTACACACTCATCCATATGGCCTTATCCACCATTAACATGATCTGTGCAACTTAAACACAAATGTATGCTTCACAAACAACTTCCAATCATCAATCTCTATCTTGAATCTACCTGATCTTCATCCCTTTTGATTCATGAAGTCAACTAATGTTTTTAGAACCTAAATCTAGTGAAGTTGGTATAACAAATACGTCTAAAATGAGGTTAGACTTATAACACATTTGATTCAATCCATGGTCTAGTGAAATGCAATTTTTCAAGTTTATCATAGGTTTGGAATACATCTCGTGATGTAGAAAGTGATTATATATATTAAATAAAAATTTCAAAAATAAAAGTTGAACAAATTAATAAGCATTTAATAGGACTTTAAACTCTTCTATATTGCAAACAATGTACTATCACTCTCATCTCAAATCACTCCATTTTATTTAACTGTCATTTGTTTCAAAATAAAATTAGAAAAAGGTATCTTTTAAAAATGAACATCTACTTCCCATAAATTATGATGAATAATGATAGTGAGAATGATTTCATATAAAAATATAGGGAATAGATCTTTTGTTCCATTTGTTCTATTCCAACTTTGTACCAAGCCCCTTACATCCATTCGTTGAATGGATAAAACGGCTTGGTAAGAGAGTGGAACAGAATATGAGATTGTCAAATGGATAGCAAAAATTGATATTTTTAGTGCTTTAAAAAGCCTCCTATAGCAAGTAAGCCACAACATTTAAGTACAAAACACCGAGCACCTTACATAAGTATCTGGGAAACATGAATTCCTGACAACTGCCGAAGACCTTTTATTTAATAGAGATTTGTATATTGAAGGTACCTTAATTTAAAATACTTGCACTAAAATACTTTGTGTTTAAATATTTACGATTTATTAAGAAAATTTCAATATTTTAAAATTATTTGAGTTAAACTCTCAAATTATTAAGTTCAATAAATTTTATTAATTAAATATCGTACTATTTTAAAAAGTAAAATTTCTATTACTATGTAGTTTTTTTATGAATTATTTCTACGTAGTTTATATGACACTATCACCTCACTTTTTTTAAAAAAAATTATTTTCTCTATTATTTTTGCAAAGTAAATTAAAACCAAACTTATTAGGTTTCTATTGGCAATAATTATAAATTAGAATTAAAAAAATTAAAAAAATTTTAAATTTATCTTTAGTTATTTAATTAAACAATTTATAATCATAAATTAATATGTAATGACTGCTTAAATATTAATAATATCAATTTAGTTTAATTTTTTGATTAACAAATTTTTTCAACAGAATCTATAGTTTGATTCATTAAATTTTGTGCAATATTTACATTCTTATTTAGAACTCTTCTTGAAAAAATGAGCGATATTGGCATGTTTTTCATGCCTTTTTTATAAAGAAATTAGGAGGCAAGAAAATCTACTTTCATACTAATTAGACTTCTAAGTTCATTTGAAATATGTCTAATGTCAAAATAATAGGTGTATATATATATTAAAAAAACTAAATGTCATATTAGAGATTGTTTTGTGTTCTACATTTTAAAAAAAAGAAAGTTTTCAAATATATTTCATAATTTTTGATCACAATTGAATATTTTTATTACTATTTTAACTTTGGATTCTAAAAGCTATAAATAGTCTCTATATATGAAAATTACAATCAAAACAAAACAAAAATATAAAAAAATTTAGCATGAGATAATTTTATAATACTAACAGTTTAATCTTTTAAATATTAATTCCGATTGAATTGATCAGTTTGATATAATCTTTTTAGATTTTTTATTTTTTAATTTTGAAGTTTCAAATAATTACTTAAATCAAGTTAATTATTTAATTTAAATTTGTTAATTCATTAAAAAATATTTATGAAAATAAATAATTTATGAGTCATATATATATACTTAAAAGTTTACTTAATGTTCATCAAACAAAGTAAAACTTTTCTATTAGTTACATGGCATCGAGAATTAGAAATAGCCGAACGAAAGTGGCAAAGTTCTTTGAAAGTGCGAACGCACGCAATAGAGTGGGTAATCACTAATCTATTATTAGTTGAAGCTTCGCCAAAATTAACTCCTTTTGGTTTTGGTACCTTTTTCACATTAAAGATGTTATTGTCAACTATAACTAAGCATTTGGTGCTTCATTGCATTAGCCAGTAATAGGAAAAAGTTGCCTTCAACAGAATCAAATTTGCGAGTTTCAACCTCAAGTGAAGTACGTGTAACAATCCACCGTTACCAATCAAGTTAAAATTAATTAAGGATGTCGTGAACATTTTTTGTAAAAAACAAATAACTAAGGCATTTATTTTGTACAATTCTAAAACATTCTTATTTTCTCTTGAAAGAAAATTCTTAAAATAGGGATGACAACCGAATCTAAGTTTAAATGCATGTCAGCTTTAAACGAGTGCGATACGCAATAAGAACATGAGAAACTTAAATGCATGCAACTTTATTCGAAATGGCAACATGGATGCAAGACAGAACCTCCTTACCTACCAGTTATGACTCCAGCCTTTTCCTTTCGCGTACGTTGTTGCTTGTCCTAACTTTTCTTTTGTCTTTTTCCTGCCTGTTCACTTCGGAGCTGGACAATGGATATAGACGTCATATCAAAACACCATGGAAGTTCGCTTTTAGCCACACCGGCACATTACTGACATCAATGCACGTTGCTCTCTATCTCTATCTCCCTCCGCAACTTGGTGTTTGCTATTTTCGCTAGAGAGGCAAACATGAGGTCTTCCTGGTTGGAGGATTTAGGGGATTCGATTGAAGGAGGTGAGGTGGGCGTAAAAGTAACCAGGGATCATCTTCTTTTTCATTTGTCTTGTTTGTCCTTGCTGAGTATAATTTTTGTACCATCTCTGACACTGCTTTTCCACAATTGGCTGCCTGTTCTTCCACTTTATCTCGTACTTGTTTTATTCCAAACTCAAATTTGACTCGTAATATATTTCCCCTCTTAAAAACAAAATCTAAAATGCTACATTACTTGTTCATCACTTCTTTCTCCATCCTTCTCTTTTTAAAGTCCCTTCCTTCTCTCAAGCCATTGCCTATATGGGCAAATTATGTGAGATTGTTGTCACACGTCTTCTGGAAAGAGTTAGTTAACCTATCTTTGCTACTGAAGACCCTTCTCAAAAGTTTTTGCATCACTAGGTTCTACTCAATAGTTTCTTTGAAGAAGATGGCTTTAACTTCAAATACCAATGTGCAAAAAAATGAGGACGGAACTGGATTGACGTCAATTTTGGACTTGCCAGAACTGGCCCTGGAATGCATTCTTGAAAGGCTATCCCCTGCGGATCTTCTTAGCATGGCGGGCGTGTGTACTTCTATGAGGGAAAGGTGCATGAGTGATCACTTGTGGGAAAAACATATGAAGCTGAGATGGGGACGGGTTATTTTCCCTGCTGCTTATAGGGAGTTGCAATGGCAATTAGCTACTCAAAAAAAATTTTGGAGCTGTAAACACAACAACCAAAAAGGGTTCATGGAGCTCCTATCTATGTTTTCACCAATTTCTTGGATTAGATCAAAGATTAATGTTGATAGCAAGCAGAGTAGTCCTTTCCCTGTTGATTCTACCATGTTCTGGTACCTTGCACTTGAAAATGGCGGGCTTTGGTTCCCAGCTCAAGTGTATAACCGAGAGGTAATTAATGATCATCCAGCATATGTCACCTTTACACGACTTGAAGTTCTAAATTTTTTATCTTTAGGATCACTGATTTCTGATTAGCTCTTTATTTCAAAATTTTGAGAAGATTTGGTATGTTGTGTTTCTCCTGGCAATAAAAGTTCTTCCATGCTGTATATTGCAGAATGGGCATGTTGGGTTCATTTTATCATGTTACGATGTTGATCTTTGCTACCATCCTCGTACAGACACATTTCTAGCCAGGTAATTGAAAATATTGTCTTTTTGGATTATGATTATTAATAGTTCGTTGTTAATAGAGCTTAAATGTAACTATGGTGTTCTAGATTCTTGAATCAGCTATTGCCTCAAAAAGGAGGTTTATGTCTTAACAATGAATGAGGCGAGGATTAACAAAATGGGTAAGTAAATCTAGTGGGATTGAATTTTATAGTATTTGTCTGATGCAGGTACGCTCCACATGGGAGAAGAGCAATTGCCATAGAGACAAATTTGCCATGGGAAAGACTTAGAGCACCACCTGTTGATACTTCTCCATACGCCCTACATGTCTCTGATTGCTTGAACGATCTACGCCCAGGTGATCACATTGAGATTCAGTGGAGAAGAAATAAAGAGTTCCCTTATGGTTTGTTCTTAACACTATTCTTTTGCTGTCCATTTAAATTTTTTTAAAGGTCTGTCTCAGCTGCATTGATAAATAGATTCAGTGTCATTTGGATGAAAGAAAACTAATTACGATCTTAATCATGGCACCATTGGCCATAACAAGAAGCTGGATACAACTTTTAAATAGTGGTGAACTCTTAAATCTATTGAAATGTCCATGATTCATGGTACACTTCTTGTAAGTAACAGGCAGAGACCGTGAGACACCAATTTAATACTAAGTGATTTACCTGGATTTGAATATTAAAATGCAAGCAAAAGCATATGATGCCCTTATCCAAGTATAGAAGGGAGTGAATATAGAATATAATGCCCCTTTTGATTAAATATGATATGAATCTCAGGTTGGTGGTATGGTATTGTTGGTCACCTGGAGTCATGTGATGGGAATGAAAACAGATGCCGGTGTCATAATAGTGGTGAGTCATTTCATCTCTTTTTTCTCCTTTTGATTTGCATATAAAGATTCCAGTTATGCATTAGCTATTGTCGAGATTCTCATTCATGTAGAAACTTTCTTCTTCTATTTAAACATAAAGAATAAGAGGAAAAAGGGTTATGTAGGAACAGGAAGAAAGAGGAACTATACTGAATAATAGCTTCAAGTTCATGAGACAAGAGGCCCTTTAACTTATTTCCTGTAAGAATCGTTGATGAATTTATAATAGAGGATGCTTTTACGGTTCTTTTCTGAGTTCCAACTTTTTCATTCGTGGACCACTAATTATAGTTATTTCTTTGGTCCCCAAGACAAATCCTTGTCTGTATGTCCTAACTTCTACCAGCACAGAGATAATCTCTGTTCTCAGTAGAGTATTCGTGGCCAACAAAATTGTCAGGACTAAATGTCTCTTATAGGCTTCCATCAGTGTGTTAGGCTGGAGTCATTAAGTACGTAGGGTTGCTGTAGTTATTGTTGGCTTCTAATTTTTCACAGCATTTTCTATCTTTTTCGCATCGTAATGGACCTCAATTGTGTTCCAGTTGGTCATCTTACATCAACTAATGTAGGGAATGATGCCATCCATTTTTGGATTTGGAAATTATGCTGATGATGTGCTCAAGTTTGCCATTCATTTCAAGCTTTGGGAACGTCTGTTCAGTCATGGTTGATTTTTGTGGTGGGATTCCTTTTAAGATAACATCCTAGAAGAAAGGATCCAACCATAAACCAGTTCCTAACTTATGTTTCCTTGTCATAACTTAGGATTTTCCACCATGTTTTGTTTATGATATTACAGATACAGTAGTGTTGGAGTTCCAACAGTACAGTCCTGGTTCGCGGTGGAGACAGACAACAATAGACAGGAAAGAGCATAGAGAAGAGGGGAATGAGGCAGATGGATTTTATGGAGGAATCAGAAAGCTATATAACAATGAGGAAATTTCCAGGTGGAAGCAGCTTTGGCCAAATGAAATATTGGAATAGACCCCTGCGGTGTAGCAATGATGTAGGACAATTGGCTTTGGAGTTTGAAAAAGAGATGGACAGAAGACTAGCTAAAAGAGCTGTTATGAAGAAACGGGCACAATTTTAGTTCGAGCTTCAGATTTCCTATTATAATATGTTTTCGTAAAGTTTTTGGTTGTCTTTTATTTAGTAAATGTCTAATTTGGTCTTTTGCTTAAATTAGGTTTTCAGAGACTATTTAAGGCTCTTTATGTTCTGATTTGACGGTGGAATAAAACTTATTAGTTTTGGTTTCTATTGTTTTCTGGTGGATTCCGGATTGTTTGTACTTGGGATTTACGTTGGTAAACCCAAGATTCTGTTCTGCGTTAAGTGGTATCAGAGCCAAGGATTTGCCTTGTTAGATGGCCAACAACGAAGCCGGAAGAGTTAACCCCCATGATGCTGGTCGTAGGGATACCGAAGCTGATTTATGGGCAGTGATTAATGAGTAGCAACAGACGATGGATAGGTTGGAGGCCATGCTACAGAAACTGTTGGAGCGACAACCAAATCCCAATGCCCCTATTGACAATGCTCTTGCCCCTACCAACAGAGGTGGACGTCCGCCTAGGGCAGCGAGACACGTGCAGTTTGAAGATTTCAATCATGAATATTCTGATGAGGATTTTACAGATTACCAAGGGAATCGTCAACAGAATCGAAACCAACCTAACTATAAAATCCGCGCAGACATACCGTTATTCTATAGAAAACTGCAGATTGAAGAGTTCCTGGACTGGATTTATGAGGTTGAGAGATTTTTCGAGTTTACTAAAGTCGCGGAGGAACGACAAGTCAAGCTGGTAGCGTATAAGTTGAGGAGCGGGGCTGCTGTTTGGTGGGAGAAGTTGCAGATGGATAGACGACGACAAGGCAAGACTCCTATACGATCCTGGAGGCGAATGAAACAACTTATGATGAACAAGTTTTTACCTCAAGATTATGAACAATTTATTTTCCCGAGTTTTCAGAATTGTGTGCAAGGTAACAAGACTATTGCAAATTATACTGAGGAGTGGTCTAGGCTGTCGGTTCGAAACAACCTAAATGAGACTGAGGGACAGCAGGTGTCTAGATATGTGTGGGGATTAAAGTTGTCCATTCGAGACAAGATTGGACTACAAGTGATTTAGACAGTAGATAAGGCATATAATATGGCCTTGAAAGTAAAGTTAATGGAGAAAACACCCAATCAATTTTCAAACTACAAGAAAGAAGTGGGTGAATCGTCCATTACAGTGGCGAACAGGGGTATATTTTCATCAGGTGACGGACAAAATAAGTTTAAAACTACTGCTAATCAGACCCAAAGGAGTACAGTTTCTAGTAATAACCACACCGGAGCACGTCCAACAACAGCAGTAAAGGAAGCCCCACGAGCGCCAAATCTGTATACTAAACCAAGCGGATTTAAATGTTATAGGTGCGGTCAACCAGGCCATCATTCGAATGAGTGTCCAGCTAGGAAACCAGTGAATTTTGTAGATGTTGGAGAGAATGAAGAGGAGGATCAATATGTTGAAGAGGGAGAAGATAGGGACGAACTATTGGATGGTGCAGAAATTGCAGAGGAACAGGGAGAACATGTAAATTGCGTGGTTCAGGGAGTCATGTGTTCAACAAAGGTGGAGGAATTCCCACAAAGAAATAACATTTTTAAGGCTTGCTGTAGTGTTCAAGGAAAGGTATACGATTTAATTATTGACAATAGGAGTTGTGAGAACTTCATTTCCAAAAGATTAGTGGAACACCTGAAGCTACGAACTAAAAAACATCCAAAGCCCTATGTGATTGGGTGGATTCCAAAGGGGCCTAAGGCGAGCGTGACTGAGGTGTGCAAAGTTCCTATTTCAATTGGGCAGCACTACAAAGATGAAGTGGTCTGCGATTTAGTCGACGTAGATGCTAGTCATGTGTTATTGGAACGCCTATGGTAGTTTGATGTAGATGTGATCTATAGGGGGCGCAATAATGTTTATGTTTTCAATTGGGAAGACAGGAAGATCGCAATGGTTCCAAAACAGAATTCAGATGGTGGCTCAACTAAGGCTCCGATGGGAGATAAGTCTTTACTTTCTTTAGTTACTTCAATAACTGATTTGGAATCGGAGGTTAAGGAAGCACAAGAGGTACATGTCGTGGTAATACGAGCTTTAGTGGTAGAAGGAGAAGGAGAGCAGAGAGAGGGAATACCCGAGAGGGTACAGGCCCTTTTGACTGAGTTCAATGAGTTGGTGTCTCAAGATTTACCAAATGACCTTCCCCCATTGAGAGATATTCAGCACCATATTAATTTGGTTCTAGGAGCGAGTTTACCAAATTTACCAAACTATCGGATGAGCCCCAAGGAGAATCAGATTTTACAGGAAAAAGTGGAAGAGTTAATGAAGAAGGGATTTATTCAAGAGAGCATGAGTCCATGCATCGTTCCTGCATTACTGGTCCTTAAAAAAGATGGCAGTTGGAGTACGTGCGTTGATAGTCGCGCAATTAATAAGATAACTATCAGATACAACTTTCCAATTCCGAGATTGGATGAAATGCTAGATATGTTGGAGGGATAGAAGTTGTTTTCCAAAATTGATTTGCGAAGTGGTTACCATCAGATTCAGGTCAAACCTGGTGACGAATGGAAGACAGCTTTCAAAACAAAGGATGGACTCTACGAGTGGTTGGTTATGCCTTTCGGACTATCCAACGCAACTAGTACTTTTATGTGGCTTATAAACCAAGTATTGCGACCTTTTATTGGAAAATATGTGGTCATTTATCTTGATGACATACTAATTTACAGTCAAAGTGAGAGACACCATATGGAGCATCTTCGAGCTGTATTAGAAGTGTTGTCTGAAAATAAGTTGTTTATCAATTTAAAAAATGCAATTGGATGACCAGACGATTGATATTCCTGGGATATGTAGTCAATTCAAAAGGAATATTGGTTGATGAAGAAAAGGTGAGAACCATTCGTGATTGGCCTACACCAAAGACGGTAGGAGAGGTGAGGAGTTTTCATGGGTTGGTGACGTTTTATGGTCGATTTATTAGAGATTTTAGTAGTATAGTGGCTCCCATTACAGAGTGTTTAAAGAAGGGTAAATTTCAATGGGGTGAAGCAACTGACACAACTTTTGCAATCATTAAAGAAAAATTGTACACTACTCTTGTTATTGCTTAACCTAGTTTTGAAAAATTATTCGAGGTGGAGTGTGATGCTGGTGGAATTGGGATTGGAGCAATTTTTTCACAAGAGAAGAAACCAGTAGCATTTTCCAGTGAAAAGCTTAGTGATGCATGCCGAAAGTGGAGCACTTATGACTAAGAATTTTATGCTATTGTTCGTGCTCTAAAGCATTGGGAGCACTATCTGATTCAGCGAGAATTTATCCTTTACACTGATCACCAAGTTTTGAAGTATCTGAACAGTCAAAGAAGTTTGAGTAATATGCATGCTCGATGGTCAACGTATTTACAGAAGTTTCCTTTTGTTCTGAAGCATAAATTGGGTGTACTAAATAAGGTAGCAGATGCATTGAGTCGGCGTGCAAGTTTGTTAGTCACTATGCAACAAGAGATTATTGGGTTTGAGTTTTTGAAAGACTTGTATTCAGATGATGAATATTTTACAGAGGTATGGGGAAAATGTGTTCTTAAACAAACAGAAGGCGAATTTCATATAATTGATGACTATCTGTTCCGTGGCAATCAATTATGTATTCCACGAAGCTCCTTGAGAGAGAAGCTAATTCAAGAATTACATGGTGGAGATTTGAGTGGTCACTTGGGACATGACAAGACTATCATTGGGGTAGCTGAATGGTATTATTGGCCTCAGTTGAAGCACGACGTAGGTAACTTTGTTCGCAAGTGTTACGTTTGTCAGACTTCTAAAAGGCAAGCGCAGAATACAGGTCTTTACACGTCATTACCTGTACCAAATGCCATATGGGAAGATTTGTCAATGGATTTTGTCTTAGGTCTTCCACGAACTCAGCGTGGGGTAGACTCAGTGTTTGTTGTGGTTGACAGGTTCTCCAAGATGGGGCACTTTATACCTTGTCAGAAGACATCTGATGCATCTCATGTAGCTCAACTGTTCTTTCGTGAGGTGGTTCGTTTACATGGAGTTCCTCAGTCTATCACTTCTAATAGGGATCCGAAGTTTCTTAGCTATTTTTGGGTTACATTATGGCAACGGATGGATACTACTTTACAGTTCAATAGCACTGTGCACCCACTGACTGATGGGCAAATTGAAAATCTGAACCGAACATTGGGAAATTTAATTCGAAGCATTTGTGGGGATAAGCCAAAATAGTGGGATATGGCACTGGCTCAAGCTGAGTTTGCATATAATAATGCAGTCCACACTGCTATTGGTAAATCTCCTTTTACTTTAGTGTATTTGCAGCCTCCTAAGCATGCATTAGATTTGGCACGTCTTCCTAAGGTTGCTAGAGCAAGTATTGCCAACGAGAACATAGCTAAGCAAGTTCGCGATGTTCAGGTTGAAGTGAAAACCCAGTTGGAAGAGAAGAATGCAAAGTATAAAGCTGCAGCAGATATAAAGAGGCGTAAGAAATTGTTTGCTGAGGGTGATCAGGTTATGGTGTTTCTGCGTAAGGAAAGGTTCCCAGTTGATTCCTATAACAAATTGAAGGTAAGGAAATATGGGCCATATTAGGTGATTAAGAAGATCAACGATAATGCCTACGTGATCGACTTGCCTACTGATATAAACATATCTCGTACTTTCAACATAGCTGACCTTTATGAGTTTTGTGACGATGTTCTGTTTTATTCGGAATATAACTCGGGGTAGAGTTCTTCACAGGTGGGAAGGACTGATGTAGGACAATTGGCTTTGGAGTTTGAAGAAGAGATGGACAGAAGACTAGCTAAAAGAGCTGTTATGAAGAAACGAGCATAACTTTAGTTAGGGCATCAGATTTCTTATTATAATATGTTTTCGTAAAGTTTTTGGTTGTCTTTTATTTAGTAAATATCTAATTTGGTCTTTTGCTTAAATTAGGTTTTCGGAAATTATTTAAGGCTCTTTATGTTCTAATTTGACGGTGGAATAAAACTTATTAGTTTTGGTTTCTATTATTTTTTGGTGGATTTCGGATTGTTTGTGCTTAGGATTTACGCTGGTAAATCCAAGATTCCGTTCTGCGTCAAGCAAGGTTTCGGTATGGTGTAGTTAGGAGATGAAGTTTTAGTTGGAAATCACTGAAGAAGAGCCTGTCCTCTTCAAGATTTATAAAGTACTAACATATTACCAGCCCCGCAAGTTTCATTGCTAAAGCCAGTAATGATGAGCAAGAAGTGAAGTTTTATTAGATTTTAGATGCATCCAAATGGTAGCGAGATCCTCTGTTCAAAATAACCCTATATAATTTTGTCCAATTCCCAAAACGATGAATTTAGACGCATCCAAATGACAACGAGATCCTCTATCCAAAATAACCATATCCAACTTTATCCAATGTTCAAAACGACATCATTTTTAGCTTTGGACAAAGTTGGACAACGTTATTTTTGACAGAGGATCTCGTCTCATCCACATGGGCCTAATAAGCCTAGTAAGTAATAGATATCAATAAGCTGCTTGGTTTTCCAAAAACTTGGGGTTCTTTGTTAGAGTTTTAAATATTATAAGATACTTTTCAAATAAAAAATTATTTATTAAAAGAATAAAATTATAAAAGTTTGAAATTAATTGGATTAAATCCGTTTTATGAATCAAATTCATTGAAACCAAATTATGGATGACTTAAGAGACTCAAATCCATGATCAAGATACGCAGAACCAATTATAGATAAACTGAAGTGCAAAATCATGGACTTTCATGAAATAAACTGCAAACCATTAATATTTGCTCCATCTTCGACAGGTGCAAACATTTGGAAATATTATTTGTTAAAGTGTTTCCAGTGGCAAGTCTTATTACCCTAGAATCACATACATACAATTGATTCATGGAAAAACGTTGCAAAAACTTTATGAACCTTCCTTCAATGTCTTGCACTATACCAATGCGTGAAAGCAGTCTTGATTTCGCTTCCATCCAATACTCTCTCGTCGGGCTGTGTTCTAAAAATGACAGATTTGTTCCTATTCCCTTCTCGTCGCTGCTTTTTACTGTTTGACTCCGAAGTTTGCACTTCAAGGGCTGTGTTAGCTTGTGCTCATCTCTTTCTCTGTTACTAGCTTTTGAAGTAGAGTTGTAGCGTGTTTGCTGTGCTTTTCATGTTCGACTTTCAGCGACCTAACATGTCTTGCAAACGCAGCTCCTCTAGGTTTTGGACTTCCTGGAACATCTTTTGGAGGTGCTTGAGAACTAGCCATTTCCTTACTGAAGCTATTGAACCGCGCAGAAAATCGTTTGTAGAATGGATCTGATTCATGGCTATGTTGCTTGTTATCGTTGAAGTCCATCAAGTACTCATCGGACTTCATTTCTTTATTCAAGTACCTTAATGACATGCAGCGACCGATTTGCAGGTTGGAGCACCTTGCTCCGTTCCACGATATGCAGCGACCGATTTGCGGGTTGGAGTCAATGTTGCGGATACCATACCGGATTCGGTACTGGATTGAGTTCTTGTACGGTACTGTACCGGTACTGGTCAATACCGAGTACCATACCGGACAATTTTTTATATTTATAAAATAGTCCCTGAAATTTTTAAAATTTACAAAATAGTTCACTGATATATTGTATAGTTATATACTATACAGTTTACTGTTTACAAGTTTACATCAACCTATTTCCAAAAATCATAATCATAAATAATAATCACAATTAATAATTTAATAAAAATGACAATAATTTTTAAATATTTCAATATAAATAATAACCATAATTAATATGAAAAAAGACAATCATCATAAT
>JAOQMS010000179.1:5800207-5826850 GCA_027563885.1 Erythroxylum longipes
TTAATTATATTGTAATTAATTAATTAATTACAATATTTTAATTAATGAATAATTATATTTTAATTAATTATATTGTATTTAATTAAATATTAATTATATTTTAATTAATTAACTCATTTCTTTATAATAATGATACTCATTCTTCTAGATTAGGAGAGGAATGGGGTATTACCTAAAAGTGGCTAATCAAAATAATAACCCTATAATGATATCCCCTTACCAAACTCAATCTTTCATTCCATACTCATTCCTCTGTTTTCATACCCACTAAACAAGCACACCCTTAATATTATTTAATTGCTAATTCAAGTACAACGATGCTAATTTTTTAGAGGATGATACAGGAGTCAAAAGTCACTTGTGTTTTACGTCTGTGCCTCTGACAATGTTACGCTAAACGTTTTTAGTTTGAGGCGTGTGTTACTTTCGGGAGGACAATCCCTGTTCCTCTTCTTAAAGTTCAAAATTTGTGCATGCTCATGTATAAAAATAGAGGAAGAAGCACGGAGGATCTCGTTCCGTTACTTTCGGTGTTTCAATTAGCAATCTCATACCGAAAAAAAAGATTTATGTCTTGCCTCAGTTCATTAAGATAATTGTCAACAAAACAGAGAGTGTTTGTCCTCGAGAACGTTATGTCTTGTTTGTGGATTCAAATTTAAGAAAAGTTTTGGTTGATTGTGGCAATAGCATATCAGAATAATACCTGATTCTTACTAGTTTGGGAATGAAAACTGACTTCTACCGTAGCCACCCAGTTAACTTATGACATGTTAATGCAACTTGGCTTTTGTAATAATCTTCCCTCGGATATGCTTTGGAGCCTATTAATGCATTTTAAGCTTCTGTTCTACGGCGATGAAGCTTTGGAGCCTTGTACCATTTTGTGATGTACATTGTTGATCACGGATGTGTTACGGGTAGCTAGAAGGATGTATAGAGTCTGGATTTTCCTAATGTAATGGTGTAGATAGAAGAACTGTTGAATTGCTACTGCTCCCTCCTATATAACAAATGGATTAGCCGTAAGTAAACGTCGAATTAAGCTAGAATCATTCATGTAGCCCCTTTTTGCCAAAAATAATAAGCTTCTCTTAAAGGAAAATAATTCTATAATGTACGTTTTGTACCAGATTTTATCTACCGGTCCAAGATTCTTTGGCGCTGATGATGTTCATCCAAACCCGCTAGTGTTGTATTGAGAGCTCTTCTACCAACGGCAGGTGTGCTTGTTTGATTGATTACAACCTCATATAGCGATTTGTTCTGTTAGAGAAAAGGAAACAAAATTGGCAAGCAGAAATATTGACCTGGACTCTTCAATAATCTTCTTGGCTTATACATAACAATATATCAAATGAAAAATCCCCACAGGGCTGGAGTGATCTCAGGCATGGAGAAAAGGTTCTATACGAGTGAATTAAAATGGCTGTCCATAGAAAGATAGCCCAATATCGGATGGAGAGAACTTTTCAACATTTCTTCAGTGTTACCCACTCTAGCACCTTGAAACTTCTGAATCACATTTGAATCGGGCCCAGGTTATTTCTTGCATCAAGTTAGTATTCTCCAAAGCTTTAGCAGAATTTAAGGACAGCATCCCGTAATTAGTTAAGTAGTTGTTTGAGTTCTTGCATGTGAAAAGGATCACATTACCAATCAGTGTTACCAATCAGTCAAATTCTTTGGGATTTCTTTCCTTTTATGATTCAACAAAAAGTACTGGTATGCACTACATCGAAATATGGAATGAGTTCAATACCTTCCTCTTTTTCTCCAGCTTGCAACTTGGATTGACGTTGGAAAGCTTTCTCCAGTGAATAAAAGATTCGTATCTGAGCAACAAGCAAGATGATATAGCCATATGTGACGTAAAACTGTACCAATTTGCGAGAGAACACAAAAGAAACTTGCATATAGAGATGTATAAATGTCGTTCTGGCAATTGCAATACATGTGTACTACATAAGATATGAAATGTTGGGAAATCGGGCCGATTTGATCCGCGTATAAGTAGAATAATTACAAAATATTTTTTAAAGTTAAAATCACTTAAAATTTTATAAAATAATTAGTGAATAAATCATAATAAAGCAGGAATTATAATTTGTACTTTATTCTGAAGTTTAATTATATTTATATTGTATTTTTCGAATCTTTTCTAACATTGGTCCATTTTTATCATTGTAATCGTACAAATATTTAATCTTTAATAGTGTCTACATAACGAGTTGAGGGAACTCTTATTATAGAAAAGGTTAGACAAAATATACTAGCTCTTTTAAAATTTAAGCTTATTTATATAATAAGTTTTGAAAATTTTAATAATTTTGAGTTCTTGCACGAGAAAAGGATCACATTACCAATCTGTCAAATTCTTTGGGATTTCTTTTCTTTTATGATTCAACAAAAAGTATTGGTATGCACTACATCGAAACATGGAATGAGTTCAGGACCTTGCTCTTTCTCTTTTTCTATAGCTTGCAACTTGGATTGACGTTGGGAAGCTTTCTCCATTGAGTAAAAGATTCGCATCTGAGCAACAAGCAGGATGATACAGGCATACGTGACGTAAAACTGTTACCGATTTGTAAGAGAAAACAAAAGAAACTTGCATACAGAGATGTAAAAGTGTCATCCTGGCAGTTGCAATACATGTGTAATATATAAGATATGAAATGTTAGGAAAGCGGGCTGGATCCGACCCCGCATATAGTAGAATAGTTATAAAATATTTTTGTACTTAATTCTTTAAAGTCAAAATCACTTAAAATTCTATAAAATAAATAACACATAAATCATAATAAAGTAAGAACTATAATTTGTACCTTATTTTGAATCTTGATCATATTCTTATTGTATCTCTATAATCGTTTTTAAAATTAGTCCATCTCTACTATTATAACTGCATAAGTGTCTGACCTCTAACAGTATTCACATACGAGTTGAGTGAACTCTATAACTATTACAGAGAGAATTAGGCAAAAAGTGCTACTTCCCTTAGAACTTAAACCTATTTATAATAGGTTTTAAACATTTTATTAATTTAATTGAAATTATATTCTAATTTCAATTAAACTTTAATTAAGATGACAAATAATTCTGATAAATGCTAATTATATCCAAATAAGATATAATATCTTATATTAGAAATTATTTATTAAATATCACTATTTAATTATAAAGTTTGTCAAATTTTACAATAAATTCAACTTGATTAAAATATTTTTTCTCTCTTCAACCTATTCTTTTTGTATGACCCATTAGGTTCCCAAATATGTTAGCAATTTATACAAATTATAACTCGAAATCATATTTAAGATTGGATAAATTAAACTATTTAATTTATCTTTAATTATCTAATTAAATAATTTATACTCATAGAACAAGATTAAAGTCCAGTAAAATATCATGATCACTCAAATATTTAGGAATGTCAAAATAGTTTTAACTAACCTTTTCATGATTCTTTCATCATACAATATTCTAACTAGACATAGAACATAGAATTAACCACTTTATTTTGAGTCCAATTATGTTAGTTTTCCACTATTAGTTATTTATTCAATTAACAACATTTGTGAACCATTTTACAAAGCGTCATTCTACCTAGGCCAAGGATTTCTCGAATCAATACTAATCATAAACAATGAAACATTTTCCCTAATTACTTTAGGCTGATAAATCTTATATTAATCATTCAACTATCTTCATATAGTTCATGTTACATCTAATGATGCTTAACTAAACTACCTATAATTAGAATAAGTCATAAGTAGTGTCAAAACATAGCAATCCTTATATAAGATAACTTTGGAAACCTCAAGCTAAATGATCACTTATACTCTCATCATAATGAACTTATTCTTTAACAAGCACTCACATGTTTTTTTAAGTATTACTCCATAATTTAGTTTATGAAATCAACTGCATCCTTCATAAAGAAAAATATAACGTGTGCTAGTCTCTTACAAACGAGAGCTAGTTTGTTTTATTCTAACAAATGATGGAGAACATGTTAACAAATCTATGCTAGTACATACCCTGTAATCCTGAGCATCTCATCGGTGACCAAGTCCTCCAGCTCCTCTTCTACTTCCCTCTTTGCCAACTCGGCTGCCAATAAACAACATAAGAAGAAGAAGAAGTGGTAGAACACAGAAAACGAAAAGAGAAGTCTGGAAATGATAAGCTATAGATATCTGTGTGTGTAATAAGCTTGTGGACTGTAATAAATAAGTATGGAGAAAAGGGGTTAAGAAATAGTTGGTATTAAAAAAATTATTGAGGGTATATTAGGTAGTATGTATTTATTAGTTTACGTTCCATCCGAAACTCCCCAAATCGGAGGTTTCTTATTTTCACTGTTTAGTATAGAATAGAACGTAACATGAAACCCTCCTCTTCCATCTAATTTTGTTCCATTTTATTATGAAATCCCCAACCAAACGATGAAAGTGTGTTACATTCCATCCCGTTCTATTACTATCCCCTCAAACTTAACAAGGCCTAAGCGCATTTTCTAACATTCTTTGAAATCCCGAAACTGTGGTTTTTGTCTAAAAATTTGAACCTTTTGTCATTCCCTTTAGGTTTTACTTGCAACAGAGCAAGCTTATTACGTGGAAATCATTCAAGTAGAGCCATAAAGCCTATATACTCTAAGAACCCAATTCATGATTTCTCACTTCTTCTCAACTGTTAAACCCAAATATTTATCCTTTATTTTCTCTGCTAAGCTAAGACACTTTTGCACAACGACTAGTTCTCTTGATTCTAAGTTAGTGACAGGTGTTTCAAGGGAAAGAATAGTGAGGCCTTATGTTAAAGTAGCTAATGTGCACAGCTTAAAGAGGACTGGTTGGACTCTTTTACTAACCCATTTCCTTGCATAACTTAATCTTCAACACAGGCCAATGCAGTATCCAATTGGGTCCTCGGTATTG
Source organism: Erythroxylum longipes (assembly GCA_027563885.1). Classification (NCBI taxonomy): domain Eukaryota; kingdom Viridiplantae; phylum Streptophyta; class Magnoliopsida; order Malpighiales; family Erythroxylaceae; genus Erythroxylum; species Erythroxylum longipes. The sequence goes on from JAOQMS010000179.1 coordinate 5,805,154, forward strand.
ACCCTAATATTTCTGATTCTCTAACCTCTTGAAAATAGATGAGTCTGGGTGCTCTGCTCAGGTTATTATGTAAATTCAAGTCCCATTTTGTTTTTCTTTTAGCTTTCTTTATGACTATGATGATAGCAGCTATGTTTACCAATTTTAGGATGTTCTGCAATTGGGGTATTTTAGAAGGAAAATTTTTTTGAATTGGGTTTTTATCGGGGTTAAATGTTTAACATTCCTAAGAATAAAATTTTATTTTTGTTCAAAATCTTTGTTAGCTTCCAAACTTCTATGGCTTCACGAACAATAGGTACTTTGTTCCAGTTGGATGCTTTTAGGGGTCAACATTTCCACTTCTGAAAGGTTCTGATCAATTTTCGATGTTTATATTAGGAGTAAAGAACAATATTTGTATAACAGCTTTATTGGGCATTGAATATGAACAAACAAATCTTTCATGGAAAATGCAAATAGATAGTTGGTCCTTGATCTTGGGGTTTGGGGTTTATAGCTCCGTAATTAGGCTAACATATTTATAATTAGAATGTCAGTAAATGGTGGAGAATGAAACAAACAGTTGCAACTATAATAAGGTAGTGTAGATAATGTTCAATCGAGATTTAAACAATCAATTTGAAGGTCATACACTGAACATTTATTTTATCGGTCAACCTTTGCCTCCCATAGAAGCTTGCGTAATGCTTATGTTAAACACCTATCTAATCCCAGATTACCATGCTGGCTTGCCCTCATACTAATGCAAAATTATGAGCATCAAGGAAGCTTTTCAGTTAATCCATAGGAGGCATAAAATTTTGTAATCCACCTTTTGTGATTGCAAACTATGGAAGCCAAATCTACAACAAAGTTCAGGAAATGTCTGAGCTTGCATGGCTATATATTTAGGAAATATGGCGTGTGAAAGTTCATCTATGTTCACTGATTTATTGTTAGATTAAGAACATCTTACTCATTGCATAATGCTTTTCCTAGTGGACTATTTTCTTATAGACTAGATGACCTCTTCGATGTCTTCAGTTTCATTTCCAAATCATTTCATATAAAAGAATTAATTGGTTATCTTTTATGAATAATGGCCTTAGTTATCGTCTTCTTTGTCTTTACAGGTATTTGATTCTCCTTGCTTGAAAGTAACGGTTGGCAAAATAATTCGAAAGCGTATAGATGCAAAGTCTATTGTTGAACTGCTTAATGGTTTTGATTCTCTAATTGTTATGAGGCAAAACTTCTTAACATGATTATCTATCTTTTTGTTCAATACCTCATAAGTTTTTTTTTCTGCCTCGACACTTATTTTTGACTTAGTCATTTGACTCTGGGTGTGAATTTTTGTATACTTACCATAATTCCTATGGCAAGATTGCAGTCCTTGGTCTATAAACACTTGATAGAAGGTAGAAGCCTAAGAAACTTGATCATAAGTTAAAGGTAAGATGTTGAGGCAGTTTAAGGAGGTGAAATGGACTTTTGGTCTCTTTAACAATTGTACCTCCTTAAGTTTTATACCGTGTGACAGGAAAGTTGTTGGTCATGAATTTTTTGAAGTAAATTCCTTAAAATTGTCATTTAATATGCTCTTGCTTACAAATTTAAAGTTCCCAGGATTGTCAGGTTCAGAAGGCTAGAGCAGTTCTCCAGAAAATTTTCAAAAAAAGTGAAAATATAGATTTGTGTTATAGGAATGATCTTGCAATTAGTATGTTGTACTTTATATTTCACTAACTTTTATCATACATCATCCTTCCTCATTAAGTTTCTCTTTGTGCTTGAAAATTCTTGTAAACTTGTTTCTCTATTTTCAGAAATTTTTGCATACATAGAGCAATCAATTCCATATCCAAAAGATGGAAAATAGGTAAATTACTTCTCTAGTGGAAGCCCATTTAGGAGTTTTAAGCGTGTTTCTCAAAATGATTTCCAACCTTTTATAGTGTAAATGATCCTCACATTTGTTCCTGTTACTTATTACTTTTTTTAACCCGACCACTTGACTTATCTGGTAGAATTTATTTTGAACCCATAAAATGTAAAAGTTTACAATTTTGCATAAAACTAATCTGTGGATTGTGAAAATACATGCTGAATTTTTCTGAAGGGATGGTGGGATGGAGGATTTGGTTATGGTTTATGGATTGGGATATTAGTTGTGTCAGGATTCTCTGTAGTTCCAGTACCATCTTTCACATGGAAGAATGAATTTAAGCTCTCTGGAGGAAGCTATATAAAGGTTAGTGTTTTTTATGTTCCATGCTATAGTTTGAGCCTTTCTCATTTGTTTAGGAGACTGTTCATTCCTTTTCAGAATGGAGTCATTAAAAATCTTCTAAAAATTTGTTTGGTTAGAAGAACTCTTCAAAAGTATCTGATTCCTTAAAACTAAATATACATATCTATGTAACGAAAAAAGATTATACTGTTGAAAACTGTGGCAATGGTGGTGGTCAAATTTTGATGATGGGACCATATTTCGTATTGTTGGCCTTACCTTATGGACTTGTTCACCATTGTAAGTGTGGAATTTAATACCTTTAAGTTATTGCTATAAGAATAGAAGGGTTATGACACAATTGAATAAAATAAACATGTAGGGTTTAACAAGAATAAATAATGGGCATTGTTGCTTAATGAATAAGCATCCAATTAAATTGTAATGGTATTATTGGATTTTGGCAAGATGATAGTAGAAGAACTGCATCAATACTATTTCCTTCACTGAGTTCTTTATTGAAAAGGAAAAAGGATCATGGTACGTTTATCTAAATCTCACCTTACTATGTTGTTATCTTTTGTCAATAAACCAAATCCAAAAACTTAAATTGCTGGATGAGGCCAAGGAAATGATTCAAATACCATTCTAACGCAACTCCTCACACAAGCTGTATGTAAAATGGAGCAAACCAAAAATACACTAGAAATGTAGCCAGCATAATTTGAGACCTCCCAATTATAAGGTCTGTGATAATATGTTAAGAAACTATTCAATTTAAATTCTTAAACTATTGAGTGAAGCCTAATAATGATTAAAATACCATTCTAAAATCTATCATGGATCGTGGAGCTGTTATTGCAATTCAATCAAATGCATGTTGTTCATAATTACAAAATTGCTTATTATTAAGAATCCTTCTTTTTCATCTAATTTTGTATGCACAAAATCATTACTCTTAACAAATACTTATATGGAGTTATTTACTTAAAAGTCACGTTGAGAAACTTTAACCTTCATGTGGCATGACCATTTGCATCTGTTTTCCCTTTTCAGTTATAATTGTAGACTTCTAAATGTAGATAGGAAATAGATTTATCTTGCCCAGTGAAACAAAACACACTTGTTCTAACTTTTCCTTGGCTCTTTTTCATAATCATTTACTTCCCATTGTTGTTGTTATGAAATATATATATTAGGGAGAGTGATATCTATACTAGGGAGAGTATGATCTCCCTTTTTAGTGTGTGATTTCCTATTTATTACTAAGATTTTCTTTCCCTATGTAATTACTTCTATATAAACGATACAAGGGTCTTGAGTACTGATCAAACACTCTGTTTTTCCACTCTGTTCTTCACATGGAATCAGAGCCACACTTCCAAACCTTAGAACTTCTTTACCATAACACCTTCCAGTCTAACTAAAACACTTACCTCCACTGACCAAAACCAAAAACCAAATACACAGAAGCAACCAGGGGGTGCCGGAGTACCGGCGGTGTTGTCAGAAAACCACCCACGCGTTGGTGCGTGGGCTTCACGTAACGTTGTCTGGCGACCACCGACGACGATAGTTAGATGGGTTAGCGCGCCACTGTGTTTTCTGGCCTTACTTTGTGTCAAAACTAACCAGAACATGAGTATTTTTTGATAACAGTAAAGTTTTATGTATTTCATAACATCGTCTGCAGTGTTTTAGTGTCCGTTTAGCCAGGAAATTCATCTACTATAACTGGGAGATGTCAAATTCCAGTAGGAAGTCATTGACCGGTGTTCCAACAATTGGTTCCTTAACTTTGTGAATCACCAAGCAATGTTTGAACGGTAATAACTATCCTTTTTGGTCTAAAAATGTCGAACTGTTCTTTCGAGATCAGAGAAAGTTGTCCCATCTTACATCTGATCCCCCATTAATCAAAAAATGCTAGAAAATTGGCAAGGTGATGATGCACAATTACTACATATTCTTTTCGATTATATGGAACCTGAAATTCAATCCTATTCTCTCATGTTAGCACTTGTAATCAAGCTTGGGACTATGCTTAGCGTCTTTACTCCAATAATATGCCTCACATGTATGATATTTCTGTTGAATTATTTCAGTCCAAATAGGAAGAAATTTTGATTGAATACTTTAGGAAAGTGAAACGTGCTTTTGAGGAGTTGAATTCTCTACTACCGATCACATTTGATATTAAGGAGATGCAAATTCAAAGAGAGCATTTGGTAACTATGACGTTTTTAGCTGGATTGAAACCTAAGCTTGAGCCTGTGCGAGCACAAATCTTAGGAGGAGTACACTTTTCATCCTTGGTTGAAGTATATTCTAGAGTCTCTCGCTCTATAACTAAGGCAAATCCATCGAAGAATAACTCTGATAGGTCAACTCTTGCAACACAATCTGATTGGCAAGTTAAAGGAAGCAATGGGGGAAGTTGAGGAGGAGGACGTGGTGGCCGTTGTGATAGTGGTAGCTGAGGAGGATGTGGCAGAGGCTTACAACTCCATTACACACGTTGTAATAAAGGCGGACATGATGAAAAGTCTTGTTGGAATAAATATCCCTATTTGTGAGTTGCTTATATTGCGTCTCTTAAAGAACGTTCTTTGGCTACAGCTTCATAATCATCTATTACTTTATCTCAGGATGAGTATACCTCTACATTATTTGTTCCAATCTTCCCTTTCAATCTTATGTCTGTGAGCAAATTAACTAAACAACTAAATTGTTTTGTATGTTTCTACCCTGATAATGTCATTATCCAAGATTTCAAGACCAAGATGACGATTGGAGAAGTGCGTGAATTGAATGGAATGTACTATTTTAACAAGTTGCAATCATCCATCGCTTGCCCAGTGTTAGTCTCTTCTATTGATATTCATAGTCGATTGGGCCATCCATCTTCGGAAAATCTTAAGAAAGTAGTGCCAGGGTTAGATTCTGTTTTCAATTTAAATTGTGAGTCATGTTAGTTAGGAAAACATCATCATGCTTCATTTTTTCCTCGAGTCAATAAAAGAGTTAAAAAATCCTTCATGTTAATACATACAGATATTTAGGATTTGATTCATGTCAAGTCTAAGTTGGGATTTTAGCATTTTTGTAATTTTTGTTGATGATTTCTCTCGAATAACTTAGTTATATCTAATGTGAGATTGTTCTGAACTATTCTTTACATTTTATTCTTTCTATGCTGAAATTCAAAATCAATTTAATACCCGAATCAATATTCTTCGTAGTAATAATGCTAAATAATATTTCTCTAGCTCATTCTCCAGCTATTTGAAACAACAAGGTATTCAACATCAATTTTCCTACCCACACACTCCTGAACAAAATGGGGTAGCTAAGAGAAAAATCCAACATATTATTAAAACAACTCGTGCCTTGTTAATCTACATGAATGTACACAAAAGTTTCTGGGGAGATGTTGTGCTTACTGCATGTTATCTTATCAATCAAATGCCATCTTCTGTGTTAACGGGTAAAACTCCATTCTCAATTATCTTTCCCTATCAAGACCCTTTTTCTATTACTCCTCGAGTATTCGAATGTCTTTATTTTGCTCACTAGCTTCAGCTCAAAAGCTATAAATTGCATCTTTCTGTGGTACTCTCGTTTGCAAAAAGGGTATAAATGTTTTAGCCCCTCATTGAATCATTTTTTGTGTCCGTTGATGTTACATTCTTTGAAGACACACCGTACTTTTCTAATGCTCAGTCTATCTCTACTGACACTGATGCATGTCTAATAATTCCTTTTATTCCTTTCCAAGCAACTCCCAATTATGTTTCTCCTAACACAAATCCTACTCCTTTGGAACATCTCTCTCGTCCTGATTTGTAGGTTTATACTTGACGCATTCATCCTGTAGTTCGACCAGACGATTCACGCTCATCACCATTGTCTTCTCCATCTTTAATTCCATCATATGATGATCTTGATTGGTCCATTGCTCTCTATAAAGGAAGAAGGTCTTGTACTTCTCAGCCTATTTCAAACTTTGTTTATTATAACTCATTATCACCGTCGTATGCTGCTTTTGTATCCACTTTGTTTTCTATACCTATACCTAAGTCTGTTTTAGAAGCTTTGGATCATCCGAGATGGAAACATGCAATGGAAGAAGAGATGTTGGCTTTGCAAGCTAACGCTACACAGGACTTAGTTCCTCTTCCACATGGTCAGACAATTGTAGGTTGTCGTTAGGTGTTTAGTATTAAGGTCAATTCTGATGGCACGATTAATCATTTAAAAGCTCGTTTGGTAGCTAAGGGTTATACACAGGTGTATAGTATGGATTATACTGAAAACTTTTCTCCTGTCACCAAATTGATATCCATACGTGTTTTCATTACATTGGCAGCCATCCATGACTAGCCTCTTCATTAACTCAATGTAAAAAATGCCTTTCTTCATAGTGATCTTCATGAGACTATTTTTATGGAATAACCACCAGGATTTGTTGCTCAGGAGGAGAATAATCTAGTTTTTCGCCTGAACAAATCTTTGTATGGTCTAAAACAGTCATCGAGAGCTTGGTTTGGGCACTTTAGTACAGTTGTTATGGATTTTGGTCTACATCGATGTGGTGTGGATCTCTCTGTGTTCTATCGTCACTCTGAGGTTGGTAAAATTCTTTTGATCGTGTATGTTGATGATGATATTGTTATTACTGGAGATTGTAAAGTAGGAATTCATTCTTTAAAGTCATTCCTATAGACTAAATTTCAAACAAAGGATCTTGGTTTATTAAAATATTTTCTGGGTATCGAGGTAGCAAGGTCAAAAATAGGGATTTGTCTATCTCAAAGGAAGTACGTTCTTGATCTTCTAAAAGAAATAGGTCTGTTGGGAACAAAGACAATTGATAGCCCTATGGAACCAAATGTAAAACTGAATTCTAATAACAGAGAGCAGTGGGAAAATCTAAGTAAGTATCGAAGACTTGTTGGTAAATTGAATTATTTGACTATTAATCACCCAAATATTTTGTTTGCTACAAGTGTACTGAGTTAGTTTATGGGATCTTTGTGAACGAGTCATTGGGATGCAGTTATTAGAATTTTTAGATATTTGAAAGGTTCTCCAAAGTAAGGTCTTCTTTACCAGAATCATGTACACATTCAGATTCAAGGGCATACAGATGCAGACTGGGCAGGCTCTTATGCCAATGGTCTTCTTCAGGCTACTGTGTATTTTTAGGTGGAAACCTAGTGTCATGAAAAAGTAAAAAGCAATCAGCTATTGCACGTTCTAGTGCTGAATCTGAGTATAGGGCTATGGCGTATACTACATGTGAGTTGATTTGGTTGAGGCATCTTCCCAAGGAACTTGGTTTTGAGCACTCCACTCCAATGAAATTGATATGTGATAATTAAGCAGCCATTCATAGTACCTTGAATCTAGTCTTTCATGAGAGAACCAAACATATTGAAGTGTACTTTCACTTTGTTCGTGAAAAACTTCAAGAAGGATTATGTAATATCCCGTTATCTCATGTTAAGGGTTCAGACCCTAGAATACGGTACCTGAGAGATTATTGAGAAGTTAGAAAGTGCATTTCATGCTTATGCATAATGTAGCATACACACACATGTGAATAATAATTTTTTGCACAGTAAAATGATTGTACATGTGTTCATTGACATTTTCCAGGTATAATTGATTTATAAATGTGAATTTTGATCTGAATTGTGGTTTTTATGTATTGAAAATTAAATTGGTGTGTATAGGTATTGATTTTGAAATTTTGGTGAAATTTAGAAAATTTCTGAAATTTTGGGTATTTTTAGACTAGGAAAAATGCCAAGTGGTAGGACAAGTGATAAATGGAAATAGAATTAAAAGTCAATTGGTAGTGAAAATTTTTATTAATGACAGTTGGATTTAATGACATATGTCATTGAAATTTGGAGACAAATTGATTAGAAATTGGAGTTTACTGGACTAGTTAATGAAGAAACCTAATTCAAATCAATAGAGATTGGACATGTGGCAAGTGACATGTGGAACTTGCCAAACCATGTCTTATCTCCCACGTTTCCTTACTATTGAAACACCAAATTAGTTGTTTGTATTTTTGCTATCTTTTCTTCTCTTCATAGCTTTCTTCTCCATCTATTTTCTGATTTTTCTTCACCTCCACGACCTATACTCACCTCCATCAATGTAATCCTTACTCTCACCTCCACTTGTTAACATCATCTTGCACCCTCTTTCATTTCCTCACAAGATAACCCAACCTCCCACCTTGGAATGGTGATGTACATGGGTTATCAACAAAGCTAAGGTTGGAGTGTTTTTGAAGGCTTTGGAGCTAAATCAAGTAAGTTACATGTTGATCTTCATAGATTACTATAAATGGGATATTATGATGATTGATTTGAGGTTTCTTTTGAATATGAAATTCTTTATGTGTTTTAACGTGGGTGTAGGTATGAATAATGAGATCATGCTTTAAATTGCAATGAGTTAATGTATTCATGAATTGTTTGATAAATGCTTCAATTATGATAATGAGTTATGGGATGTTTGAATTTTAAAAAGGAAGTTTGAAATATGATGATGTCTTAAATTTAGATGATATTTATAAGTGAAATAAAGAATGAGAATTGGAGTTCAATATGTGCAGGAATTTGGAGTTGAAAGTGTATAAGAATATGTTCTATTTTGGTGTTTTTGATCAATCTTGGATTTTAATTTGTGTGTGTATAATATTGAGTTAAAAAGTATAATATTGAGTTCAAAAGGAGTTATGAATGAAGAGGAAATGATGGTGTATTAATCTAGAAAAGATAGACTAAGCAAAAGAGGTGAACTAGGATGAAAATGACGATGAAGTGTGCTGGAATTTGTTAGATGGAGTGTTTTTACTAGACAAACATTAGTATTTTGGCCATAACTTGATCTGTAAATATCTAAATTGGATGGATTTTGATTTAAAGTAAACTACAAATATATGGCTACAGTTTTTATGAAGGAATTGAATTTGAATTCTGTCCTTACAGGTCTTGAAATTTAGCTTGAAATTAAGTTCTGGAATAGGTTGCAGCACTACCCTTGACTAAGATCATGTCCTGTTTTTATCGAATAAACTATATTGATTTAGTCTGAATCAAACAAAGTTTTCTTCACAAAAGTTGTATCTTATTCTCCTAGATTTCTATTGGTATAAAGTTTGTAATTTTTGGATATCATAATTGAGAGATATGAGTTTTACAAGTTGGAGTACACTAATTCTTCAATCATGCACTAGCCAAAATTTTGAACATGCATAGTCTGTGGTATTTTGAGCATAACTCAGGGAAAAATGAACAAAATTGAATGATTTTTATTTCATTTGAAACTTAAGAAATATAGGAACATTGTTTTAGAAGAAGATGTTGCCTAAATACCTCATTTTCTAGGTCATAATTGTCATACAAAACTGACATGAAAACAGAGTTGGAAAAACTGGAAAATGGGAATGCCTAACGAAAGTAGAAAGTTTCTGCCCACAAATCATCATGGGAATTGGTTAAACATAAAATATGCTTCTTTTATGTGTGGGTTGAAGTAGCAATTGGTTAGGTACGTTCATGTGTTGCAATTAGGCATGAATGAAGTTTGAATTGAGCCTAAAATGATGCTTGAACAAGTGATAAAATGAGTGTTATGTTTAGGATGTTGACTGAGGATATAAATTTAAAAATGAATTGTTATACATTAGGTGTTCAAATCTGGAAAATTGGTGATGATATAATAATTAAAGGGGTCCTATGATGACTAAAGTGATTCAAAAAGATTAATGATGTGTATTAAGTAAAGCTGAATGATAAAATAGATGTTTTGTGATCTTTAATGCTTGAATAACTTTAGTGAATGATAGAATGATGAACTTAGAATAATCTAGTACAATTAAGGTGTAAACCTAAGTTCAATTTATACATATTTGAGTTATGAAATGTGAATGATCTTGAGATGTGAATTTAGGAAATATATCCGGAATTGTCATTAAACATACATCATACACAACACATACATATGTGCATAAATGAGTACTTTTGTAATAGGTGCAAAGAAGTAATGTGTAAATGTGTGACTGCCTATGATAGGGGAACAACTAGATCGAGCACATCCAGACATTGCTAGGACGTCTAGGCAATAAATTATCTAGAGTAAACTGAGTAACCTAAGATGGTCTCACATTGAATTATTGTTTGTTTACATTTTGTATTGAATTATTATGTGAATGTGATTGTGTTGATTCCGGACAATTGATTGTCTGAGGAGTTCTATATTCGGGACTGTATTGAAAGTGCTACCTGAATGTGAATATAACTGACTATTTATTCTCAACTTCAATATTGAATGCCGGACTAAAAGTCCGATGACAAATGTGAATAAGAAAGAGTATGAATGTGACTGAATGAGTGTAGTCATTGAATATGCATGATGCATTTCATTACATGACTGCATGAAACGTAAAGACAGTTGTGACCATAGTTGCCAGTGAAAAAAAAGCTTAAAGCTCAGACTGTGATAAGAGCCAAAGGCTCACTAAGTAAAATAAGCCTTATATCCCCAACAGATAAGGGACAGTATTAATGAGCTCGGTATTTACAATGGATACGGGACAGTGAAAAAGGCACTCGGTCACAACAATACAATAAACAATTATGAGTCTTATGAATATTGCATACACACATGAATTATATGATTTGAATGATTGTAACTGAAATGTGAAATCAAATTGATTGAAAAATGTGAACATGTATGCACATAGTGCTTTATAGTGATATATGAGAAATTAAATGTTGTGACTTATGTGTTGTATGTATTGATGTGATATGTGTGATATGAGTGAACTCTCGAGGATGGTTAATTAACTGAGTTCACAAAACTCACTAAAATTGTACGTTGACTTTTCAGGTACGAGAGTGTCGACTTAGCTGCTAATACCACATAGAAGAAATCTAGTACAACTTTTTGGTAGGCGACATGGCTCAGAGGTCGGTCAGCTGGGACTTAGGGTTTTAGATAATTTTTTGTCTATTTTCTCATGTATGTAGCATATTCTATATACGGGGATGTGAACTCTGATTAGTTTTGAGGATGTACACGTATGGATGTTAATGTAAAGCCACAATGTATATATTTTGGGTTTTAGAAATTGTGATATTTATGTTTTAATTTATGATGCCATGCAATATGTGAAAGTGATAAAATTAGCACACTATTTCCGTCAGGCACGTGTACAGACGTCTAATGGGCATATGTGTACCCGTTGGATGGGAGTGGGGTGTTACAGATTGATTGAGACACCATATGCCAAGTCAGAAGATCAACTTGCCGACTTACTCACTAATGCATTAGGGGGGCCTTAGATGAAACCTATATATAACAAGCTAAGAGCTTATGTTATGTATGCTCCAACTTAAGGGAAAGTATTAGGAAATATTTATATTAGGGAGAGTATGATCTCCTTCTTTAATGTGTGATTTCTTATTTATTACTAAGATTTTCTTTCCTTATGCAATTACTTCTATAGAAACAATATAAGGGTCTTAAGTATTGATCAAGCCCTCTGTTTTTCCACACTGTTCTTCACAGTTGCTTTGTTGCATTGCTTTACTGCAGGAAGAGTTGAGGCTTTGCTCATTGCTGCATATGGCAAAGGCATAAGCATAGAGGCAACCTTGTCGTGCATCTTGGAGGAATTGCCTTGACAATGCAGTTTCTATAGCACCTCATTTCCTTATTAAATTCAGTTGTCTTGTGTTGCTCTCAGCATAGCCCTCAAGCGAACCATCCAAGGTGGAATACATTAAAGAGCCTCAGTGAAGGCTAAGCAATTTAGCAGCCTTACAAATGATGGCCTTGATAACTTTTGCAGAGTAATGGAGATAAGTGTGAAAAGGAAAGGAGGCAGTGAACTTAGAGTTTATAAAAGATGGGGTTAGATTTTCGTCCTGGGAGCAACTTAAAGCCACCGCCACTGGGGCTTTCATTTGGGTTCAAATTTGGAAGGACTCAATTTAAATTAATTTAAATTAAAATAATATTGTTTTATTTAACAGTTAAAGAAATAAATCTTACACTCTATATCAAACTTAGTTGTACATGATTACATGACTAATATCTACTAATTTGGTGATCAACTGCACTTGTGTTCCAAAATTGAGAAGTTAAATTTCGAGTTATCAAAATCCTAGTAAAATCCAATTTTATCTCCTAAACGTAACATTCTCCTCTTCACTAACTGTTTAATCCATCCTCCAACAAACACGTAACTGTTAGAAGTAGACCATTTCTTGAATACCAAGCTGTGGCTGGTCTTGGTGTCTGAGTCCCAAATAGTTACTGTCGTGCCTTAACTACTCTCAATTTTACCGATATCATCATCTTTGCATAAACGGTAAAATGTGCATCTTAACCATGTCTGTTGCAACTAAGAGCCTACTTAAATGCCCTAGATCACTTTTCATAAGTGTCTTCGTGATTTTCCATGGATTAAGATAAGACGTCAGTTTTGTCGACACATCATACTTTCCTTCTTCTGCTAAATCCTCTTTGGAGTAGATCCCCATTCTTTTCAAATTATCGATAATTCTCTTGTCCATCTTTGACCATGTTTTGAGAGACCCCCTAGACTGTTCAGTTTTTGGGGAAGCGAAACCATCGAATGACATCCAAGATTTATCAAACAGCACTAATGCCATAGAAACATCATTCGAACCTGTTGGTGGTGAAGAAACAAAGGCAGGGTGTTGCGAGGTTAGTGTTGTTGGTTCTGTTAGATATATGTTAATTATATCTATTTTATTGTTATTTTGACATATTTTTAAATTGGCATTTTTATATCATCTTGAATTCAAATACTAGTCGGACAATATTATAGATAGAATAGAACACACATTAGACTGACGTATATGGTGAGTGGGTGAAGTTCAGTGTGAGTTGTGTGTGTTGCTTGAAAAATACATCAGACTTATAGCTTTTGTGTGAGTGGGTGCAGGGTACGTATGAGTGGGTGCATGTTTTTGCTGTTGAGTTTATTTTGATATTATGCATTGAAGTTATCTACAGCTAATGAGTGGTTGAGTTATATGTGTGTTGAATGCAGTGGATGTTAGTGAGAATAATACTTACGACTGATTGGGTGGAGTGTGTGCATGTCTTTTGTTGGAAGCGTTGAAGAAAATTGTTCACAAACCATCATATGCGTGAGTGTAGGTGAAAGGCTGATATTGAAGAATTAATTGATGAGTTGTGATTGGAATTGTTGTGTTGAAAATAATATTATAGCTAATCTGTGAGTGTGAAGCGTGTGAGTTTTCAAGAGGAGTGCATGATTTTGGTGCTGGGTTTCTGATTTGGTATTAAATGCTGAAGTAACACACAGCTGGAAAGATAATTGCTCTTGCGTATTGCTTCAGCTGGTCAACAATTGTTCAGATTTATTTTGGAAAGCTGATAATAGAGAAGATTCTTTTATCTCAAGTGTGTTGTTTGTCTTTTATCAGTTGATTAATCACTTGAATTTTTTATTAATTATTGTTCATTAAGTTGTTTAGAAAAATCCTCTTACGAGGTTAATACGAGTCGGTCGTGTTATTGGAGTGAAAATCTTTCACGGGAAGTGAAGTTGAGAGATAGTGTCAAGAGGTGAGTAGGCCAGCTTAATAAAGTCTTGGGTAAATCTATTGTACTTCGGTGAAAGTGATTAAGCTTGGTGAGGGCCCTATAGATGTAGGCAAGGAGTGTCGAACTGTGTTACCAAATTTCTGTTGTCATTTATTATTTCGCTTTTAATTAGTTTTGTTTTTATTTGTGCCAGAGACGACCACGATAAAATCGGAAAGTTTGCAAAAATACTAACCTCTACATTTTTTCAGGTTCCTTGCTCATAACATCATAAAAAGGAATTTCATAGTCATTGGCATTTTCGAAGTTCACTTTCGAATACTTGATCTTCTAATTAACTGTGATTTGAATGGATTCCATTATTCTTCCTGTTGCAGACTTACTCATAAATTGATGTGTATTTGTATTGTTACGTGGGTGAATGGCTCATTATATAGATGTGAGTTACCAACATTGTGCCAAGGATAACAAACCATTCCTAACATGGATAGGAGTCAAAAAATATTAGCTTCAAAGTAGGAAAACAATTAATGAACTATTCCTAATATGAATTGGAATTTTCAAAAAAATTAGTAAAACTATTAAACTCCAATTCTTAATATGAATAGCCAATAGGAGTTTAAAAAATACAATTTTTTTATAAACAACACCATTTGGGAACCAATTTCCCTTTTTATGAAATGGGTATCTCGACAAGCTGCAATTCTTATATCTTAGAGGCATCAGCATCAGCTGTCACTTGGCTTTTCGTTATGGCACTTTTCGATCTGGACTATCATCCTAACTGCTTGCAGATAAAGTCCCCAGCAGAAAGGAGTTTTGAAAGATCCACATTTATCTTGACACCCAAGACATTAAGCATGTAAACAACATCTTCAGTTGCAACATTGCCTAAAGCGCCCTTGGCATATGGACACCCGCCTAAACCTGCAACAGACGAGTCCACTACGCTAATACCCATCTGTTAAGACATACAGAATAGGTTGGAGTTAGGAAACATACATTAAAAATGGGACATTAAAAATGAACCACAAATTCTTAAATGAACACATTTGATGTAGATATAAAGAATTACCACTTCCCAGCAATAACTAATTATTTGCATAGTCATCAAAGAACAGTTCCACTAATAGTATTTAGTAACTATATAGCAATGCCTTCAATACAGCTGAAAGCATATTATGACTAAATGGCAGCATTATGCCAACAACTAAGAGCATAGTACGATTAAAAGGCAGCATTAGGCTATGGTCCAGAAAGAACGAAGCACAGATGGCATCCGTAAACTATGATATTGTTACACAAAAAACAGTTGTACTGGAACCATTCGGAGCGAGAGACAAGATAGTCTAGTTCTTACCTGACGGCACACTAGAATATTTGAAAGCAATTGACCATACGTATCATGGAAATGGCCAACAATCTTTCCAGCAGGAACAACAGCCATCACAGCTTCAAGCATAGGAATGACAGTACCTGTTCCAAAGAAATGGAAATGGAACGGACGGTTAACACATAGAAATTGAAAAATTATAGAGGTAGTAGTTTCGCAAACTTTTCAATTTTAGGTGATCGTCTTTGACACAAATAAAAGCAAAATTCAATCAAAAGAAAATAGCAGATGACACTAAAAATTTGTAACTCAGTCCGGCACTCCTTACCTACCTCTATGAGGCCCTTACCCAGATTAATTCTTTCACCGAAGTACAATAAATTTACCCAAGGTCTTACTGAGTCGACATCATTCAACCTTTGACACTATCTCTCAAACTCACTTCCCATAAAAGATTTTTACTCCCAATAATACGACCGACTCGTGTTAACCTCAACAGAGGATTTTTCTAAACAACTATTAATTAATAAAAGACAATAAATAAAAAACTCCAAGTGTTTAAAGAATTAATAACAAAAACTTAACACACTTGAGATTGAAATAGAACAACTTCCCTATAGACGTAGGTCCTCCAAGAAAGATCTAAAAGTTGTTCCAGCACTATAGGTTGATTTAGGCAAAAGCACATAACAGATTTATGGCTCCACCATCACCAAATA
The DNA here is from genome assembly GCA_027563885.1 of Erythroxylum longipes. Lineage (NCBI taxonomy): Eukaryota > Viridiplantae > Streptophyta > Magnoliopsida > Malpighiales > Erythroxylaceae > Erythroxylum > Erythroxylum longipes. The sequence goes on from JAOQMS010000179.1 coordinate 5,821,052, forward strand.
ACCTACAATAGTAGTCACATGTAATACTCCAATCAGTCTAAACTTGAGCCACTCCACAAGGATAATTGTCCAGCATAATCAACTACCACACGATTGATAAAGAACAGCGTAGAACACATAGAAATTCAACCCCCATATGTAGATGTCAACACAACCCACATCAAGACATTCACGCACACCACCAACCACACCTCAGCCGTAGGTTACTTCAACATTCAATATCAAAATAAAATCCAACAATAAAACATGTACTGCACTTGGGCACTCACACCACTCTCACGAATCGGCTATAGGTTTATTTTTCACCCTACAACTTCAATCATAGCCCATCCATTAAAAATCCAACATCTTATACCTATCCTTGTAAGATAGATTCCGTTGGTAAACTTTTATTCACCCACTGCTATCAACACACACACTGCGCACACCCATTTTCATCGTAGGTGCAATCACTTGTTTTTTTTCCAAGCTATTCCTTCGTATGTTTTTAGAAACCCTTAATTCACAAATTGAAAAATACAGTAATGCCCTTCAGCTCCTTCAACACGTAAAACACATAACTCTTCACAATATCAACTTTTATATAAGATAGAATTCTATTCTATCTAGAATATTATCCAACTAGGATTTAAATCCAAGATGATAAAAAATATGTCAATTTAAAAAATATGTCAAAATAAAATAGATAGATATATTTAACATATATCTAACAATCTCCCTCTTTTTGGCATATTTGTCACAAACACAAAGCTCCCCTTAAATCGCATAATTGGGCATATAGAAATTGAATCCATAATCCAATAACTCCCACTTAATCAAATATCAAGTTCTAAAGAGCATCCATCAAGTTCTTAAACATCCAAAGAACAATAATCTCATAATTATTCAATCATCCAAATTTCTCCCCCTTGGGACAAAAAATGCCAAAAAGCAAGACGAATAGTCACACATATGCCTTGAAATCTCCCCCGAATGGAACAATCAGCATAAACAATCTAATAACTCCCCCTTGGGACAAAACAGTATCAAAATGTATAATCTTATGAATCACAATAGGTGCAGCAAAAGAATCATAGGCACGTCAAGATGACAATTTACCATCATTCAAAACACCGAAAGAAATGCCTGAAAGAGAGAGATATATCTAAGAGAGAGTCCCATACTAATGAGAGAGCTGAAGAGTCTTCGATGGAGCCAAATAGAAGTCACAATGCAAATTATTAAAAAGATGGGACGACAATAAAAACTAAAGAAAAACTAAAAACATAAAAAATAAAGAAGACAATTTTTTTAAAATTTCGTTTTTTTTACTTTTCTTTTTTTTTAAAAACAACAAAAAGAATTTTAAATGTAAAGAACACAGTCCCTATGCCCTTCGAAGAAATTCAAACCTAGGTTTATTCCTAGTCGCATTATCTTGGTCATCAACTGTCTGGTTGATTTCTTCATCTGAAGTAACTGACTTATCCTCAGTCTGAACGGTTTCTTCAAAAACAGTAACTAACTGTGAATTTGAACAATTTCTTGTTTTTCCTTCACTATATCTTTGTGCTTGTCCTTGACCCTTTATCACCCAAGTGGATTTCAATACTAAAGGTTGGTTCTAAAATTTATATGAGGGACGTAGAATTCTTCGGCTTTGGCTTCTTTGAAACAGCATCTTCAATAATTGGTAACATCTTAGCCTTATATGCCCAATAACTCCGCAAAAATGTCACGTGGGTATAAATCTTCGATTCTTTCTCAATTTTTCTTCTTCTCGAACAAATCTAGACATATCATTTTTCTCCTCATTCACCTTAGAACACTCACCTTTGTAACCAATGCCTTGAAGATCCCCTTAACCTTATCGATTTCGATCAACTTTTCTAACTTTTCTATGCCTCCATTTAGCATTTTCAAACCCTTTTCTGTACTTGCTAACTTTAGTCTAACTTTACCGAGCTAGTCTAAAGCTACCATTAATTTCTTTTCTAACTCTTGGATGGTGTTCTTCATAGAGAGATTCTCTTCCTTCAATCTTTTATTCTTTTTACATATTTTTACCCATTTTTTGTACATTAATTCGTAAGTCTCATAAATATTCTCCTTTTTATCACCTGAACCATTTTCATCACTTTCATAATATGAGATCGAGCTTTGCGTTGAATCATCTATATTTTTCTCAAAATTTCCTTATTTACTCAATTTTTCGTCTTCAGTTACTTCCTTCTCGGTTACTGTTAAACAAGTAACTGGACTTTTTCTATGTAAAACAACTAACACATCACCATTAGAGATTTCTTCTTCACTACCATATTCACTCTCAGATTCATTATTCACTCTCAGATTCATTCTTACTTCAAGTGCTAGTAAAGGATTTTCCTTTTCTCTTCTTCAAAGTATTAGCACATTCGGCTTGAACGTGCCCGAAGCCTTGACACTCATGACATTTGATTCTCTTCACCTTCCTTTCATTTTGAGTTTTAACCTATAATCCCAATCCTTTGCTTCTTTCTTGCTTACCCCTTAAAAAATTCATTTCGAAATTTGTAAGAATTCCGATTACCTTCTCTAATGACAGATCATTGATGTTGTGGGCTTCCTCTATTGCTCCAATTTTCAGAATAAATCTTGGAGGCAGTGATCTCAACATCTTCTTGACAAGTTTCTGATCGGAATATTTCTTTCCGAGTTGATGCGCCTGATTTGCTATATCTCGCAATTTTTCATGAAAGCCCCCAATGGTTTCATTTTCATCCATCTTCAGTTCTTCAAACCTTACAGCTAACATCTGTAATTTTGACACTATCACAGATTTGGACCCTTCATGAATAGTCTGCAAAGCATCCCACCCTTCTTTAGCTAATTCACAGGCTGATATTATTGAGAAACGTCTTTCATCAACAGCACTAAAAATTGCATGTATTACTTGTGAGTTTCCAAGTTCCCTCTCTTCTTTGGCTCTTGTTCATTCAGATGGATCTTTTACAACTATCTCTCCCTTATAGTCAGTAATTATCGAATGTGTCTAGCCATATAACACCTAGTTCCATATTCTTATTCCCTATGCCTGAATAAAGACCTTCATTTGTGATTTTCATGCAGGATAATTAGAACCGTCCAACAACAGTGGCCTGATAATTGATGCTCCTTCTCTTATAGACATGTTCGCGAAACTAGGATCTGCGCCAATTTGCTACGAAGTCCTAAAACTGTGACCCGCTTTGATACCAATTGAAAAATCGTAAAGGTAGTAGTTTCACAAACTTTTCAATTTTACATGATCGTCTCTGGCACAAATAAAAGTAAAAATCAATCAAAAGAAAAATAGCAGATGACACCAGAAATTTGATAAAGCAGTTCGGCACTTCTTGCCTACATCTGCGGGGCCCTTACCTAGATTAATTCTTTCACCGAAGTATAATAGATTTACCCAAGACCTTACTGAGCTGACACCACTCAACCCTTAACACTATCTCTCATCCTCACTTTCCGTGAAAAGATTTTCACTCCTAATAACATGACCGACTCGTGTTAACCTCAATAAAAGATTTTTCTAAACAACTATTAATCAATAAAAGACAATAAATAAAAACTCCAAGTGTTTAAGGAATTAATAACAAAAACTTAACACACTTGAGATTCAAATAGAACAACTTCCTTATAGAGGTAGGTCCTCCAAGAAAGATCTGAAAGTTATTCCAGCACTATAGGTTGATTTACACAAAAACACATAACAGAATTATGACTGCACAGTTACCAAACAACCCATAATAGTAGTCACACACAATACTCCAATCAATCCAAACTTGAGCCACTCCATAAGGATAATCGTATAACATAATCAACTACCACATGATTGATAAAGAACAGCGCAGAACACATAGAAATTAAGCCCCATATGCAGAAGTCAACACAACCCACATCAAGACATTCACGCACACCACCAACCACACCTCAGTCGTAGGTTACTTTAACATTCAATCTCAAAATAAAATCCAACAATAAAACATGTACTGCACTTGGGTACTCACACCACTCTCACAAATCAGCTGTAGGTTTATTTTTCACCCTATAACTCCAATCACAGCCCATCCATTAAAAATCCAACATCTTGCTCCTATCCTTGTAAGATAGATTCCATTGGTAAACTTTTATTCACCCACTGCAATCACACACACATACTACGCACACCCATTTTTACCGTAGGTTCAATCACTTGCATTTTTTCCAAGCTATTCCTTCGTATGTTTTTAGAAACCCTTAATTCACAAATTGAAAATTACAGTAATGCCCTTCAGCTCCTTCAACACGTAAAACACACAACTCTTCACAAAATCAACTTTTATACAAGATAGAATTCTATTCTATCTAGAATATTATCCAACTAAGGTTGGAATCCAAGATGATAAAAAATATGCCAATTTAAAAAAATGCCAAAATAAAATAAATAGATATATTTATCATATATATAACAGAAATCATACTTGAGAAGCTATTTGGCAAAATGACTTTATGAGTTTGCATTGCAACAATCCAATATGAGGCAATACAACTGACTCTGTTAGCTTTACTTACTCTAAGTTAATCATAGTCCACAAAAGAATGGTGCAAGGATTAATAGGCCACTAAATAAATGCTACTAGGATAGGGAATATACAAAGTGAAGAAACAAGTCATCAAACATATAGAACACCCCATTTAACCTTTACAAAGAATTAAATAGCTAAAAGGGTTGGATAACCTAAGAACAAAAGGTGAGAAAAAGAAATTATCAAATGAAAAAGTTCGTGTTCAAGAAAACAAACTCCAGAATTGTGACCACAAAATTTTAAGAAACGTATGAAAGAGAACCATCACTTTTGTGTAAAGATAGGTAATCTAATGAGAAAACCTTCAAAAAAAATAAGTAAGAATGGAGAGATGAACAAATTAACAATACCAGGTGTATCAACTCCAATCGTATCACCAAGAGAAATCTCAAAACAGCTCATATCGTAAAGTTATTTTGCCACATAAGCCACTTTTGAGGGAGAAATCTCTCCTTCCATAGGACAGCCAATAATACACGATACATACCTGTTAAATTCTACAAAAGTTTTTCACTTAGTGAAAAAATAAACAAGATACTTCTACAACTTCAATAGAGTTATACGGAGATATTATCACCTACAAAGACCAATTGCTATAGTGCTTCTAATATAAAAGCTATGTTGTCAAGCAACCAAATAATACTTTATGGTAAACATGCCTATGATTCCCACATTTGTTTTGATAAGACCATGCAACATATGTAATACGTAGAACAAGCTTTATTACGTATCCAGGATCGGTCGTAAAAGGATTAAAAACGAAGGAATGTGGAAAACCTGATTTCGGTTCCATCTCTGATTATTTCGGGTACTAATTTAGGTCCAATCTCCCGAGACCTTTATAGAAAGTGTTCACCGACACATGGGCTGGGTCTTTCTATAGTTTTTTCAAAACACGAGCTCTCTTAACGGGTCTGAGATTCCTTATGCTCATGATTGATATGAGCAACTGCAAGAGACCATAACCTATTTATATAGCATCCATATCGGGCTTCCCTGTCACAAGGCCGATATGGACCAGGTCCACACTAAAACGGATCCATTTTTCACCCAGACTTTGACTCATTGATTTAGATCATTTATTGGGCCACTTTATTATCTTTATCTAGATCAAATTACGTAACTTAACTGATATTTTATTTAAAACTAAATTACAATTAATAACTGTCCACTGAATGGGAAATTGACAAAATTGCCCTTAGGGGCAAAAATGTCTAACAATCTC
>JAOQMS010000179.1:5828725-5853573 GCA_027563885.1 Erythroxylum longipes
GTACCCTTAATGAGTCCCAAAATTTCCACTTTACCCTTCCTTATAAGCTTAGGCTCTTTTGGTACTTAAGTTACATGTCAAAAATGCCCCCAATTCACTCTTATGCATTTATTCCATAAACTATTATGCTTAATTTAACGAAAAAATTTCAGGGGGCCAACAGTCACCTAGTTTACAATCCTATATACCAAACCTCTTAAGAATTTTCTTGACATTGCTCTTTTGTGATAAACCAAGTATACCCTCGAGAGCGATTTCGATGTATTTGTATCATTAATACAAAAAAGGCGTCACCAAGATCTTTCATTTAAAATTTATTTGTTAGAAAGCTCTTAGTTTCATGCAATAAGCTTATATCATTGCTAAACGTCATTGTCTTTCATGGACTTTATCTCCTCATTCATAATATCAATCCACTTCTGAGAGTTAGAACTTTGCATGGCTTGATGGAAGTTGATTGGATCGTCTTCCATAATGCCAATATCAACCTCACGTTCTTGGAGAAATATGATGTAATAATTTGGAATCGCACTTCTCCTTTCTTTAGTGGATCTCCTTAATGACACCAGTTCCTAAGGTTGGTGAGTTTGTTCATCTGGAATATTTTTCTGTAATCTGAACAGGGAGTTCCTTAATATTGTCTTCTTATCCTAGATTTGTTACTTCAACAATATCAGGAACAACCCATATCATTGTCAACAACAACTAGAGGAATATTAACATATTCCTCTTTAAAGACAATGTCTCTCACCTTATCTCCCCTCCCAAACTCAACATTCTCAAAGAACCAAGCACTTCCTGTCTAAAAAATTGACTTTACAGTGGGATCATAAAACTTGTAACCCCTAGACCTTTTGGAGTATCAACAAAATCACAACTGACAGTTTTGGAATTCAATTTCTTTTCATTTTGCTTATATGGCCTTGCCTCAGTTGGAGAACCCAAATGTGCAAGTAGTTCAAACTGGGTCTTTTGCTTGCCCAAAGCTCAAAAAGGGATTTGACAGTTGCTTTAATTGGAACCCTATTGAGTATGTAAGTTGCAGTCTTTAATGCTTCTCCCCAAAGAGATTTTGGTAAAGTAGAATGACTAATCATATTCCTTACCATGTCCTTTAATGTTCTGTTTGCCTTTCAGCAATACCATTCATGCTAGGACATCTTGGCATGGTGTACTGTGGGATGATACCATACTCTTCAAGGAACTTAGCAAATGGTCCTAGACGTTGTTCACCTGATTCGTCATATCTACCATATTATTCACCACTACGGTCAAATCTGACACTTTTTATTCTTTTGTTGAGTTGATTCTCAACCTCAGTCTTACAGTTTTTGAACACATCTAGAGACTGTCAATTCTCATGAATGATATACTGGTAGTCATAAAGGGAGTAATCATCTATGAATGTAATAAAATATTGTTGACCATTCTATAAAGCTGTAGGGAATGACTCATAAATGTTTGTATGTATGAGTTATAAGATGTCCATAACCCTGTTGGCACCTGATTTTCTTAGTTTTGTTTGTTTCCCCTTAATACAATTAACACAAATTTCAAAGTTCGCATAATCAAGGGCCTTAAGAATTCTATTAAACACAAGACATTCAATTTTTTGTTTAGAGATATGCTTTAAAAGCTTGTGCCATAATGAAGCAGAATTTTCATTAGTTAATTTGCGCTTTATACCTCTACATACATGCAAGGTTTCATTATATGAGGCAAACGTATTAATCAAATATAGGTTATCAACAAATGATAAAGAACTGGTACCAACAAGTATTGAATCTTGAAAAAGACTAAATTGACCATTTCCAAATGAACAAGAGTAACCAAATTTGTCTAATGCATAAATAAAAACTAAATTCCATCTAAATGACAGTACAACATAAGTCTCATTCAAATCCAAATAATAACAAGTCTTCAACAATAACATAAAAGTTCCAATAGCCTCAACTTTTACCACTTTTCCATCGTACACATAGATGTATCTTTCACTATCAACTGGCTTTCGGTAGCCTAGGCAACCCTGTATAACACAATGATGTGAGTAGTAGCACCAAAATCTAGTCACCAAGTGTGTATAGGTACTGAAGTTAAATTAACCTCAGAAAAAACCAAAGCAAGAAATGTAATTTTCTTTGCACGTCATGCGTGATATTTGGTGAAATCCTTTTTCTTGTGTACAATACTTTCACAGAAAAATTAGGCAAAAGTCTTATCCTATTACTTATGTTGTTTCTTTGTGGCGTGGCACCTGCGGCTTCCTTACCCTTCTTTCTTTTTAAGTTCTTGTCCTTTGAGGTAGTTGCCAAATAAACACTCTTTGTCTTCTCTTGCTTTAGTCTTTCCTCTTCTTGTACACGATGAGAAATGAGCTCATTTAGAATCCAAGTCTCCTTTTGACAATTGTAACTAATCTTAAACTTACTTAATTGTGTAGGAAGAGATATCAAAACTAAATGCATAAGCAAGTCCTCTGACAACTCTAACTTTAGTGCCTTTAGTTTCGAATCAAGTTGTGACATCTCCAAGATGTACTCCATTATGTTTCCTTTTCCCTTATACGTCATTGAAATGAAATTTGCCAAAATCGTACTTGTTTCAGCCTTTTTGTTTTCAGCAAACATCTTTTCGATTTCCTTAAGGTAATCTTTGGCAGTAGTTACCCCTTCGGACATATTACCCCTGAAGGTTTTCTAAATAGCACACTTTATGTGATTATAAGACTCATACGATTTGAAAGTTCCCACCTTTCCATGTCCCGCTTATCATTAGAGGAACTGTCAGTCGTAAGATCTCAGGTCGTTCAGTTCTTAATGCTAGGTCTAGATCTATGACACCAAGAACAATCATAATGTTCTCTTTCCATGGCTTCAAGTTTATGTTGTTAAGCACAATAATGGAATTGATGTTGGCAGTAATAGTAGCAGAATTAGCAATTGAACAGAGAACAAAACAACCAATAAACAAGCCTACATAAATTCCACATAATTATATAAAATCAAATCATAGTAAATCCCATCACAATATACCTAGCACAACATTAATATTTAGTCTTTGGACAGAAATATCAACTTACAAGTGGTAATCTTGGTGCAATAATCAAATATTGACAATAGAAAAAATGTTAAACAATTAACCATTCTTTAGGTTGATTAATTGTTCACATAGCAAACCTAATCATCGTCACATATTTATCACCACATGTGTACATCTAGTTTAGCCAAAATATTGACCTTCCTTTGCGCTGGTCAATACTTGCATGAATTACACATACACAACCATCTTAACATTATAAAATAAATTAATTTACATAAAAGAGGCTACTTTGGCAGCATGTTGTTTCAATCAATTGATTTCACAATATTAATAAAAGATCAATTATACCAATATTTGAACATACCTTAAACAATCAATTTGAACATCGATTGTATTAACTTTAGTTAATCGAATTCAATTTTCATACAAAAATATAACTTAAAAGCATATGTAATTGATTTTTGTTTAAACTGCATATACCGAAACATCATGTATGAACTGAATATAAAATTTGTAAAAATAACCAAATGTACTAGTTGACCAAATATCTCATTTGTTCTTAAAATCGGCTTTAAAATATTTGGTTCTAAAATGTTATAGCTTTAAGGATGTTTATGGCACTTATATGATCTCAAATACATTAGTTTCTGATTATTATCCAATGGTCAATAGTCTTTATCCAATGGTTAGAGTGTAAAACCAAATAAAGGTACTTCTAGTTTTTATCGATGGTTAGTAATTAAAGCATAAACCATAGCTTGATGTATTAAAAAACAATGGAAACATTCTTTAAAGACCATGATAAAGATCAAAGGTTTTTACTAAAAACCAAAAAGGATCTTTCAGACCAGTTTTATCCATTAAAGACTTTTGAAAACACCCATTGAAAACAACGAATCGTGGTTTGTTTCGATGGGTTTTTTTCTGCAAAAATTATTTCATCCAAACATAATAAAAAGGTTAAAAGGATACATATATATACTGAAATAACCAGTTCTTAAGAAACAAAAATAATCCATCCATATAAAAGACAAACAATTAAAAAATTCTCAATGATTTAACATGAAAGAGTCTCTTATACTACTTGATAAAATTTAATTTCTTATGGTAAAAACCACCACCAATCACAAAAACAATCATTTCAAATCATCAAAAGTACTTAGATCTGTTATAGAAGTGTACTTGGATTTATAAGAAGAACGTGATTTTTGAGTCTTGCGGTTATCCATCTTCTAAGTTAATATGTACGTCTGTTTTCTCTCAAGAACCGTCTCTTCTCTGATTAATTGGACATCAAAAAACATAATTGTTCATATGAATTGGGAACCATAACCCTAATCTCTTATATAATTTATCGTAGTTCTATTTTATTCGATCATAAAATAGAAATCAGATTTTTGGATCTTTGCACATTAAAACTCGTACTTTATTTGATGTCATATAGCCCAAAGCCTTTAATCTTAATAGATCACTTTAATCGGGCTTAACTTTATGATAGCTCATAATATACAATTAATTCTCTCTCTCTCTCTCTCTCTCTCTCTCTCTCTCACACACACACACACACACACACACACACACACACATATAACAAATCAATGTCCAGCCTTTATCATAGAAATGGTTGTCTTTGATGGTGACTCCTGGTTTTTAAGTAATTTTGGGGGCTTAAGGGAAAGATAGTGGGAGGCTATACAGTGCATGTAGTTTTAAACCTCCTATCTCTTTTCAAGCAGTTTAATTCTTGAACTCTTCCCCATTACACTACTTTTTCATTAAACAAATACTTAATTTTTTAAAACTAAATTGTGCTAAATTCTTTCAATATGATAAAATATAATGAATACCGGTAACTTCTTGCATAGAAATCGTAAAATAATGAATTATGTCATTTAAATTCATCTTTATAGCATATTTATCAACTGTTATATTCTTATTATTAGAGGATATCACAGCTTGTTGTTACAAACCAGAGACTTATTCAATATCAGTTTTTATTCTATCTTCTTGTTCCTTGGTTTTAGAAATTAGATTCCAATTATCCATTATTGTAGGATCTTAAACCAAGAGTTGTTATCCTTTGACTTGGATTTAAATATTATAATTGTAAATGAAAAATACATTTCTTCTCAGAATTCTTCTGATATGGTATCAGAGCACTAAGACGATCCAATATCTTTATTTTTTGTTTTCTCATTAATCTTTTTTGTTCTTCGACCCATGGCTACCGAAAATACTACTCTAACCATTCTCAATACCACTGAACAAAACCAAACTCTTGTCAGCTTCAACGTTGCAGAACAAGCCCCTCTCAAACTGACCTCAACCAATTACCTCTCCTGGAAACTCTAGTTCCAAACTCTTTTTATTGGCTATGACCTACTTGGCTACATTAATGGTACCAAACCATCCCGCCAGCCACCTTGACAGAATCAGATACAACTAGACCTAATCCAAACCAGACAGGATCATTTAATCCTCAATGCTATTATTGGCTCCATTTCACTAACTATCATTCCATTTATTGCTCAATCCAAAACCTCTAGCCAAGCTTGGACCATCCTAGCCAATACTTATTCCAAACCCTCTCGTGGCCACATTAAACAACTCAAAAATCAACTCAAAAATACCATTAAAGGGTCCTTTGGCATCACAGAATTCAAGCAAGCCATCAAAACGAGAGTAGATGACCTTGCTATTCTTGGCTCCCCAATTGATGAAGAAGAACTCACAGATAAAATTCTTGATGGTCTTAGTGATGACTACAAAGAATTAGTTCGAGCTATCCAAGCATGAGACACTTCTATCACCTTTGAAGAACTCCATGAAAAACTTCTCAACTTTGAAGCCTCTCTTCAAAAAGTCATGCCCCAACATCCCTATTTTCTAGCCACTGCCAATCCCACTTCTAAAGTCAACAAAACTTGATGTCCTTTTAGTCCTCAAAACAACACCAACACCAATAGGCATTTCTCTAATACCTGTTCTCATTATTCACCTGCTACTCACAATACAGGATCCAACTCCTCCCAGGGCCCTCGACCTACTCCTAAACCATATGTTGGTTACTGTCAAATCTGCAGACTCTAGGGAGACACTGCCAAACCGTGCTCGTCATTTCACCTAGTCCCAGTCTAGACGTCTCCCACAAATAACACAAACTCTCCTTGGCAACCACAGGCTTATCTTACCACAAATCCTTCCACTACTTCATTATGGCTTCTGGATAGTGGTGCATCTCACCATATTACCTCCGACCTTAGTAATCTTTCACTGCATACTCCATACATAGGAAATGATGTTATTATGATTGGAGATGGCTCTAATCTTCCCATTACTTACACCGGTTCTACATCTCTCCAAACTCCTCACATTAACTTTACATTAGACAATGTTCTCTGTGTTCCTTCCATGAAAAAGAATCTAATCTCTATATCTCAATTTTGCAACTCTAACAAAGTTTCCATAGGATTCTTACCAACTTCTTTTCTTATGAAGGAACTTCACTCGGGGGCAACGCTGCTGAAAGGACAAACTAAAGGTGGTGTTTATGAGTGGCCCACATCCTCCCCTTTAATTGTCTTTTCCTCAATAAAGACCACTTCCTTCAACTGGCATCATAGATTAGGACACACTACTTTTCTAATTCTCAAACATATTGTTTCTAGTAATCATTTAGAATTGTCTTCTTCATTATCTTATGATTTTTCATGTAATGCTTGTCTCTGCAATAAAAGCCATAAATTGTCATTTTCAAAGTCTACCATTATCTCTAGTCAACCTCTGGATATCATATTTTCTGACGTTTAGACCTCTCTTATCTTCTCAATAAATGGCTTTAAATATTATGTCATCTTCATTGACCATTTCACTAAGTACATTTGGTTTTACCCAGTTAAACACAAATTTGAAGTCAAAGAAGCTTTTATCCGATTCAAAGCTATTACAGAGAAATACTTTAATTTACTAATTAAAACTCTTTACTCCGACAATGGCGGTGAGTTCATCGCCCTCGCTAATTTCCTCTCTACCTATGGTATCTCGCATGTAACCACTCCACCCCATACTCCTGAACATAATGGATACTCTGAAAAAAGGCATCTCTATATAGTCGAAACAAGCCTTACATTACTCACTCATGCTTCCTTGCCTCTTCCTTATTGGCCTTATGCCTTTGCCACAGCAAAATATCTCATAAATCGAATGCCCACACCCACCTTAAATCTCTGCTCACCTTTCTAAAAGATATTTCACACCCCTCCAAATTACTCTAAATTAAAAATCTTTGGTTGTTTATGCTACCCTTGGCTCAGGCCTTACACATCACATAAACTAGAATACCAGTCTAAGCCTTGTGTTTGCTTGGCTACTCTCTCACTCAAAGTGGTTACTACTGTTTAGACCCATCCACCTCACATATTTATGTGTCTAGGCATGTCAAATTTGTAGAGTCTCAATTTCTATATGCATCATTACCTAAATCATCCTCCTGTCCTGAAGCCAGCATTATTGCCACCTGGATACCTCCACCTATTCGCGTTGTGTCACCTAATCAGTAGCCTCCACGTGAAGCTTCATCACAAACTTTCATGCCTATTTCTTCTTCCAACCCAACTCCAGACACCCAGGCAACCACAACATCTACTCCTAACATACCAGTCCAAATATTGCAATCAACCGAACCTCATCCCATTCCTACTCACTCTATAACCACACGAGCTAAGAACAACATTCATAAACCCATCAAGAAACTGAACCTTCATACCCAACTCACTACCTCCATTGAACTAGAACCAACATCAGTGATTAAAGCATTTGCTGATCCTAAATGGCATCAGGCTATGTCTGCTGAGTATGATGCCTTAGTTCAAAATGGAATATGGGTCCTTGTACCACCTGCTTCCAATAAGAATGTAGTGGGATGTAAATGGATTTTTTGAGTTAAACATAACTTAGATGGCTCTATTGACAGGTTCAAAGTCCGTTTAGTTGTAAAGGGCTTTCATCAGTGCCTAGGAGTTGATAATCTAGACACCTTCAGTCTCGTTGTTAAACCTACCACAGTGCGAGTTGTACTTAGCCTTGCTGTCTCTCGGGGCTGGACATTAAGACAACTTGATGTCAACAATGCATTTCTTCAAGGCCATCTTTCCGAAAATGTCTTCATGCAATAGCCACCTGGCTTTGTTGATCAAGATCATCCATCCTATGTCTGCAAACTTCACAAGGCAATCTATGGCCTTAAGCAAGCTCCTCGAGCCTGGTATCATGAACTTTGCACTTTTCTTCTTCATTCATGATTCAAAATTGTCATACTGACACCTCTTTGTTCATTTTCACTGTTATAAACCAAACTATTTACTTACTTATATACGTGGATGATTTAACCATCACTAATGACAATACTAAGCTGTTTGAGTCTTTTGTTCATGCTCTTGCTCATCGATTTTCAATCAAGGATCTTGGTTAGTTATCTTATTTCTTGGGTGTGGTAGTAGTCCCAAATTAGCTTGGACTCTTACTTTCTCAAAGGTGATACATTTGGGATCTATTGACTCGAACAAATATGGCTGATGCCAAACCTGTGCTCACTCCTATTCTGATAAGCCTACCATTGATGTTAAAATTAGGCACTCCCTTAACTGATCCCACAGAGTATCGAACCATTGTTGGCAGCCTTCAATATCTTTTGATTACTAGACCCGATATTGCCTTTGTAGTCACCAAGCTTTCTCAGTATATGCACACTCCAACAACAACTCATTGGACTTTTGTTAAACGTCTACTCCGATATCTCCATGGAACCATAAATGATAGTCTCCAAATCCATCGTCAATATCCATTGCATCTGTATGGTTTTTCTAATAATCTTCATTCTGATGTGTCACAGAACTTACAAGCCTATTCCGATGCTGATTGGGCAGGAGACAAGGATGATTTCTCTTCCACCAGTGCCTATGTCATTTACCTTGGTCGTAATCTTGTCTCCTGGAGTTCTAAGAAACAGAAAACAATAGCTAGATCATCCACTAAAGCTGAATATAGATCAGTGGCCAATGCAACATCAAAACTCAACTGGCTTTGTTCCCTTTTTACTAATCTTGGCATACAGTTACCTTGTTGTCCAGTTATCTATTGTGATAATATTGGTGCCACTCAACTCTGTTCCAATCCCGTGTTTCACTCTAGAATGAAACATGTCCCCGTTGATTTTCACTTCATTAAGGATCAAGTCCAAAATGGTGTCCTACTTGTTGCTCGTGTGTCCTTCGAAGATTAACTTACAAATGCCCTCACCAAGCGTCTCCCTTGTGCACGATTTCTTTATCTTAAATCCAATATTGGACTTCTCTCTCGAGCTCCATCTTGAGGGGGCATATTAGAGGATATCATGGCTTGTTGTAATAAACCAGAGACTTATTCAATATCAGTTTTTATTCTATCTTCTTGTTCCTTGGTTTTAGGAATTAGATTCCAACTGTCCATTATTGTAGGATCTCAAACTAAGAGTTGTTATCCTCTAAATTGTATTTAAATACTATAATCGTAAATGAAAAATACACTTCTTCTCAGCATTATTCTGATACTTATGACATTGATACCCTATTGATTATAATAACCATTACATCTAGGCTCTTTTGTGTTTTGGTTTTTCGCTTATATCATGTTAGCTTCCAAGTCATTGAATTGAAGTGCTGATATTTAGTTGATAAACTTCATATCTGGCAGGGTGGGAGAAAAACACTAGCTGATAAGTATAAATATATCATGCATTGGAAAGTATACAAATATCAGAGGATGGATCAGGAAAATCAGGCAAAGCGTAAGTTTTTATTTCTAGATTGTTAAATGAGGTGGTTCGCACATAGTTTCATTTTTCTTAAGAGATTGTGATTAGAATTGCATTGTTGTTCTTGGCTTCAGGGAGGTTTATGTTTCTTTTAGCGGACATTGATCAGAGGATGTTTCTTCTTGTCAAGAAGTTGTGAGGTCCCCGTTATAAGAATTAATCTCACATTTAAGTCTCATTAAATGATAAAAGCTAAGGATCCATTGTGCATGCTTGGCACTTTCTGTTGTCATTCGCCAATGGTTATAATAGCATCTGGGAATGCCAAAACTGGGAATAGCCCATAAGCCTAAACCATAATCTTATCTTGTATTTAGAAGGAATTTGGTAATTTTGTGGATTATATTAGTCTTGGTATTTAAGAATGAACTTCCTATACCCTAGGCAACTTTTGTTTTCCATTTATCTATCAATATTCCTAGTTATCTTTGCATTCTCATTATTGGCAGTGTTTTGACAACAGGATTAATTTGTTAAACTAGGATAAGATGAGTTTTTAGATTGACGCAAGTAAATTAGGTTGAATTAAATGGAGGAAATCTAGTGTTATTCTTCCGATGGTGGCAGTAACAATATTGTCCTTGAATTTACAAAGGGTAGCTAAACTTGTTACCAACATTGTTTGTTCATGACTTGTCCAATGTCCGGGACCAAATAATGAAAAAGATAAGCAGTGACATTAGAAGTTTAACGTGTGATATAACATGGAATTTAATTGAATTGAATTATCGCCAAGTCACAATCACAGTGCATTCAGAAGTTGGAATTTTAGAAATGATATGTAAACCTCAAAACTGACTGCCATAATATCAAATTTATTTAACTGAAATTTGGACTTTGGGGCAACCTGATGACACCATGCAATATTCTTGTCTAAGAACTAATCCTTCACTACAATAATTGCAATAACTAGAGAGGATACAAAACTCGTTGCTTGCAATACATCATGTAGTTCCTGCTTTAGATTCTTATAGATTATATGTGATAAATTAAATATATTTTTGTTAGGGAGATTAAGAATTTTGGAGTTAGGGATAGACTAGATTAGGATTTTTATTAATTTGGAAGTTATTTAATTTAATTATTTTATTAATTTTTTAAAATAAATTAAAATATATTAATTAGTTATATATTTTTAATTTAGAAAATTATGTGAAATACATGTATTATTGTAAACTTAAAAATATAAAATATAATGTATTTCTATAAAATCATTAATAATATGACAAAATATTTATATATCATATTTTATTATTTTTTTGTTTACAAAGAATTTAATTTAAACTTTTTAAAACAATAGAATTTAATTTAAATAATATAAACACCATAATCCAATTTATGTTTAACTATAAATATTATAGTTAATTTATCTTTTTAAATAATTTTAAATTATAGTTAAAAAAATTCTAATTTAGTTACATGCTTATTAGTAATCTTCGTGATGCTTCATATGAGAAATATTGTTTTCATGTTGCTTTGATAGAGTTACGCCCCTTAATAGAATTTCATTATTTTCACCTTAGATTTATCTGAGATTTATTTGATGATAATATTGATTTTAAGTGAAATTTTATTATACATAAATAATATCTTTATTTTAATTATTAGGAGTTACAGTAAAAATAAAATTTACAGTCAATTATAAGTGTATTTTTCTACTATTAAAAAATTTAAACGATTCAACTTATACCATCATAAAATTGTTCAATTTTTTGGTTTGATTTTCAAATTTTTAGTTCAGTTTACTTTAATAACTCTTGTTATTAAAAAATCAATTTATTAATTAATTAGTTAATTTTAAGTAAATTAATAAATTCTTATATATTAAAACAATTCAATTTAATTTTCATTTAATAACTTCTTTTTTAATTAAATTTAAAATTTTTAAACAAGAATAAAGGTATTTTATATTTTTAATTTTATTTAAAATCTAATGTCCGTTAAATCTTTTAACGTAAATTTTTATTTAACTGATATAGTTTTAGTTCAGTTTTAAAAATACTGATAATTTATAAATTTTAAAGTACAAATGGTACCAAACGCATTTTCTAACATTCTTTGAAATCCCGGAATTGTGGTTTTTGTCAAAACATCAAGAACTTTTGTCACTTCCTCTCGGTTCTACTCAGAGAAAGCCTATTACATGGAAATCATTCAAGCACAGCAACAAAGCCTACATTCTTCAAGAACCCAATTCATGAATTTTCACTTCTTCTCGACCGTTAAACCCAAACGTTTATCCTTTATTTCCTCTGCATCTAAGCTAAAACCCTTTGGCACAACAACTAGTTCTCTTGATTCAAAGTTAGTGAGAGTTGTTCCAAGGGAAAGAACAGTGAGGCCTTGTGCAAAAGTAGCTGATGTTGCACAGCTTAAAGAGGACTGGTTGAACTCTCTCACTAACCCGTTTCCTCGCAGAACTCAACCTTCAAGACAGACCAATGCAGTGTCCGATTGGGTCCTCGGTATTGACCCTGATATTTCTGGTGCCCTGGCCCTCTTGAAAACAGATGAGTCTGGGTGCTCCGCTCAGGTTATTATGTAAATTCAAGTCCCATTTTGTTTTTCTTTTAGCTTTTCTTAAGACTAAGATGATAGTCTCTATGTTTACGAATTTTAGGATGTTCTGCAATTGGGGTATTTTAGGAGGAAATTTTTTTTGAATTGGGTTTGTATCGGGGTTAAATGTTTAACATTTTCCTCGATTCAGGACTAAAATTTTTATTTTTGTTTAAGATCTTTGTGTAGTTGAGGGACATGCTAGCTTGAAAACTTCTATCACTTCACGAACAGTGGGTACCTTGTTCCAGTTTTAGGGGGCAACACTTCCACTTCTGAAGGGTTCTGATCAATTTCTGATGTTTATATTGGGAGTAAGGAACAATATTTGCACAACGGTTTTGCTGGGCATTGAATTTGAACAAACTGATCGTTCATGGAGAATGCAAATAGATAGTTGGTCCCTGACCTTAGGTTTTGGGGTTTATAGCTCTGTAATGAGGCTAGCATATTTGTAGTTAGCAAGTCAGTAAATGGTGGAGAATGAAACAAGTAGTTGCAACTGTAATAATGTAGTGCAGATAATGTTCAATCGAGATTTAAAACAATCAGTTTGAAGGTCATACACTGAATGTTTCTTTTATTGGTCAACCTTTGCCTCCTATAGAGGCCTGCATAATGCTTATATTAAACATCTATCCAATCGCAGATTGCCTTGCTGGCTTGCCTCATACTAATGCAGAAGTATGAGCATCAAGGAAGCTTTTTAGTCAATCCACAGGAGGCATAAAATTGTGTAATCCACCTTTTGTGATTGCAACCTATGGAAGACAAATCTACAACAAAGTTCAGGAAATGTCTGAGCTTGCATGGCTATATATTAGGAAATATGGCATGTGAAAGTTCATCTATGTTCACCAATTTCTTGTTAGATTAAGAACATCTTACTCATTGCATAGTGCCTTTTCTAGTGGATCATTTTCCTGTAGATTAGATGATGTCTTCGGTGTCTTCAGTTTCATTTCCAAGTAATGTCTTATAAAAGAATTAATTGGTTGTTTTTTGTGAAGAATGGCTTTAGTTATCGTCTTCTATGGCTTCACAGGTATTTGATTCTCCTTGCTTGAATGTAACGGTTGGAAAAAGAATTCGAAAGCGTTTAGATGCAAAGTCTATTGTTCAATTGCTTAATGGTTTTGGTGCTCCAAGTGGTATGAGACAAGACTTCTCAACATGATTATCAATATTTTTGCTCAATACCTCATAAGTTTCTTTTGTTCTGCATTGGCACTTAGTTTTTATATATTTGTATGACTTAGTCATGTGACTCTGGGTGTGAATGTTTGTAAATGCTTACCATAATTACTGTGGCAAGACTGCAGTTCTTGATCCATGACACTTGATAGAAGGTAGAAGCCTCAGAAGCTTGATCATAAGTTAAAGGTCAGATGTTGAGGCAGTTTAAGGAGGTGAATTGGAATTTTGGTGTCTTTAACAACTGTACCTCCTTAAGTTTTATGCAATGTGACAGGAAAAAGTTGTTGGTCGTGGATTTTTTGAATTAAAGCCCTTGAAATTGTTGTTTAATATGCTCTTGCTTACAAGTTTAAAGTTCCTAGGGCTGTCAGGTTCGGAAGGCTAGAGCAGTTCTCAAGCAAATTTTCAGGAAAAGGGAAAATATAGTTTTGTGTTATAGTAATGTTCTTGCAATTAGTATATGTATATACAAGTTGTTTGCCTCCTCAAATGTAGGAATCATTTGGTACTTTATATTTCACTAACTTTTATCATACTGATTTCTTTCTCATTAAGTTTCTCTTTGTGCTTGAAAAGTCTTGTAAACTTGTTTCTCTATTTTCAGGAACTGTTGCATACATAGAGCAATCAATTCCATATCCAAAAGATGGAAAACAGGTAAACGACTTCTCTAGTGGGAGCTCATTTAGGAGTTTTAATTGTGTTTCTCAAAATGATTTCCAACCTTTTTATGGTGTAAATGATCCTGGCATTTGTTCCTGTTACTTACTGCTTTTTTTAACCCGACCACTTATCTTGTCTGGCAGAATTTATTTTGAAACCATAAAATGTAAAAGTTTACAAGTTTGCATAAAACAAATCCGTGGATTGTGAAAATACATCCTGAATTTTTCTGAAGGGATGGTGGGCTGGAGGATTTGGTTATGGGTTATGGATTGGGATATTAGTTGCATCAGGATTCTCTGTAGTTCCAGTACCATCTTTAACATGGAAGAATGGATTTAAGCTCTCTGGAGGAAGCTATACAAAGGTTGGTGTTTTTCATGTTTCATGCTGTAGTTTGAGCCATTCTCACTTATTAGGAGACTATTCATTCGTTTTCAGAATGGAGTCATTAGAAATCTTCTAGTAGTTTTTTGGTTAAAAGAACCCTTCAAAAGTATCTGATTCCTTGAAACTAAATATACATATCTATGTAACGAAAAAAGATTATACTGATGAAAACTGTGGCAATGGTGGTGGTCAAATTTTGCTGATGGGACCACATTTCGCATTGTTGGCCTTGCCTTATGGACTTGTTAACAGTGTGAGTGTGGAATTCAATACCTTTAAGTTATTGCTATAAGAATAGAAGTGCTATGACACAATTGAACAAAATAAACATGTAGGGTTTAACAGGGGCATTGTTGCCTAGTGAATAAGCATCCAATTAAATGGTAATGGTATTATTGGATTTTGGCAGGATGATAGTAGAAGAACTGCGTCAATACTATTTCCTTCACTAAGTTCTTTATTGAAAAGGAAAAAGGATCATGGTACGTTTATCTAGACCTCACCTTACTACGTTGTTATCTTTTGTCAATAAACCATATCCAAAAACTAAAATTGCTGGATGAGGCCAAGGAAATGATTCAAATCCCTTTCTAACACACCTCCTCACATAAGTTGTAGACAAATGCAACAAACCAATATTGCACAAGAAATGTGGCCAGCATAATTTGAGACCTCCCAATTATAAAGTCTGTGATAATTTTTTAAGAAACGATTCAATTCAAATGCTTACACTATTGAGTGAGGCCTAATAATGATTCAAATACCATTCTAAAATCTATTATGGATGGTGGAGCTGTTATTGCAATTCGATCAAATACATGTTCATAATGACAAATTTGCTTATTATTAAGAAGCCTTCTTGTTCATCCGATGTTTTATGCAATAAATGATTACTCAACAGATACTTATATGGAGTTATTTACTTGTGGACTTCCGCTTTTCACGAATAATTATGTGCATTTAATCATCAATGATAAGAATTGTCTTGAGGTATAGTTACTGGGGTTTGAATTATATGATAAATATCTAGTGAATATTGATGCCTGGATGGTATATTTAAACTTTCAGTAGTCACCAGTGATTTTAAGAAGTTGCAATCTGCTTTTCGTAAGAAGTGCATGAATTTCGCTGAGAATAAATCCGAGCATAGCAAATTTGTGATGAGTCACATAAAGAAACTTTAGCCCTCACGTGGCATGACCATCTGCATCTGTTTTTCCTTTTCAGTTATGATCGTAGACTTCGAAATGTAGAGAGGAAATATATTTATCCTGCTCCTGGTGAAACAAAACACACTTGTTCTAACTTGGCCTGGACTCCTTTTCATGATCATTTATCTCCCACTGTTGCTTTGAAAATTTGCAGGAAGAGCTGAGGCTTTGCTCATTGCTGCATATGGCAAAGGCATAAGCATAGAGTCAACCTCATCATGCATCTTGGAGGAATTGCCTTGACAATGCAGTTTCTATAGCACCTCATTTCCTTATTAAATTAAGTTGTCTTGCGCCGCTCTCAGCATAGCCCTCAAGCTGACCATCCAAAGTGGTATTCATTAAAGAAGGCTAAGCAATTTAGCAGCCTTGCGAATAATGGCCTTGATAACTTTTGCAGAGTAACAGAGATAAGTGTGAAAAGGAAAGGAGACAGTGAGCTTAGAGTTTATAAAAGATAGGGTTAGATTTTCGTCCTGGGAGCAACAGCAACCTAAAGCCACCGCCATTGGGGCTTTGGAAGGACTCAATTTATATTGTTTTATTTAATAGTTAAAGAACTAATTCTTACACTATGTATCGAACTTAGTTGTATCCTAATTAACATGATTAAATTACTAATATCTACTAATTTGGTGATCAACTGAATTTGTTAAATTTCGAGTTATCAGAATATTGGTTTGTTGATCATTGATATTACATAATTTGTGATATTTGTTTACTATAATTTTCTCGCTCACCATCACTTTAAATTACTTTTATGTACTGTATTATCCATTTTATAGTTCAAAAATGCAATAGGAGATATTGAAATTTTCTATTCAAATCAAACTTGCAAAAAATATATTAGTAAATAATACAGTTTTGATTTATAATTCAAAACAAAATATTTTATTCTGAGAATCTTTGATTTTGTTAACGAAATAAATCGGTAAAAATTAATTTTATATTGATTTGATTGACAAACTCATCCTAAATAAAAGACTAAATATTACTTCAAATATGATCATATTTTATCCTAATAGCACTTCTTGTTGTTGTGACTGTTTTTGTTTTTTCATTATTCTAACTGTAATTAATATAATCAGAGGGTTCTTTGAAACGGGAATCTGGAGCCAAGGTTCACCATGTCAATTTACTGGCTGCAAAGGTCTTTACTATATTCTTCATGCCGTTCCTGTTGGGTATTGTAAATGTTAACATATGATTACTCTTCCAATATACTGTTGCTGGTTGGTGCCTAAGGTTCCGCATTATTCTCATAATATGTGGACTTTAGCATGCCCATTTAGTTACAGCTACTACTGTCGTCATTCTTACTCTAAAATGAGTCTAGATTGGTATTATTGCTGTTTATGTCTATGTTGTTTGTGTAAGACGCAAATTTGTGTTTATTTCAAATTCTGGTTGAGTTAATTTAAAGAAGAAGGTTCATTTTGCGATTCTCTTGCAATTTTAATGATATGCCTTGCAAGAAAATGTTGTTGTTTAATAATTGTGTTTAAAGCCCCATAGATGTGAAGTGATATAGATATTAGTCCTCCATAATGTATGCATACAAAGTCATATTGCCTTGCTAATTAGGTCACTTGGCAACTGTGATCAGCTTCAACCGATGAAAAATGCTATGCTAGCCAATTAATCCTTCTATGACCTATAGTACTTACCTTGTTCTGATTTGACTTTATTTTGGCCATAGTTGATGATGACACACCGCCAGAGGAAAAGAAATATATACTGTACTTGGCTTTGTGAACATTAATCTGAGCAATCCGTGCTTTTATCTTGGAAAATGAACTACTTGCTTCCCTAGCTTGTTTGGCTTGGGTGTTACTGTTATGTTATATTATTATGGGATTTGTTGGCGTAATGTTTGCCTCATCTGTGACAGGCTGTTGCTGGTATTATTCGCACAACCTTGGGTCCACGATCCATGTTGAAGATGCTACTTGATAGTGGTGGAGGTGGGCTGCTGATGTTATGACTTTGTTGCATTTGAAACTGCTCACTTGATATATATTTGTATATCTTCTGTTAAAATTTGACTAGTTTTATATCTTGTTGTTCACTTATAGGAATTGTAGTTACAAATGGTGGAAATTCTATCTTGCGAGAGTTAGATCTGGCACATCCAGCAGCAAAGGCATGCTCCTCTATCCCTCTCTCTCTCTCTCCCCCCTCCCTGTCTAAGCTGAATATTTTATTTTTGTATATTATTGTATTATAGCTTAATGATGTTGATCCCAGCTGGATTTACATATTGTGTGCTATTCATTTTTTCTATGTTGGAACATATATTTCTTTAGTTTTTTTTCGTTATCTTATTTGACTTTTGCATTCTCCAAACATTATTTGTTTATTTTTCCTTATTCATTCGCCTTTTGTAGTTTGATTTTTCGCTTTCTTATTCTCTTGCTTCATTTTGTGTTATTTTTGTTCTCAAACATTTTCCTTTTGGTTGTCTATGGCAGTCCATGATTGAATTAAGCCGAACACAAGATGAAGAAGTAGGAGATGGAACTACATCCGTTATTGCTCTTGGTATGAAATCAATTTCATACTATCTCACAATCTATTATTCATCATTAAATATGTCCTTTTCTTTATGTTTTTGTTGGATGAGTGGTTGGATTATAAGTTTATCTTTGTGTTATGCTTGACAATCTCCAATATTTCCTTAAAAATCAGACATAATAAGGCAGATTGCGTTAGTATATGGAACTGTATATTGTATGATGTAAATTCTTGGTAGGTTTTATTATTGCAACTGATTGAAATAAATTGCTTGTAGCTGGAGAGATGCTTCATGTTGCAGAAGCCTTCATTGACAAGAACTATCATCCAACAGTCATCTGTCGAGGTAACATTATGTTTGTATTGGAATATTTTGTCTTGCTTGCATAAAACTTTAGTTGACAATGTCTGCTTTTACTTGGTTTGCAGCCTACAATAAAGCTTTGGAGGATGCCATTATTGTGCTAGACAAAATTGCAATGAATATTGATGTCAATGACCTTAAGTTTTTGTGTATTTTATGTTAATATTCTTGCAAATATTATGTAGCTGTCTTGGATATACTGATAATTAGTTGTTTTCCCAAAAAGAAATTCAATTTATGTCACAAATTTTATTCTTCTAAGTTAAGGGAAATTTTGAAAACTTTTTACAAGTTAGGCAATAGTAGCATTAGGAGCCTTCTTAGGAGGAGGGAGCCAAACAAAAACACACGGAAGCAAATTCATGTAAGAATAAGAAAATATTGTTTGAGTTACTGATGTATATATATATACCAATTGCAGGTAGAGATGGCAATTCCGGCTTGGTCTGACCTGTTTTTGGCCCAGATTTAGCGGGCCACATGCCGACCACGGTCTGTCCGGTGGGCCAGACCAAGCCGGGCCGCGCGGGCATAATTGCTGTACATAATTGCCATTGACAAGCATAATTGCAGGTGCTACAATGCTGGGGTTGGTCCAGAGTTGTATAGGAACAAAATTCACTAGTCAATTTGGAGACCTAATTGCTGTACATATTTCTTATGGCATGCATATTTTTTTTGTGACAGAAACCTTTCTAGCCTCTATTTAACAGGCCTGATACTGAATTTGGACTTGCAGTCACTAATAATTGTACTAGCATTTGTTTAATTCTTTGTTGCGTGTCTCAACATTCTCGCATATTTTAATAACTTAGAATAGTGGTGGGACTCTAAAATTATAGAACTGCCTATTACAATTCACATGAAAAAATTAGGATATATATAAGAAATTTTAAAATAGGAATGTGACTGTATATTACAGTGACAAGTGAGTTCCATGAACAATGTGTTTCATGCATGCAGAAGTATTTTTGCCTTGTTGCTTTGAATTGGGTTGAATAGTATCTTGTATGATTCCTACTTGTAATGTTTGCTGTAAGAGAAGAGTACACAAATTATTACAATCTCCCAATTCTATATTCAATGTTATTTAATTTTTCTGTGCTTTGTGCTAAGTCTTCAGTTAATATCCAGGATCTAGCAATCGATACTACCACAACAGTAGGTGTTGACCTTGGCCGGGGATTAAGAGAAGTGGACATTAAAAAGTACATTAAGGTTGAGAAGGTACCAGGTGGGCAGTTGGAAGATTCCAAAGTTCTTAAAGGAGTTATGTTCAACAAGGATGTGGTTGCCCCTGGTAAGATGAAAAGGAAGATTGTCAATCCACGCATTATTCTTCTTGACTGCCCACTTGAATACAAGAAGGGAGAGAATCAAACAAATGCTGAGTTGGTTAAAGAGAAGACTGGGGAGTCCTTTTAAAAATGGAAGAGGAATACATTGAGAACATGTGCATGCAGATACTGAACTTCAACCCGATCTAGTAATCACAGAGAAAGGGCCTAGTGATTTAGCGTGCCATTACTTAAGCAAGGCAGGTGTCAGTGCTATCAGGAGGTTGAGGAAAACTGGCTTGTGGGGCTGTAATTGTGAACAGTCCTTATCAATTTGCAAGAATCTGATGTGGGTACAGGGGCTGGTCAATTTGAGGTCAGGAAAATTGGAGATGAATTCTTTGCTTTCATTGTCGATTGCGAAGATCCAAAAGCTTGTACTGTTCTATTAAGAGGTGCTAGTAAGGATCTCCTGAATGAAGTCGAAAGAAACTTACACGTAAGATAAAGCTGTAAAATTCAAGTTTTTCTTGTGCTTGAATTGTAGTGCTGTTTTGGAACCGGTATTTTGTGCAGGATGCCATGTCTGTTGCCTGAAACATACTCAAGAATCCAAAACTTGTTCCTGGGGGTGGTGGGACAGAATTAACTGTATCTGCTACTCTGAAGAAAAAGAGTTTGTCCATTGAAGGAATAGAAAAGGTGTCAACATTGTCAACGTACTTCTAATCCCAAGTCATGATCAACTAGGACAAAATTCTCTCTTTTTGGTATCATCAGTATTTGGATGGACGGACTTGTAAGCTGTTTACATAGGAACTTGGTCATGTTAATCACTGCACTTACATTGTCTTATTAATTTTGATGCAGTGGCCATATGAAGCTGCTGCCATTGCTTTTGAAGCTATACCACGAACACTGGCTCAAAATTGCGGTGTTAATGTGATTCGGACCATGACTGCCCTGCAAGGAAAGGTATACTTGTGCTGCAGTTCATTTTTGTTTAATGAAATGACGATATTCTTTCCATAATTTATTAATGGTTTACTTTCTGTAAATCTGGTAATATTTTTTACAGCATGCGAAACCGGCATAGATGGGAACACAGGTGAAATTACTGATATGAAAGAGAGGAATGTATGATAATTTTGCTCCATTTGTCAGCTTTCGAGGGTATATTGTGTTTTGCAGTAATGTTACAATGCTGTTGGAGACCGGTTTTGGTTTATCAGGATTGGTAACATTAACATATCTACCAAGTTGTATTTATGTGCCGCCTCTTCTTCATGTTCTCTCTTTCACTTTCTTAAAGATGTTTTTTTGTTTTTTTGTTCCCAACGACATTATCTCATATCAAAGTGATTTAAGAAAGCACATACTTGTACATAATCTGATTTGGGATGCCTACAATGTCAAGGCGCAGACATTCAAGACAGCAATCGAAGCAGCTTGCATGCTTCTAAGAATCAACGATATAGTTAGTGGAATCAAGAAGAAACAGGCCCCAGGAGCAGGCCATCCAAACCTAAACTTGAGACAGAAGCAGATACACAAGGTGAACAGATACTTCCCGATTGAAGGAAGCATTAGGAGACTTTAAAAACTTGACTGGTTTGGTTGATGTAACATTCTTATATTTTCGTTTTGATTTGGAAAAGCAACGTTGAGAATTTTGGATTGTTACCTAATTCCCGTTTATTTATCTTAATCTATCTCAAAAGACAACAACATTTGGGTTCTCTTTGCAGCTTTTCAAATTGAAAGCTCGTCAATTTTACTGCTCATTTAATTGCTTATCTGCGTTGCAATGTCACATGTCTTGAATATCACAAGATTTGGTCTGAATTAACTGAAATAGTAATTGCAATTTTTAGGCATTGTGGTCATGAGTAGATAAGAATTATACTAGCAACAACAAATACAAATGAAGGTGATTCTTTTGCACATGTAGCTTATCATTGGGCCAAACTGATGAACATGGATTCTAAAATCTAAATAGAAACAAATATTAAAATTCATTATAACCGGTAGCATTAAGGAAGTCTTGTATCGGCTATAAATTAAAGGGGATATGGCCAAATTTTTGTTTAAGATACGAAAGTTCAATTTGAAGGCTTTTAACTATCATCCTTTCATTAGCAATCACAATTATCCAGCAACATGCATGAGGATAATTAATGAAGGGATAAGACAGTTTCCCTTTCCTCATCTTTTTTCTCATGCCCTCAACAATCCTCGAGATACAAGTCTGATCAAAGTTCAAAAATGCAAACCTTAAGGAGATGGAATACTTTCCATCTAAGAAAACACAACGTAATCAGCACTATTCATGAG
This sequence comes from Erythroxylum longipes, assembly GCA_027563885.1. Taxonomy (NCBI): domain Eukaryota; kingdom Viridiplantae; phylum Streptophyta; class Magnoliopsida; order Malpighiales; family Erythroxylaceae; genus Erythroxylum; species Erythroxylum longipes. Next base: position 5,851,124 of record JAOQMS010000179.1, read on the forward strand.
GAGTTCCAAGGATATCTTCATCGCGGTACAAATGATAGCTGAAACCAAAAAAAATAAAAGAAAAACACAAGCAACAATATCAGACGGTATCAAACATTGGTAAACGTGGACAACTGCAAAAACCTAGGATAGTCCCAAAAAGAACAGATATCAGAAGGAATAAGAAAATTGAAGGGAAAAATGCAAACTTGGATTATGTAGAATGAATGAGATGATATGAAACTCAAATGAATAAGAAGATAGAGCCAGGAGACAGGAAAAACTCACTCGTTATCACCAAGTTTCACTTCAGTGCCTCCATAATCAGGCAAAACAACAGTGTCTCCTTCCTTTATAGTAACAGGAATCAGCTTTCCATCCCTATCACGAGCTCCTGCATCCACTTTTCCGGAGTTCAACTCGAATAGAGAAAGCATTTGAAAGGAGCAAAGAAAATGAGTCAAACATGTCAAGGGCTAATGACCAAACAAATTCATAAACGTGGATTAACATTCAGGCAAATATCAAAAGGATTTATTAAGTTTCTAACGTTAATATTATCCAAATGATAGAAAAAGGATTGAAGAAACTGCAGAATATTAGACTATTAAGACAAATCTCAAAATAAGCAAGTTGTTCTCACTATGATGTCAATCAAGCAATAACAATCGTGGTTCCTGCCGTGCAAGTCTAAGGTTATGTTTGGAGGGGTAATTATTAATAGAATAGAATGTAATGTAATATTATTCCATCGTTTAAGAAGAGAGTCTATAATAAAATAAAATGAAATAGGATAAAAAGGGAGAGTTTTACATTACATCCCATTCCACTCTATACAATTTTGATTTATAATTCAAATCAAAAGCTTGAAAATATTTTAGTCTTAGAATCTTTCATTTTGTTAACGAATTAAATCAATAATAACCATATTAAAACTCTTAAAGTATTTAAAATAAATAAAAATTATAAAACACGATTAATTTTATACTGATTATTTTATGCGCTACGCAACCACAATTTGAATATTTGATTATTTATATGTTCTATGAGTATTCACAACTTTAGTTATTAAATAACACGCCCTTTAAATGTGGTATCTTTTTTATAATTTATTTTTTTCAATTTCATAAAAACTAACAAATGTAATTTCCTTTCAAGTCTCGCACTTTCTACATAAAAGCACCCTCGAAAATAGACTTTTTCTCAATTTACTAGAAGCGAACAAATATAATTTTCTTTCCAATCTTGTACTTTGTACATAAAAGTAATCGGGAAATTAAACGTTCTTCATTAATTAATAACTGGTTAAGTTCTTTTATTTTCATGCCTATTGTTGGCGAAAATGAATCAAACTAGTAAGACCGACCAAGAAAATTTTTCATCTTTTTTGTTTATTTCATTTATGTTCGCGATGGCTCTATACTCTATAGGCGTCCTCATACATATAGATTTGAAGACTCGATTATTCTTTGACTCAAGTTGGTCCTATAAGTTTCTAATCAATGTTGCCTTCTTTGTTTTTAAGCAGGAGATTCAAGTATGGGCGTTGGAAACCCTGGACAGCAAGTTATTATAGAAGATTCTACGAAATAGTGACAATCAATGTAATTATTTATGTCCATAATATAACACCCACAATATATGAGAGTCTTTAGCATTGTTTGAATCGGCATTAAAGTCCTTAATTTTGAAATCCCCATAATTGCATTAACCACCAATGTATATATTTGCACTTCTACTTTGAATGGAAATTATCACTTGTTCAAGTCTTTATATGGTATCAGAGCAAGTCGATCCTAATTTTTTACTCTCAACATCACCTTCCATGGTGACAGATTCGTCTTCTACTATTTCAACCAACCGCCCAACTGTTCCCAATCCCTATGAACCCACAAAACCCCTTGTTGCTCTTAACTTTGTAGCACAGGCATCAATCAAACTTCATCCCACCAACTATCTCCTATGGAAAATTCAGTTTGAATCTACCCTCATTGGTCACAATCTCGAGGGCTATATAGACGGCTTAATCACTGCACCACCGTCTGTCATTGTTTAGGATGGAAAAGAAGTTCCTAATCCTGCCTATCAAACTTGGTTCTGACTGGACAAACTACTTTTTGGGGCACTTATTGGTTCCTTGTCTCAAACAGCTGTTCCACTACTCACTAGGGCAAACACATCCAGAGAAGCATGGCAAATCGTTGCTCAAACTTATGCAAAACCCTCAAGAGAGCACATAAAGCAAATATGTGATCAAATCAAACACCCGGTGCAGGGCACCAAATCAGTCGCAGAATACATGCAGTACATCTGAGGTCGTGCTGATGAACTTGCGATCCTTAGCAAGCTTCTTGATGAAGAGGACTTAATTGAGAAGATTTTGGAAGGAATTGATCTGTAACATCCCGTTTCCAAATAACGGGTTGAATTATAGAAACGGGTGCACGTGAGAAATTAGGAAAACGCGTCTC
>JAOQMS010000179.1:5853673-5875162 GCA_027563885.1 Erythroxylum longipes
TTATTATATTTAGATATATATTATATATAGATAATTATTATATATAAAAATAATTAGAATATAATAAAGATATATATAAACTAAAATGGATAAGATATGAAAAAAAAACTAAATTAAATAAATATAATAATGAACTATTTTATAAATTTTAAAAAATTAAAAAATTATTTTTTTAATTTAAAAAATTACTCAAAACAATACTTAGTATTAATCGGTACTGATAGAATACCGTATCAAAACTCAATTTCGATACTAAATCGATACAATATTCGTAACATTAGCCAAACCAATGAACACGGAATCTAAAATCTAAATAGAAAAAAATATTAAAATTCATTATAACCGGTAGGATTAAGGAAGTCTTGTATCGAGCAGTTCTGGCTACAAATTAAAGCGGATATCGCCACATTTTTGTTTAAGATAGGAAAGTTCAATTTGAAGGCTTTTAAGTATCATCCCTCCATTAGCAATAACAATTACCCAGCGAGGAAAATATGCACGAGGATAATAAATGAAGGGATAAGAAAGTTTTCCCTTTCCCCATCTTTTTTTCTCATGCCCTCAACAATCCTCGAGATACAAGTCTGATAAAAGTTCCAAATGCAAACCAGAACTTAAGGAGATTTCCATCCGACCCAGTTACTTTCCATCTAAGAAAACACAATGTAATCAGCACTATTCATGAAGAGTTCCAAGGATATCTTCATCGCGGTACAAATGATAGCTGAAACCCAAAAAAAAAAAAAGAACACAAGCAACAATATCAGACGATATCAAATATTGGTAAACATGGACAACTGCAAAAGCATAGGATAGTCCCAAAAAGAAAAGATATCAGAAGAAACAAGAAAATTGAAGGGAAAATGCAAACTTGGATTATGTAGAATGAATGAGATGATATGAAACTCAAATGAATAAGAAGATGGAGCCAGGAGACAGGAAAACTCACTCCTTATCACCAAGTTTCACTTCAGTGCCTCCATAATCAGGCAAAAGAACAATGTCTCCTTCCTTTATAGTAACAGGAATCAGCTTTCCATCTCTATCACGAGCTCCTGCACCCACTGCAACCACTTTTCCGGAGTTCAACTGGAATAGAGAAAGCATTTGAAAGGAGCAAAGAAAATGAGTCAAGCATGTCAAGGGCTAATGACCAAACAAATTCATAAACGAGGATTAACATTCGGGCAAATATCAAAAGGAGTCTTAACATTAATATTATCCAAATAATAGAGAAGTGATTGAAGAAACTGCAGAATATTAGAATATTAGGGCAAATCTCAAAATAAGCAAATTGTTCTCACTATGATGTCAATCAAGCAATAATAGTCTTGGTACCCGCAGTGCAAGTCTAAAGTTTCTTCATTTTTGTAAAAATTGTATTTCCCTTACACCTTTTGTTGGAAATTAAAATTTAAGACATATATAACACCAACGGAATTATCATTTATCAAGCAGTTAAACTATCCCTTGGAAAAATCACAAGTTAATTGTTAGAGGGTAAGTCTTGAATTCCACTAATACTAACATGACAAAAGCATAGAAACGAAGAGGAAGCTGATACTAAAGATTGTTAGACACGATAAGCCATGACCAGTTTATAAAAATGAGAACTTTTGCAGTGCTAACAAGAAATCAGGAATTTGAAAATATACAGGTGAAGCACTGAGATAAGACAACGAAATGGAGGTGAAATCCGTCTGTCACAAAGGTAATTAAATTGAGATCTTCACTGAAAAAGTGAAGCGAGCTTCTTTGTCAACTGCCAATAGGCAAGTGTATAGGAAATTGAAATCCTTAATTCAAAGTACTATCAGGATCGAAAGAAGTAAATGACCAAGCTACTAGTCATGGACTATCGTAAAAATAAACGAAACACGAGAAGTAAAGAGCAGAGAGATCAAGAAGAAACGTTTGAATCAGAAGAACACCCAGAAACGGGAAATGTCGAAGTAGCCAAACGAAGAACAAGAGAACACACAACACAAGAAAAAGGGAGAAACCCAGATAGGAAAATGAAGATGGAAGCAAAATATAAGCAGAGAAATTGCAACCCGAAGTCGGAGGAAATTAAAGCAAGCAAGAAAAGCTAAAGAAATTGGAAAAGAGTAAGTGAAAAGATTGAACCTTGGAGCTCTTCTCAGGAAGTAGAATACCGGAGCTGGTTTTGGAAGGAGGAACAATTTTCTCAACCAAAATGCGATTCAACAAAGGCACTAAACGCTTTGCCATTAGTAAAAACTTGGAGAGGGAGAGAGAGATACTAAGCACAAGACTAGTTCTTGGGGTTTAGGGTTTTTTGGTTTCACGTTCTTGCAATTTAATACTAAACGATTCCGTGACGGGCTTAATTAAATCATAAACTCTAATGGCACCAAAATTATGAAAAGCATAGGTTAAGTGTCACCATGTATGAGATGAACAGGTCCAAATGAGTTAATTTAAGAAATTCAGTTTAAAGAAAAGGCTTATAAATCAGCTTTTACTCCAAGACCTATAAATATAGTTTATATCAAAACTATTATTTAATTTAAATTATTAATTTATTTAAAATAATACTATCTTTAATTTATCTCACACAATTCTAATCAATAAAAGTCACAACTTAAGGTTTAATATCCATCTGATCCATAATCATCTACAACCTGTGAAACCTCACGAGGTTCCCAGAAATCTATTACCTATCCTTTTACAGTAGCTCCATTAACACTAGCTCCTTATGACCAAGTAGCGACAACAAGAAATAGAGAAGGGAGGACTGAGGGGAAGATCTGGCCTACGATGCCGTTTCGGGGCACAAATTTCACTTAAACCCAAAACCCAAACCTATCCAAATTCATTCCTAACTAAAAGCATCATGGGTCAGGGGAAGGGAAACTATTTGGAAATTCTTCACAAATTCTATCATATTAGGTGATGTAGACTAGTTGGATAGAGAAAAGGTAAATGCTCAACTCAGAATGTCTCTTTGGAAATTTTAAAAAAGAAGTTCAATGTCGGATTCAACTTGCAGAAATTGTCTTTTAAGCTAAAGTTTGCTTAGTTTCACATTGATTCTGTATTATCCAGTACTGGATGTAGTTAAGTACCGCACAATCAAGTATACCTAAAGAGGTCATGAACTAAAAAGTCCCTCCAATCCTGCCCCAGGAGAAAAGAAATTAAACATATTTCTTCAATCAGCATATGGGCAATCCATTCTGTTCAAAGCTATTCTTCAGAATAGAACATGCAGCATAAACAAAAAGCGTATTCGAACAACTTCAATCCAGCTCCCAACCCCTATCTTAACCAGGCAGCTTCCTTTGATTCTCCCAAAACAACAACAACTTGAACTCAGAAAAGCGAAGGCTACTATGCTCTACGACCTTTTGATTTTTTCAGGAAATCTCGGGCAGCATCCAAACTTAGGTCTTCATATACCTGTATGTCAGGAGATGCAGAATAGTTTTTAGCATTAACAACTGGAAAATGCAAGTGTGCAGATAATATGGTGAGATTTGCATACAAGTTTCCTGTGAACTTCTTGAAAAGCCTTGCAAAACCTCTCGGCCTCTGCTGCACCCAACTGCACATTCACATTGACACAGCAACGTTCTCATAAAGCACATCCTAAAGTATTCCGAGATAAAGAACTTATAGCTGAGTGCTCAATCTTAACATAACAAAATAAAAAAGATGGAAAGAGAACATATCAATTTCCAAAAACGATTAAATTTTCCTATCATGCATAAGAAAATGGCTCACACGTCACAAACCATCATTCCTTGGAATAACTAATTGTCAACAGATCTTTTTAACTTCCTTTCTAAAATATAACATACACAATCATTCAAAATGACATTCAGATAATTGAACGAATAACTTGGGCAATGAACTAGCCAGCTTAAGCTTATGGACAATAGAGTAAATGGAGTAATCAACAACAGTCTTTTATGCGAGATTTAATAGCTTAGACTTGGTAAAAGAGTCATAAATAGCAGTGCTTATGCAGAAAATGAAAGAAATATCACCTTTACAGGCAACATCAAAATGATCACAAAAACAGATACAAAAATTAGCCCATTAAATACAAGCTAAATGAGGTCACAAAATACAACTTATTGATCAAATGAAGTCATCACAGCCTTGAATCAGTTCCTGTACCTAAAAGTAGCATCTTATCATAAATTCACATGTAGAAAACACCATTAAGATGGGGAAACATACCTTCTTCTCTGCTGCCCGCTTCAGCTTCTTCCAGAATGGATCTATTGAAAAACACATGCACAAAAACAAAGTAAGAATACGATTTTAAAGAGATAAAGACAGCTAACAGGAATAGATATTAGTAACCCAGTTCCATAGGGTCTCATCAATTTTTAGATTTTTTATATAACAAAAACAATATGACCAATAAGTGAAAGTTTTAAATATTATTCACAGTACAGACAACATATGATTGAAATTCTAGAATCTCCTGTATCATACACACTTGAAGAAGTCCAACATGGCAACAACCAGTTCAGTAATGCAGTGAGGTCATTGAGCCTGACAGCATTTGGATTGACAGTTGAAGGTTTGCAACTGGAACTTAATTTGTGGTTCTGAGGCGTACATCTTTGAATATGATTATGTTTATTGGAATCACAGAATGTATAGACCTCTACTTATGATTTCTTAGATGGAAAAGCCGTTACATATAGAGCTCTGGTTAGTGATGGACCAAGATTTCTGCAAGTTCGCCATGTAAATTAACACGACAGGAAAGTATGTAGAAGATCCTCAATCAATAACAAAAAGACAAGACACAGGGACAGTAAACAGGAATATGTCACATGATAAACATACCATTAACATCAATAGCCTGATTCTCCTTCTCGTTTTCATCTTCTCCTTCCCATGCATCCTGCCATTTCTTTATCTGTTAATAAAAATGTTAGTAATATATCAAGCAAATCCACAGTATATGCAAATATAATTGAATCGAAGAAGGCTGAATCTGGAGAAAGAGAAAGAGGTGTAAGTAGCAATTCCAGGCACACACCACCTCACTCGGTCCTGACGTAGAAGTTGAATGTCTTGATAAGTATGACTCAATCCCATGGCCTAATCGAGAACTTGATGACTGTCTCGATGGGTCTGACTCAATCTGATGCCAGTAGAAGCATTCCAACAAGTTTTTCAAGTTGCAAAAGAGAGAAGAAAGAAGACAAATTCACAATTAACATTCAACCACAAAAATGAACCCTAAAATCAAGAAATTCAATATAATCAATAATACTCAAAACGTCTCACAAAGAACGCAATTGTATGCCTTCAAAACCCGTCAAAAAGAAAAAGAAAAGAAAACCCACTGAGAATCAGAACAACAAAGAAGAGGAAAAACTAAATCTTTGGAGACAAGAACAAGAGAAATCAAGAGAGAAAAAAAGGGTTTCTTTTATGTTAATGCTAAAATACATACGTGGTAATCGCGAGGCCTGATAATAGGGAACATATCGAGGAGGCGTCGAAATTCTTGTTCGTCCATTATATGCGCAGTTCTCTCTTAAATCAAAATCTGTCCGTCTCTCCGTAAATGATGAAATCGACACTGAACAGTTAACACACTCCTTATTTCAGAAAAGCAACTTTTAGCTTCTGAAAAATACTATCTTGAAAATGGTACTGTTAGAACTGGGGTCTGTATCATTTTCCCGTCAACGGTGAGGCAAATTGGTATTTCCCATGGACGGCATAAATGGGCCTAAAATCCACACTTAGAGTTCAAGTTCGATCGACTTCTTGATTATACTCGAGTCTAAAAAGCGAGAATAGACTGACTAAAGTCTAAACTAAAGGAATGGATATCGTTCCGTACTGATCGATATTAGTCGATAAATAAAACGGTATTCATTTTATTGGTACCGACTATGAATACTTGTTGGTATCGGTATTTTTCGGTCGGTACCAATACTAGCCGGTACTATAATTTCTAAAAGTCGAAGGATCGTTTTGCAATTTCTAAAAAACTAACCCTAAAACAAACGAAGGCTGCGGCTGCCTTCTTCATTCTGCTTCTTCTCATCTTCTCCCACACCCGCAGCCGCCGCACCACTTCTTCATCTTCTTTTTCTACTTTCTCATCTCTCACTCTCACTCTCACTAGCTCACTCTCACCCGCACCAATCACTCACCATCCCACTTCTTCTTCTTCACTCACCACTGCACCACCAACGCACGTCCGCATCACCACCACATCACATCGTCGTTCTTGCTCATCCGCATGTCTGCACGTCGTCGCTGCTGCTCGTCCGCACGTTGCTTTTGCTCGTCATCGGCCACCACACGTCTGCACCGCACCACCACCACGCAATACCCGAAGCCGAAGGTAAAAGATAGTGAATTATTTTTGAGTGTATTTTATGAGTTTTTCAGTGAATTTTTTTTTGCTTAATGCATTTTTTTATTGTGATCGATATTGGATTTATGAATTGGTTTTGTGATTTAGGTTGAATTGAATGAGATTTGGTGGGTTGAAATTGGAGTTGAATGGTTATTGACTTACGATGGTGTTGTGAATTTGTGATGTTCTGAATTGAATATTGTTAAAATATTGAAATGGTTAAGGTGGTATGGTGGTATTGTGATTTCTGAATTGAATATTGGATTCAAAGTTGAATTGAATGAGAAATTATGCTTATGGTTTTGTTTAGTGATTTGCGTGGTTCGATTAAAAATTGGAGATGAATTATTGTTTGGTTGATTTATTTTTGGTGTGGTTATAAAATAAAGATTGGTTTAAGCTTATCTGAGACATCTATGATAATTTACAATAAGTTTTTAGATGAATGAAATGCATGGCCTCATATGAATATATGGTGAATTGAATTGATTCAATCATTCAATTGAAGGTTTGTAAGATGAAACTTGAAAGTTGAAACAACTTAAATTAAAATTTTAAACCGACAATATTAAAGATGTAAACTTGCAAAAGACTTAAATCATTAATTCACAAATTCTTAATATTTGTGAAATGGTATTTTATTTTTAGTATTTGAGTATTGACTATTAACTTTAGATAAATAATTAGTTAAGTATATAATTATGTAATTGTAAATTAATAATAATTTGGTTGTATTATTAATTAATTGAGTATAAAATATGTTGAAATTAAGGACAAGTCAATCTTCATAAATTTCATCGTATTTGGTAATATATATATGTGGGCTATCATAAATATTTATAATAGATAATATGTGAAGTGATATAATAAATGTATCCTAAAAAGAATTACTTTTTTTAAAATTATGAACATATTGTAGGTTCTAATCATTTATACTTAGACTTATTAATGTCAACTAAAAATTATAAAAGCAACTTATATATTTAAGAACGAAATATAGAATGATGTATACAATATTATGGTTTGTTAGAAATGAAAAGAAGATTCAAAACTTTAAATAAGAAAAAAAATTTTCAAAGAAGCAACTTGATCCTTATGTTATGAATATATCCTTCAACTTGATCATTATGTTATGAATAGATGTGTATGAAATAAATAATTGTATAAGAAATGGAAATTATTTTATGAATGTTTTGTGATTGTTGGGAATGAAAATTGTTATATGAATGTTTTCTGATTATTGGAAATGAGAATTGTTGGAAACAGAAATTGTTATATGAATGTTTTGTGATTGTTGGAAATGAGAATTGTTAGAAATGAGAATTGTTATATGAATGTTTTGTGATTGTTGGAAATGAGAATTGTTAAAAATGAGAATTGTTTTATTAATGTTTTGTGATTATTGAAAATGGAAATTGTTATATGAATGTTTTGTGATTATTGGACATAGGAATTGTTGAGAATGGAAATTGTTATATGAATGTTTTTGATTATTAGAAAAGGGAATTATTGGAAATGGAAATTGTTTTATGAATGCTTTGTGATTATTGGAAATGGGAATTGTTAGAAATTATTGGAAATGGAAATCGTTATATGAATGTTTTGTGATTATTGGAAATGAGAATTGTTAGAAATGAGAATTGTTTTATGAATGTTTTGTGATTGTTAGAAATAGAAATTGTTATATGAAAGTTTTGTGATTATTGGAAATGGGAATTGTTGGAAATTATTTGAAATGGAAATTGCGTTATGAATGTTTTGTGATAATAAAAAAAATGAATTGTTGGAAATGAAAATTGTTTTATGAATGTTTTGTGATTGTTGGGAATGAGAATTGTTGGAAATGGAAATTATTATATGATTTTTTTGTGATTGTTGGAAATGAGAATTGTTGGAAATGGAAATGGTTTTATGAATGTTTTGTGATTGTTGGAAATGGAAATTGTTGGGAGAATGTCTTGTGATTGTTGGAACCAGAAATTGTTGGAAATGGAAATTGTTGGAAGAATGTTTTGTGATTGTTAGAAATGAAAATTGTTGGAAATGAAAATTGTTATATGAATATTTTGTGATTACTGGAAATGAGAATTTTTTATGTATATTTTATGATTGTTGGAAGTGAAAAGTGTTTACGTATGTTTTGTGATTGTTGGAAATGAAAAGTATTTATGTATGTTTTGTGTGATTAGCTAATTATATATGTTGAAAATTTGAATTGTTAGTTTTTGACCTATAGTGAATTGTGTTCCATGCAGTTAAATTGTGTGTAATGTAATAATACAAAATGAGTTATATTATATAAGATGGATATGCATATTGTGTAATGAAATTACGTGTTATGTATTTTGATATATGCATTCATTTATTTTTACAAATAAATAGAAGGAAGTTTAAGTACTTTTGATCAACCCACTTCAGGAAGATACAATGATTTAGCTTGGACTCATGCTGCATTGGTTCCCAGTATGAAGAATCATACTATTTGCTTGTTTTGTAACAAGCATTTGAAAAGTTAGAGGAATCACCCGATTAAAAAAACATTTAGCTGGGGTTAAAGGAGAGGTGGAACCCTGTAAAAAAGTAAGCCATAATGTGAAGTGGTAGATGAAAACATTGCTTGATAAATATCAACATGAGAGAGATAGAAGGGAAAGGTTGAATTTTGAAATTGGTAGTGGAAGTTCGTTTTCTAGTTTCCGTGGTGATTATGGAAATGTTGAAGGTGGTATTGGTAGTGGTGGTAGTGGTACTAGAAGTGTTCTATCTCAAGCCTAAGAAGAAGTACCTGAACCTAATATGAGGAAGAGAAAAAGGAACGTGGCTAATTTCTTTGTACTACGAACAACTCTTAGAGCCTAACCTTCAATTCGTAATGCAATGCAATCAAGAGATGCGGCTCACAATGTCGATATGGCAGTAGCTAGATGGTGGTATGATATAGGTTCATCATTAATGCTTCTTAGTCTTATTATTATCAACCTATAATGGATGCAATAGCCTCTTATAGTCTGGGATACAAAGGTCCTTCGATTAATGACTTAAGAGATAAACTTTTGAGTTGTTCTGTTTCTAAAATTAGAAGTTATTTCGCTGAAAGAAGAGTGAATTGAGCTACTTATGGATGTTTAGTCATGTGTGACGGTTGGACAAATAAGAGACAAGAGCCTATTATTAATTTTTTTTATTTATTCTACAAATGGCTCTATGTTTTTGAAATCTATTGATGCATCTGTCCTTATTAGAAATACTGAGACTTTGTTTGAGATATTTGATGAAGTTGTGAATGAAGTAAGGTTATAAAATATTGTTCAGTTTATTACTAACGATGATTCCGCTTATAAAGCGGAAGGAAAAAGGTTGCAGAATACGTATAATTCTTTTTTTTTGGACTCCTTGTATTGCACATTGCATTGACCTAATGCTGGAGAATATAGGGGATCTTAGGTATTTTCCTGTTATTGATGAGACTATGCAAAAAGCTAAAAAAGTGACAAAGTTCATTTATAATCATGCATGTGTGTTGAATTTGACGAGAAAGGAATTTACCAATGGTACGAATTTGTGTCATCCTGCTGTGACAAGATTTGCAACAAATTTCTTATCACTTCAGTCTTTTGTTTCGCTGAAGAAAGAGTTAAGACAAATGTTTACAAGCGATAAGTGGATTGTATCTCAGCATGCTAGGTCTAATGCTGGAGTGGAGGTTTGTAATATTACACTGGAAGATAGAGAATTTTGGTCTCAATGTCAATTTGTTATTTGAGTTTGTGAGCCTTTGGTGAGGGTGCTTTGCTTGGCTGATAGTGAAGAAAAGCTAACAATGGGTTATATTTTTTATGCCATGGAGAGAGTGACGGAAGCAATTAAGGCCAATCTGAAACATAGGCCTTATTTGTACACACCATATCTTTCAATCATTAATGAGAGAAGGGAAAGATAACTTTCTTCTTTGTTGTTTGTAGCTGGGACATTTTTGAATACTAGTGTTTATTTTAGACTGGATCTTAGTAAGCAAGCTAAAGTTAATAGAGGAATGCTTTTAACTATTACAACAATTGTTAACATTGACGAGATGCAAGATCTCTTAAGCTCACAAATGAAGCTTTATAAGTTGTCTTCTTTTGGAATGCCAATTGCTATTCGACAAAGACGAAAACTTTCTCCAGGTATTAGTTATTTCCTTTTTCTTATTTGTTGAAAATTAATTATCACTTTATTTTGTTTATAACGCTATTTTTGTTATCTTATAACTTACAGTTTCTTGGTGGGATCAATTCGAAAATGGTGTCCAGAATTGAAAAGGTTTGCAATTCAGATTTTAAGTCAATGTGTGAGTGCAATAGGCTATGAACGAAATTGGAGCACATTTAAATTTATCCACTCTAAAAAAAGGAATAGATTGGAGCATAAGATGTTGAATAACTTGGTTTTTGTTCGATACAATTTAAAGCTTTAGGAAAGATATGTTATTATCATTATTATCATTATTAATTTCGATATAATTTCTTATAATTTTCTAATAAATAAATTATATCCCATTTTTTGTGATTGTTAGAAATGAAATTGTTTTATCAATGTTTTGTGATTGTTGGAAATGGAAATTGTTGGAAATGGAAATTGTTATATAAATGTTTTGTGATTGTTGAAATTGGGAATTGTTAGAAATGGAAATTGTTTTATGAATATTTTTTGATTGTTGATTTTGTGATTGTTGGGAATTATTGAAAATGGAAATTGTTATATGAATGTTTTGTGATTATTGAAAATGAGAATTGTTAGAAATGGAAATTGTTTTATGAATGTTTTGTGATTGTTGGAAATGGAAATTGTTGAAAATGAAAATTGTTTTATGATTGTTTTGTGATTGTTGTAAATGGAAATAGTTAGAAATTATCAGGAAAGATATGTTATTATCATTATTATTTTTGATATAATTTCTTATAATTTTCCAATAATTAAATTTTATTGTTTACTAGGAGTCTTAATAGTACAAGTAGTTCAACTGATCCAATTTCCATTAATAATATCAATCTTTTGGTGAATTGTTCTGAAGAACCGAATTTGGTAGATGTCAATAACTTGGAAGATAATCTTGGATGAGAAAGCATTGACATGTCATTCGGTGCATTAAATTTGAATGATAATGATGATGAAGCTCCTCTCAATGATGAGAATTTTGTACCAAATGACAACTGAGATTAGTGTAGTTCTAGCGGGTATCCTCCCGTTGACGATTGAATTTCATTCCAGGTTATTTTTTCCTCTTCTTTTAATTTTACTTATATTTAATGTTTATCAGTTTATGTTAAATTCTATATATGTGATGTAATTGTAAATGTTTTTGTTTCAGGTTTAACTTCAACTTGATTGTTTCTCGTCATGATAAAAGTGTAATAGTTAAGGATATTTATTGTTCTTTTTATTGGATGTTTTGATGTAATTATTATTTATTAAAATCAAGAAATTGTATTATTGTAATATTTTAAATACTTTGTATTATTCTTATTTTTATATTTGTATTATGATGATTGTTTTTTTTCATATTAATTGTGATTATTATTTATATGTGAAATATGTAAAAATTATTGTTATTTTATATTAAATTATTAATTGTGATTATTATTTATTATTATGATTTTTGGAAACATGGTTGATGTAAACTATACAGTATATAACTGTACAATATACTAATGAACTATTTTGCAAATTTTAAAAAATTTCAGGGACTATTTCATAAATTTAAAAAACTACCCGAAACGACACTCAGTATTTATCGGTACTGGTACAATACCGTACTAGAATCCAATCTGGTACCAAGTTCAGTACGGTATTCGCAACTTTGATCTAAACAATCCGACCTAATTCCAAAAAAATAATATAATTTTGATATATTAGTTAATAAATAAATAAAATAACATTATTAAATTATATAAAATGGTATTATTTTAGTCCTAGATTATTTAGGATTTAAATTATATTAATTGGATTGGACTAAATTTTAAGTTGAAAAATTACATTTAAGTTCTTTTGTTGATAATTATTGTTTTTATTATTGATACATTTAGTTAGCTCTTGTTCTTTTCAATGCCTTATAAGAATAACACATCGCCAGCGTCTCAGTTGGCTCTTGTTCATTCGAGCAAACAAGCTAAAGATGGACAGATGAATACAACATTAATAGATGAGAGGCTGGCAAATGACGAAGTAGTGGCTGAGCAATCTAGATTCTTGGTAATGATATTGCCTGTTCCAAACATCAACACGAACATTTATATGTAAATTGACATTGGAGTCTAGTATGAATAAATGTTACTAATTTGAGAACTAAATTTATGAGAAAGTTTGCCAACATTATGATTAGCAAAGTTTAAGTAAATCATTTGCCTAATCATATATCCATTCGGGGACATATGATATAATTAGAAAGATATAGAGCAGATTAGCATGACCCTTACATAATGTTGAAATGCACAGTTCGAGAATGGTGAGCAGACGTTTGCAGCATAGCAGGTATGAATAGAACTTTACAGTTTTTCTATATTTTTCTTATTATATATATATATTTTTAATAACTTTTCTTTTAAACTTGTATCAACTCACAACGATTTTGAGCCCCATATTAAATATCTTGTTTTGTTTTGTTTTGTTTTATTTACTTATTTAATTATATTTGCATACTCTTTTAGCATATCAATTTTCATATCTATTATTATAATCTGCATCATTTTTTATTGTCACATTTACATGTAGGTCTACCAGAAACAACGTCTCTACTATGTAGGGGTAAGGTTGCATACTATCAGACCTCCCCAGACCTCGCTTTATTGCGGGATTTTGGACTGGGTGATGGTGATGATTATTGATACATTTAGTATGTAATGTCGTGCTGATTCTAATGGCTACACGAAGCTTTAATTGCTAGTGCTACATTAGGTGAACACTTGATAGTATTGTTTTTATAGGATTTTGATATATGAATCATCAACATCAACATCAACAATAACAAGAGTGCAACAACATGTTTATTCATATTGTAATTATGGATTCTAGACTCCTTTGTACACTTTTTAGAGAAGAGGTTCTTTGGATGTCTAAAATATAGTATAAATTCTATGTGTAGTTTAGTTACAGGATTGTAACAAAATGATGACTATTTATCTTATTTATTACATGGAAAAGAATCTTGCAATTCTTTTAATGGTTTGACGAAAAGTTTACTCTAAGAAGTGTAGATGTCATAAATAACATAAGAAAGAATAACATATTACTAGCTTACAACGAACAAAGGGATATAATCGTAAACTTAGTTTGGTAAGTTTGAAGGTATTCTCTTAGATTATATTTGGTAATAAGTAATGGGATGAGATGAGTTGCACCTTTATAATATTATTCATTAAATTATGTATTAAATTTATGACATTTTGTATCAAAAATGTATTAAATTAATAGAATAATTTTTATTTTATTTAATACATATGTTTATATACAAACACATGCCTTTGAAAATAAATTGTACCTTTATTTAATTCAATTTAAACGTATTCGATTTAATACTACACATGGATCATCATAAAAGTAGTCAATAAATTCAAAAGATCAACAAATTGCACTTAAGATTGTATAAAAGATGGTCTAATGTGTTTTAAAAATTACCAATCATCCATGTAAATGGTATTGTAATTACATACACATGATTTGATAAATAACAACATCAAAAGATACAAATGTGATATCCATTAGATAGCCATAAATACATAGGATCATGTGTCTAAAAAATCTAAATGAGTTGTCTATAAATACATATGACCATATGTTTAAAAAGTCTATATGAGATGTCCATAAATACAAAATATGATAAGCTATACACATCCTTTACTCTTTATTCTTTTGGTTGGTCCAGCTCCTTCTTGTACTTTTAAACATGTTGAGATATTAGATCTTTATAACTTAATTTTTATTGTCTTTCTCTTTGTGCCATCTTCTTATAATTTCATTTCTTTCGTCTTACGATACATTTAGTATAATGCTTTCTTAACATGGTATTAGTTATTTCAGCACCATATTGTAATAGCAAAAAATTTCATTAATGAGATGTTTATGTTTTATAGCTTTAAAAGAGTATTAAAAGCATTTCAAGGTTTAAAACATATGACAATATTTTAGTTTCTCTTAATTGTTTTACTCACTAATTGGATGTTCTATAGAACAATATGCCCAAATGCCTAATAGATAGTAAAAGATATTTGTCCAGAATGAATAATATTAAATAAGAAAAACAACAAACCCTCTTTTTTCTTTTTTCTTTTGGAACAGAGGAACCCGCAACCGCTATCCTTTGGATGCACACTGGGTAAACCTATGGATTGATGCAATAGCCTACAAATCATGCCAATCAGGTACTCTGCACTAGAAAAGCCCTGCATGGTAGGCTCGATCGAGAGAGTGTAAGTAGGGGGATTCTAACACAGGACCTTTTGGCCCTATACCCCCTACTCCACCAACTCGACCACTCCCTAAGGGGCGACAAACCCTCATTTGTAGAAATATGTTAATCATTTCTTTAACTTTGCTAATAGCTGCAAAGGCATGCATAATAAACATAATAATAGAGGTAAACCACTCCAAAAATCTAAAGTACACAAACCATTTAGTTCAATAACTCCCATTAATTGAACTAAATTGGTTGTAATTGAATCACCCACCCATCTTCTTCAATGATACACTTTTAAGTTAACAAAGTTGAGATTAATTGATTATAGACAACTTATTTGACCACCTATAACTATCTACCATAAGGATGGCAAGTTTAGTTTACTTCACCTGGTGAAAAATTCTTTGCAACTTTCAAACAAATGAATCAATAAAGGATAAGAACATAACAGGCACATATTAGACATATGCGCATTTATATCAGAGTAAAAGACACAAACCTTCCATATTGTTGAAGAAATCCTAGAAAAAAAACTCACTGATATTTAAAACTTTCAAAAAAAACTCACTGATATTTAAAATTACAATTGTTATTAAAAATGAGATGTATATTAAAAAATTATATAGTTAATTAATATATAAAAATAATTTAAATTATATTAGTTATGACATCTATAAATCAAATTAATAATCCTTATTTTTATAAATTATTAGATATATGCATATGTTCGCAATCATTGTTAATTATATATTATATAATAATAAATTTTATCTAATTAAATATTAACAAAATTTAACGTATTTTACAATTTTGATTCTTTATGTTTTGTTTACAAAGTGAATAGGGAAATTAAGGAGTATACATATTGCCAGGGCTGATATCGTTGCTTGAAGCGTCAAATTTCATAGGCAAACATCACCCAAGAATAATAATAATATGATAGAGCAGTTGATAGTTGTGCATTGGTTTATGTTTTTCTATGTAATTAGCATGTGTTTCTTGGATAATTGTTGATTATTGTTATAGTTTAGGATTCATTTTGTATGTTTTCGTTTAGTTTGCTTTTCATTGTTGTTTTTTTTTAATGTTTGATGTTAATCTAGGGTAAAATTTTATTATTTTTTATGCAGGAAGGAAGATTCAGCAACTTGGAGATTGAGTTAGAGATCAAAGAGGAGAAGAGAAGAGGAGATTCTCTGTTGCAAAATCCCACGATCGTGGGAACTATAATTCGAGACATTATGCGGGGCTTCATTAAACTTAGGGTTTCTGGACTATTACGGGAAAATTAAGCCTCCATAGAGAACAGGAGACGAAACTCTCTGTAGAAAAGAGCTTCCTTGAGTGAAGAATACAAGTTTTGAGCCATGAGGAAGGTGAAGATTCAAGGATTATCATCGAGATTGGGAAAATAGCACATTAAGAGCACAAATTCCATATTTTGGCCAAAAAGAGAAGGAATTTCTTTATTCAATTTTCTATCAATTTTATCTCTTCTAATCTTTGTATAATGGAATATTTGAGTGTTGATGATGTTATGGAGACAATGATTGGCTGAATTATTTTTAGGGATTGCTTTTGAACTATTTTTGTTAAACTCTTATTTTATTAAATTAAAATGAAAGCTGTTTTTGATGATTGTTGATTTTATTTCTATCTTGCAATAAATCCAGAGAGTGAGTAAGGTTATTTGTGTAGGATTGGACAACAAGAGTTGGCAACCTATAGATATACAATTATCACATTGATTGATTAGTTAGAAGAGAGATCTCGGTTAATTCAAATGATCACACATAGAATAGTATCGACTTCATTTAATTTGATTAAGGACAATTAATTACACCTTGAGAGAGGGTAATTAATACATTCGAAAATCTTAGGTGAGACACAATTTGATTAATAAAATAGGAGGGAGACAAAATAGGGAGAAAGCGATCTCTAGTCTTTAGATTCTTGAATTATAGTTTTTTGCACTTTGGTATTGTCTATTTCTTTTTGTTAGTCTTTCAGTTTTAATTTAATTTTCTAGATTATTTCAGTTAAACAATTTCATTTCTTAAATAAAGTTTGATCTGAATTAAGTGGTGTCTGGGTATTAATCTCTGTGGGATCGATATCCACTTTTTTAACTACAAGTCATGACCCATACACTTGTAGTTTTTTGAGTGTAAAACGAGTAGATTGTTTTTGCATTCAACAAGTTTTTGGTGCCGTTGATTGTTTGTTTAGCATCTTGTTTAGTTTAGATTACTTTGATTTAAGAGCTTTTGATATTTTTCCTTGTGGATTTGCAGGTGCATGAACACAAGGAACATGTGAAGATCAACAAAATTTGGTAACAACGAACTACCCAATATCACAAGACATATCAAGACATCTTAGAATGAGGAATGAGACATATGAAGAGCTAGATGCCGATAAGAAATAGTAAGAACGATGATGGAAAATAGTTATTATATGGAGGAAGGAACTTTTGCAAATTACAATGAGGTGCGGTATGTTTGGGGAAGTACTGATCCTTATTAAAACACGTACTCTTTAGAGTGGCAGAACTACCCAAATTTCTATTGGTCAAACAATGCAAGTACTCACATGGGACATCAAGACTTATTTGAATTTCAGCAAGATGAGTCCAGTTCATGGGATTTCAAATTTGACAAAATCATGGATAAGCTAATAGAAATGAAATAGAATTAGAAGAAGATGTTTTTCATCCAGGAGGAAAGTTAGAAGAGAATGGAAAAGAAATTTGATCAAGTTTTTAAAAATCATGTTGCTTTTATTCACAACCTGGAGATTCAAGTAAGACAGCTTTCCCATGAATTTTGTAAGAGAAGTGTAGAAGACTCTCTGCGCAATATGGAATTATATCAACGAGAGTAATATGAGGCGATCATATTTAGAAATCGGGAAGAACAAGAAGAACCAGTGGAAGACCATGCTGAACCCTAGTTTATAAAAGTCCAAGAAATCAAGAAAGAGGATGAAGAAAAGGATGAAAACATTTCCTATTATTCACCAGTTCTTAATATACCATATATGAACATCGAAAAATCTTGGGTAGATGTTCATGAAAAGAACTCTATCTTTTGGATTGATGATGGTCAAGTGACATTCAACATGAATGATGTATTTAAGAATCTGAAGGATAGTAGCTTATTTAGGATGATTGATGTGTTCAAATCTTCTGAAGAACAAAAGAACGAAGAATAGATGAAAAGAAACATCGAGTTTGAAGAAGTTATGAAAGTCTCTGTGCGGGAAGTGAAAGAAGCAGAGGAGATGAATGTGATTAAGGAAGAAAGAGAGTAACTCACCTTCGTACATGACAAACTATTGGATTCAACGGAAGATTCAGGGAGTTTTGTTATTCCCTATTATGTTGATAGTGCTCTTCGAAAAAAGACATTATTGAGCTTAATCGGTTTTCATAATGTTATCCATATTGTATTTTTAATTATTTTGCAATTTGTATCTTACTTACAAGCTATAAAACCAACATCGAATGAAAAAGGTGGAACCAAGCCGCTTATGATTAATCCTGGCTTAGTTTCTAAGGAAGAGAGTAGAGCTACCAACGTTAAAAAATGTGCTGCATGGGAGGCAACCTATGAAATTCTACTTTCTTTTGATTATCTTTGTCTATCTGTTTATTTGATTTATTTAGTTATGTTTAGATTTCATTTGGGTTTGATTGATGTTTATTTAGCTTTTTTTTTTGAATTTTAACTTGGTTCTGTGAAATTCTTGTTGATAATATTATTTTAATGTGTTTGTAGGCTGTGGGATCATAGAGAATACATGCTAAGCTTGGAAGAAGTTTTAGAAGTAAGGACATTGCACCAACCCACGATCATAGGAATTGGTGTGATTCCCACGACTGTGGGATTTCTCTTCAGAAAGTTTCTAGAAAGAAAACCCACGATCGTGGGAGTTGTAGTGATTCCCACGACCGTGGGAAATCTCTCCAGAAATTTTTCAAAGAGAAATCCCACGATCGTGGGAATGATGGGTATTCCCACATTCCCACGATCATGGGGATCTCATTCGAGGGAAATTTTAAGTTTCCCTCCCCTTTCTTCTTTCTTCATTCTTTAAAAATTTTCATACATTCTCTCTCTAGCCTACGAAAACTCTCCTCTCACTCTCTAAAATCCTTCATCTTCCTCCTGACTCTTGATATTTTCTTCATCTCTTTTCATTAATCTTACAATTCTTTACTCTTCTCATGCATATTCAAAAACACAAGGATTTGGGTAAGATTTTTTACTCTCTCTAAAAAATGATTTCACCTCTCTTTCTCTTATTTTTGCAAGTTTTAATCTTCCAATAGCACTAAAGAAGATGGTAGCTTGGAAACAGATTGATGAACTGCATCTTCAAGTCTCCGGTGAAGGTAAGCCCAATTTAGCAATAGTTTATTGTGTTACATTCTTAATTTATTCGGAAGAAGAAGGTATACGTTTCCGAGACCTTAGGGATAGAGAGTCAGTCACTCCTCGACATTTTGATTTTGAATTGTTAGAAAACATAGGAGGGAGGCCAAAAATTGAGCAACTAACTACAAACATAGGTTGGAATAGGTTTATTCAGTGTGATGTGTCTATTTACCCTACAATGATTATAAAGTTTTCACTACAGTCTGCTATAACCCTAAAATGGATGTTTTCTGGTTTAGGTTAGCTGGCAATATTCTTAAACTTGATTATCATGTCATGCATGAAATTTTCAATTTGTCAAATACAAAAATTCTAAATGATCCTGCTGACTTTGATATCGATAATTATTAAAAAACTCTAACGGGTGAAGAAAGTTTTGACTCTAGGAATGCACCGAACTCTTTAATCTATATTGCCGAGCATTTACTTTTGCACAAATTTATGTGTTTAACTGTGTTTAATAAAGCTGAAAGTAACAAATGCTCAGCCAAAGAACTTTTTTTGTGGTAAATGGATCGAAAAATAAAAATCAATACACCTTATAGGATTTTTCGATCTATAGTGAGTGTTGTGAATAAAAAGAGCTCATATTTTGGCATGTCTCATATTGCTTATGCTTTGGGTTTGTTTCATAAATTTAATGTAGAAAATGTGCTCACAACTCAATACGATACGTTTGACATATCATATTTAAGGCGCTATGAGATTTTGGAGTTTCATTATATGAAACTCTAAAATCCTCAGATGCATACTGCAGTGAAGAATAGGAGGGGCATAGACACAGCCACTTCCCAACCCTCCACATCCCAAGCAATCCCAGAGCTCGAAGAAGAAGCAGCGGAGGAGGCACCGAATGCACCAGTGGAGGTTGATCGATTTCAACAAATCCTTAACCAAATGGCCTCCAACCAATAGCAAATGACGTTCCAAATCAATGAGCTCGACACCCAAATGCTGCAAGTACACAAGGAGTAGCGTAGCTTGAAGAAGAGGTTCTTTAAATTCTTTCAGAGGAACAATTTTGAAGCTCCTTTGCCATCACCGTCGCCATCATCATCTCTATAAGCTTTTCTTACCCCTTTTACTTTAAATTTGTGTCATTTTCTTTTGTTTAGTTTGCCTTTGATTTTGTTTGGTTTAATGCCATCTTTTGTTTAGTTTGCTATCATTTTTTATTTGGTTTTATGTCATTTGTTTGTTTCAATTTCTTTTATTTGGTTTGATGTCATTTGCCCTTATTTGGTGGTTGATTTGTCACATTGAAGACAATGTGATCTTTAAATGTGGGGAGGTGACATTGACTTTTCAATTGCATTGTTTGCACTATGTTAAATTGGATAAATGTTTAGGCATATTATATGCTTTGTGTCAGTAATGGAACCGCACTTGAATCATTCTGATGGATATTATCATGAGATTCCGTCATGCTAGTTGGAATTAGATTAAATGCATGCTTGAACGCGGATTAAGCTACTCGAGTAGAAAGTGAACCATATAAAGTGATGAAAAATAGTTGGTTACATAAGCTTATTCATAAATTGACATTTGAGCAATGAGGTAGTGTAGAGATGCATAATGAGTTTTCATTTGAGCCAATGTGAGGATTGAGCCCATATGACTCCATCCACAGTCATTCTATTTCTTTGTTGAGTGATACTTCCTTAGGTTAGTACCTTCAGAACTTGCTTTGAATCGGTTTGAGTCTACTGGATGCATGCTTAATAGAGATGATTAAGGCCCTTTTTGTGTTAATCCTTATCTTAAATGACCCACCTTATATCATCCCTTGCTACCCCCATTGAGTCTTAACCTTTTGCTTCTTCAAAACACCCAAAAATTTTCAACCTTAAACCCCATTAACCTACTTATTCACAAGCTTAGTAGAGTATTAAGTAATGCATTAGTTGGGATTGTTGTGAAAATCTTTACCAAGATGAGTTGAGGATATTTCTGCTTGTGGATCACATTGTGTATAGTTTGCTATTTTATTCATAGTTCTTCAATGTATTAAGCAAAAGAAAGAAAAATGAAAAAAATGTTGAAAAGAAAAAGAAAAGAAAAGAAAAGAAAAAGGAAGAACAATTGAGTAGCCTCAATAAGTGTAAAATATTAGTTACATTTGTATATCTCGAAGTTATGTTTTGTTATCCCCTTTTTTATCCACTTTTTACTTTATGTGTTAACCCTTTTCTCTCTTTACTCACCTTAACCCTTATCACATTACAACCCTAAACAAGTCCTTTTGATCTAAA
>JAOQMS010000179.1:5875262-5888079 GCA_027563885.1 Erythroxylum longipes
TATTTTCATTATATGTTTATAACTTTATAATTATTTACTTATGAATAAATATTTTAAATAAATAATTTAAAAAATATCCATTAGAAAACTTTAAATAAGTAAATCACAAATATATTAATATTAATAGTCGAATAACATAATAAATTACAAACAAAGATAAACCAAATTAAAACACAAATACAGAATATTAATAATTAAGCCGTAGAACTAAATTAAAAAAATACAAGCAAAATATAATTAACTACTAATACAAAATTAAAAATTTTAATAATTAGGTAGATTGGTTTTATCTCTACCAATATTTGTTTGTAGATTATTTTTGCGAAAATTCGCGAGATAATGATAATATATTTCTGCGACGATATCAAATGTCCCCGAAGTTTGTTCCTTCACATTGCTGTTGCTATATTATTTATTATTTATTAACATAAAAATATAACAACAATAATATTGTGAATAAAAATATAAGCAAAAAATAATTTTATAAATTAATTTTAATAATCATTCATGAAAAGTAAAAAAGAATATATTGAGAATATTCTTTTTTAGTGTGAAAAATAGAATTGTAAATTGAAGTAAAAAGTGCTATAGCATATCTAAAATAGAGGAAACTCTATCCTATTTTAAAGGAATGGGTTGGAGATGCCTTAATAAGAAAGTAACATAAAGTTAAAATGTCCCTGTAAAGGGAAGCACTTCCTTTTAGAAAATAATGTTTAACCAAATCAAGTAATATAAACAATCACTCTAGATAAGAGATAGGGTGCTTGATTCGTTCAAACATCTAACAACATTACTATTTTATTTAATAAATTCTTATAATAAGAGGAGAATAAGTAGCTCTGTATAGTCTATACACAGATTAATATTTTTGTTTCCAAATTATCTTATTTTGATTGCGCCACAACCTCTAGAGCATCATTGAAAAAAATTACCCACATTACTAATGTTAATATTGCTTAGTATGAAAATCTGTAGCAACCCCAACCGTTAGAAAAGTCAGAACGAACCAATAAGTTTGAGTAAAAGGATATGAGATGTGCATATGATTCATCGTTTCATAATTTTCCCAACACAACATCAAGCCGGTTCACTTGCACATTCTTCTTTAACAAATTATCCTTGATAAGCAAACAATTAGATCTTCCCTCTATATGAATTCCTTAAAACTTTGGGAGGTACATGAAAATTCCATATTTAATTTTAATTAAATTGCTCTTGTCTCTCATTGCCCAAATTCACCAAAGTCATTAATCTTTGATACCCTATTCTCCCACATCCAACACCATTCATCATTTACTTTTAGAATTTTTAGAATCAAATTGCAATCCCTTTTAACTAAAAATTAGATATCACAGAATTATACGATTGAACTTTGGCCCACAAATTCTCAAAGCGGTATAAGCTCCTCTTTGACATAAACACATTATAAATTCACTGGAGGAAAATAGAAGCATACTCAAACGAGACTAGTTTAAACACATATACTCTCATATCACGAATGCCATGTTCCCAGAAGCTCGATCAAATGTTTCTTATACCCAATTTTCAAAATCCACGCCTCTTTTTCAAGTGTATTAATGGCCAATCAACTAAATCTTCAATACTCAACTGATTTCCTAAAACCATCACATAAGCCAAATGTCCTCGCGGTTGATACTATCAATTGCAAATGCACCTTCAAAATTTAATAAACCGGTTCCATTGTCCCCATAAAAGGAAAAACTGACCTGCTGAGATTGTACCATGTCCTTGAGGACATGAAGTATCAGCGAATTCCTAAATCCACGACAGTTCCAAGATATGCAACTTATTGAGTTTGTTGGGTTTGGAAACCAGAACCAACCTCTTCCATGTTTTTTTTGATCAATTTGCTCATTTACCAAAAAATCCTGATCCAACCTGATTGAAAATGTACTTTTCTAAATGACTGTGGCATCGTTTTGAGACGCCAACTACAAATCCCTCCACTTCCTTAATATCAAACTCCTGAGTAATACTTGGTTTCTGTGGATATTAATAAAATAAAATAAGATGAAAATGAAAAGTTTTATATTATAACTTATTTTATTTTAAACAGTCAAAATAAATTACTTTTAATTTAGGAGGTTTACGATAAAATGTAAAATGATAAATTAAATTTTACTATATTATATATTATATTATGAATTCTTCTTTTTTTTCCAAACATTAATTTTTTAATATTATATATATTTATATTTATATTTTATTCTATTATAAATTATTTTATTTTATTCTGATGTTTGGATCCTAGGACAAAACAAGACTCTAACCTCAATAAGATCCTGCACCTGCCTCACTTCTCAACCTGGGCTCGTTCTTCTTCTATCCTAATAAGCTTATTCTCTAGTGGGCTGTAGACCACTGCTTTCATTTTCTTAATTTCCAGACTGACAAGCCCAGGCGACTTCATTAATGCCGATCTCTGCCGACCCTATAGATAAGATCAGATCGGCCAGTTAAAATCACTCTGATGTCGGTCACATTCAACAACAGTGCAAGTACACCGTAGAAGCGTGATTCCCACCGCATGTAATTTTCTGAAGCAGACGCCAGATATTTCCAAGTCTCTCCTCTAACCTAAAAGACTTCTTCAGAAAACAGCAAAGCTTCGAAGTAAAAGAGGAGATGAGACAAACAAAAACCTCTCTGCCACGCAGCCACGTGCGTCGCATGCTTCCATATTCCTCTTCCATCTCCTATCACTACCCTCGGCACACGTTAGCTTCAACCCGTCGCTTGACCTTCTAATCCAAACAAGCAACCCCCCTATGCCCATCCTCAACCTTACAATTTTTTTTTTTGATTCCTTTTGTTTTTCAGTTTAATCTTGTTTGTTGATTTTGGAATCGGAGATGATGGGATCGGAGAACCAGGGCTTCGAAGAAGCCCACCTCTACGCCTCCCGTGAAGAGATGGAAAATCTTGTTCTCGATGATCCCTCCGACAATGCAACTAGCCCCAAAACCAACGCCGATTACCGGAGCGCCATGTCGTCGCTCGCCGAGGCGCATCATCCGCTTTCGCCGCCGATTCTGGTGTCTCCTGCCGATTCCGATCCTCTCCTAGCTCCTTCTCCTTATCATGATCTTCGAAACCCTAACCACGCTTCCGATAACTCTTCCTACATCGAACCGCCCGCCTACACTGACGTCATTTTCAGTCCGTTCGATGAGAGCGCCGTTAATGAAATCAACGGCTTGGATAGCTTGAGTCAATCTTCTGATTCGTCGCTCTCACTCTCCAGATCACCTTCTTCCAGCTCCGAGTATATCAGAATCACAGTCTCGAATCCTCAGAAAGAGCAAGAAACTTCGAATTCGCTTGTTCCTGGAGGTAATACCTATGTGACGTATCTAATCACGACGAGAACGAATATGCCGGGGTTTAACGGGACTGAATTTAGTGTTCGGCGCCGATTTAAAGACATTGTGACTTTATCTGATCGGTTGTCGGAAACGTACCGAGGGTTTTTTATCCCGCCAAGACCGGACAAGAATGTGGTGGAGAGCCAAGTGATGCAAAAGCAGGAATTCGTGGAGCAGAGGAGAGTGGCTTTGGAGAAGTACTTGAGGAGGCTCGCAACGCATCCAGTGTTAAGGCAGAGCGATGAATTGAAGGTCTTTTTGCAGGTACAAGGGAAGCTGCCATTGCCCACGAGCACTGATGTGGCTTCGAGGATGCTGGATGGTGCCGTGAAGCTGCCAAAACAGCTGTTTGGAGAGAGTACAGTGGTCGCACCCCAAGAAGTGGTGCAGCCTGCGAAAGGAGGGAGAGATTTGTTGAGACTGTTTAAGGAGTTGAAGCAGTCTGTGGCTAATGATTGGGGAGGATCAAAGCCGCCTGTTGTTGAGGAAGATAAGGAGTTTTTGGAGAAAAAGGATGGGATGAATGATCTTGAGCAGCAACTCAGCAATGCTTCTCAACAGGTAAAATGTGCAATTTTACGTCAACTGGAGGCATGGTTGGTGATATGAGGTTTTGCAATACTTTTTATTTTGCTGATTTGATTTGTTATGTGGTGGGAATTCTTTGTTTGTAGGCTGAATCACTTGTGAAAGCACAGCAAGATATGGGAGAGACAATGGGAGAGTTAGGATTGGCTTTTATTAAATTGACTAAATTTGAGAATGAAGAAGCTGTATTCAACACACAAAGAGCGAGGGCAGCTGACATGAAAAGTGTGGCAACTGCTGCAGTTAAAGCGAGCCGATTCTACCGGGAATTGAATGCACAAACTGTTAAGCATTTGGTCAGTTGCAGATGTTTCTGACGTTGAATGTGCCATGCAAATTGTTGCCTAAATTGGTTATCCATTAGGCTCTATTATCATTTTCTTGTCTGCACCACTTATATGCATTCTGATTGTAAATATAGAAAGCATTCCTATTTCTTGAGAACTTGATTTCTAATCCAACTATTAGAGGGCACAGCTACAAATGCTAAAAGCTGGCTTTTTATGTTTGTAATTGAGGGTCCTAAGTTCAGATTAAACTTTCCGTTATTAAGCTTTTTCTTTGTAATTGGCAGGATACTCTTCATGATTATCTTGGCCTTATGCTATCCGTTCATGGTGCATTCTCGGACAGATCTAGTGCTTTATTGACAGTGCAAACACTTCTGTCCGAGCTATCCACCTTGGAGTCCAGAGCTGAAAAACTTGAAGCTGCATCATCAAAGATATTTGGTGGTGACAAGTCAAGGATTCGCAAAATAGAGGAATTAAAAGAAACCATGAGAGCGACTGAGGATGCCAAAAATGTTGCAATCAGAGAGTATGAACGGATTAAGGTATCTTTTCTTCATGCTAATGCTTTTCATAAGGGATATTTTCTTTTGAATTTTGACCCTATCAAATTCCTATCCTGTTATAGTTCAAGTTGCATAAATTTTAAAACTTCTAGTACTTCATGGAGGATTGGTGATATGCTGGATTCATAAGCTCTAATTTCCATTTCACCTTTTCCAATACTTGTTCTGGTGAATCCTTTAATATGTGCATTGTCAATAATTACTTTAGTTGCTCACTTTTATGTACAATTTAGAACCCCTTTTGGTTTGGGAAATATAATACATGAAATTCTAGGTATGAATTTGAGATGTTGCGATGCATTTGTGACATATCCATATCTTTATTAATTTATGGCTAATAAGTCTTTATTCTATGTGAATTGACCTCTTCTATGTATCTTTCTACCTTTCATGTGTAATACTAGAGCTCGCATTGCATTGTTAAAATCTCTTTGACCATCCCTTACTTTTCCATGTTTTTCAGACTATTAACCGAAGATATTTTTATTGCAGGAAAACAACCGTATTGAATTGGAAAGGCTTGACAGAGAAAGGCATGCTGATTTTTTAAACATGTTAAAGGGGTTTGTACTTAATCAGGTACTAGTCCCGTTTCTTGTTTTCTGTGGACAATCAGATTGTTTTCTTTTTCGCTTTGTGGGGTTTGGTTTAACTACATTACATTTGTTTTCATATCTTCCCTTGATACATTTATACACCCACTGATATAACCTCATTTCGAGAATCCATTGAAAAGCTTGACTTGAGTGAGCATTGGGCAACCTAACGGCTTCCAAATTGAGTCCATTTCAATATATATGAAACAATTGCAATGTCCTTCATAACTTGGCTTTTAGGACTCCCGTTGTCCCCAATTTTGATGAGAACTGGAAGGCGAAATCCTCCATTGCCATTCCTTATTGCTATGCTTGATGCTGTACCCATATGCTTAGGATGCTTCCATCAATGTTCACTTCAAACCATTTCTCCTCGATTTGAGTCTGTTTAAAGAGTCCAACCTGGACTCTCTTTCTTGTGCACTTCTTGCTTAGTGTTTGTTCACCTCTAAAGCTCTTTAGATAGTAGTTATTTCTGCGCTGGTAGGCAAGGAGAAATTCTCTGTTAAGGATATGCTTCTGTTGTGTCAGTACTAGATAGAGCTCATGTCCTAAACAAACATCCCCTTCCACGAGAACCGCCAATACCTCGTCACTTGACAAGTTTCAAAATATTATTAGAGCTTCTAAGCCACTCTTAACTGCAAGCAGAGTGGTTGACAAGGCCTAATTTTTATAGCATTTCCGAAAGGTAACTTTATTAGGCTTTGAAATGATTTCCAATAATGTCTGATATGAAAGAATCACGTGTCTCAATTGGTGAGTTGTGAAGTAGATAGGTTACTATCGGCAACTTTTTCCAGTTCTTAAGGTGGCTAGATTGTGTTTTTAAATAGTCCTCTGCATGTGAACTATGCTTAAGGAGAATGGCTAAGCTCAAAGGGGCTTACTTAGTGTTTTACCGAAGAAGTGAAGTAGGCCCCATGGAAATGGGTTTTGCTGTTGAATATTATTATATCGATTCCTAGTTTCTGTGGAAGAATAGATGAGAAGTACTGGTTTTCTTTGTCATTTCTAGATCTGGGGTTGATGGTTTTTGTCTGTCATTTGGTATTGCATTTTTCGTTGGTGAAAGTGAATACTGTATGTGGTGTTTGATTACATGATTGAAATGTGACTGCGATTGAACATGCAGGTGGGATATGCTGAGAAAATCGCAAATGTGTGGGCAAAGGTGGCGGAAGAGACTAGTGAATATAATAAAAAGGAAAGCACTTGAAACAATACTTGGAGCTTTCAAATTGATGCTGCTGGCCTGGCAGCCGTGGCCATCGCATCACATAGCATATCTCCATGCCGTTTAATATCCGAAGGAGCGAGCGAGGAATAGAGAGGGCAGTTCTTCCGATTAGAGAGGGCAGTTCTTAGGCATTAAAAATTGTCTCATATGAAATGATGTTGTAATTTGCGGTGCCTTTTTCAGATGCAAAGATGACAGTTTCAATGTAATTATAATCACATTGACATAAATGGTTTTGGTTGTTTCGGTTTGACACTTCCATTTCTCTTATTGTCGACGAACACACACGCATAGTACAGAATGTTCCCTTCAGTTAAAACACTTTTGTTTGATTATATTATCTGTAGTTGAACTCTTCACTGTTACATTGAAGTAAGTGTGTGGGTTGACCTTGGATTTGAATTACATATATGCAAACGGCAGCTGAGGATGCAAATTCGTGTCTGAGAAGCATAGAAGAGAAAACAGACATTTCTTTACGTCTATTTGGTCTTCTCAATCGATAATCAACTATCGTGTCAGATTCAAGATGTTAACAATGAAGCGTTCCTAAGAAATTATCAGTTTAAACAAACAAACAAACAAATACCAAAACAACGCATCTCTCGATCATTAGTTCTCCAACAATTAGATCTACAAGAACATTTTCCGGATAAATGATTAATATCATACTAGCTCAAAAATAACAAGTAAAACTTCAATGCATCAAAACCGATCAAACGCGGGACATCATCATGGCCGGTCCCGCGGCAGAGGAAGCGGCCCCTCCGATGAACGAGAACAACCCTGGTCCTAACGCCTCTTGCTCGTCCATAAACAAATCCTCTGGATCTCTAAACGCTCCGTGCACGCACACAATCCCCAGCCCTATCATTGTCGCCGATATAAGCAGAGACCCGACGCTTGTAAGGAATACCACTATCACTGTCAACAATATCAGTATCCCTAGTGTTTCCCGATCCGTGAACGTCCGTCCCAATATCACCAGCGGCTGATCCGACGGTCGGAACGTGTAGAGGCACAGCCACGCTGCCAGGAGCGAGACAAGCGTGAGGAGAGAGAACGGATGCGAGAGGAGAGAGAGCGCGAGGACGATCACCAGTAGAGTGAGGTAGTTGACACGGAAATAGGAGAAATTCTTGCGCACTCGCGTTGTGGCGTCTGAGAGCGACGCTGGCCTAGTGAAGGCGGTCCGGTCGATGAGTTCCCCCCATGGACGGCGATTCGACAGCGCGCTGCGGACGGACGCTGAGATGCGCGTGGCCAAGGCCTTTAGGGATGTGGTGATTGATGGGTGCGATTGGGTGGACGCGGTGGTGGTGTTGGCCGCCGTGGGATGGGGGCTGGACACGGGAAGCGGAGGAGAAGAGGACATCGATAGGAATAATGAGGGCAGAGCGAGGGTATTTTGGGAAAGATGGCCGATATCAGTTTCCGTAAAGAATAATTGCAGTAAGAAGGCAATGCAGAAACGCTAGGGCATGTAGTGCGCGGAGATTTTTAATGTAATCCAGTGGAGTCGTTGACAGGAAGATTGTTTAGGGGTTGGGTAACCGTTGGATATGGGCAACAGGTACGTCTGTGATTGCGATACTGGAGTAGTGATTCCATCTGTTTTTGTGTAGAGAACATGAAAGAATGGTCCAAACATGGGGATGGCTCATGGCTCATGGCTGGCCACACTCTTATCATTATATTAATCACCGGTCATATTTAAAAAATAGTAAAGTTGATAATTAATTAATTATACTTAGACTTCAAGGGTCGCCAAATTTGACGTAACGTTCAATTTTTCACTTTCACGAAAAAGAAAGTATGACTATGAAGAGGTATTTACCTAGGGTTACGGGCAAAATATTATGTCATGTTATTTATTTTAATAAAACTATTAAATATTATATTATACTTAAATTATAGAAGATTTTATATTAAGTTTAGCTTTTGTAAATTTATTTAACATACATAGTACTACTATTATGTACTGGTCATAGTGTTTATATAAATAATAATAATTAAGGATGATAATGAATTAAATTAAAATTAATTTACTAGTATAAGAAAAATGAATCTTTAACCTAAATTTTATCAAATATACTTTGATTTATTTAACTTTAATTCATCCTAATTTAAATTTTACTATTAGTCAAGTCTAAAATTTATTTGTTAAATTAAACTCAATTAGTTTCAAATATGCAAAAAAAACTCGATTCCAATCAAACTAAATTTAATTCAATAATTTTGGATTGGAATGAGATTTCAATTTTTAGTCTCATACTTATTTATATGACTTTGCTAAGCTGTGAGGGATATTTGCGTTGAGAAACCGAGTTGAGATCTGATTTCGACCGTGGCGAAATAATTACGATCTCTTTAATCTTTAAAATGATTAACATAAATTATAATAAAGTGGAAACTTAATTTGTACTTTATTCTGAAGTTTGATCCTTATCTTGTTATATCCCTCAAATCCTTTCCGAAATCGATTCGTCCTAACCACTATAGTCGCACAAATATCCAGCCTCTAATGGTATCCACAGAGTAGGTTGAGAGAACTTTGTAACTTTTACAAAGAGGATTAAGCAAAAAGTACTAACTTTGTAGAGCCTAAGCCTATTTATAATAAGCTTATGACGTTTTACTAATTTAATTGAGATTAAATTCTAATTTCAATTAAATTTTAATTAGAATTATAAATAATTTTATTTAAATACCAATTATGTCCGAATAAGATCCAATATCTCATATTGATCCTTATTTATTAAATATTTCATATTTAATCATAAAATTTCTCAAACTTTACAATTAAGTCCAATTTGATTAAATATAACTTTGCTCTCTTCAATTCATTCTTTATGTGAGATCAATTAGGTTCCTAAATACGTTGGCAATGGTTATAAATTATAATTAAAATTCATAATTAGAATTAGATAAATTAAAACTCCTTTTAATTTTTAATTTATCTTTAATTCTCCAATTAAACAATTTATAATCATAGATTAAGATTGGCGTCTTACAATGCATCATAACCACCCAAATATTTAGGAATGTCAAAGTAGTTTTGACTAACCTTTCCGTGCATGATTTTTTCGAATAATTCAATCATTTCATCATATAATGTTGTGATTAGACAAAGCATGGAATTAATATCTATTTTTTAAAAAATCCAATCATATTAGTTTTCTGTCATTAGTCATCGATTCAATTAATGACATTTGCAAACTATTTACAAAGTGTCATTTTACTTTGATAAGGATTTTCTGAATCAATATTAATCGAAAACAATAGAACATTCTTCCTAATTATTTTAAGGTATAAATCCTATATTGATTATACAACTACCTCCATATAGTTTATGCTATACTCAAAGACAACCGATTGATCAACCCATGATTAAATAAATTATAAGTAGTATCAAAACATAACAATCCTCATACAAGATAACTTTAGACATCAATTCAAAGTATTACTTATTCAATTATCACAATGAGAATTCCATAGACATACAAATAATGTTCCAAATATATTTCTCATATAGGATCTGTTCAGTGAACTTGTTCTTTAACAAGCACCTACATGTTTATTT
Organism: Erythroxylum longipes; assembly: GCA_027563885.1. NCBI lineage: Eukaryota > Viridiplantae > Streptophyta > Magnoliopsida > Malpighiales > Erythroxylaceae > Erythroxylum > Erythroxylum longipes. Next base: position 5,885,515 of record JAOQMS010000179.1, read on the forward strand.
AAGTATCTCTATATTATAGCCTATGAGATCGACTACTTCCTTCATAAGGAAAAATATAGTGTGGTAGTCTTTTTGCGTTATATTAATGTCCAATCTTAATAGAACAACGACTATGAATAATTTAGGGGTAATACATAAATGCAATACGAATTTCATAATTATAATCTCATTATAATTTTATTTGCAATGTACAATTATCCATCGGACTTTATCATATAAATTTAAACATGCATAAGATAAAGAATACCTTTAAATAATTATCACTAAACTACAAACAAATTGATTGATTGTAGAATGTAAACTAACAATTTGAGCCTAATGCAATCTTTGAAGATAATAAAATCTTACCCAGTGAAATCCACTTTTGGGACGTTTCCTGCCTTATTTCTTTATTTTAGAGATCCTTTAAAAATGAACTTATTCAGTCTCACATCTTGAAGTTGAGATGATTCTGATGCTGAATGAGATCCATCTTTTCCGAACTCTCTTTTTTACTTTGCCTCTAACCTTCTATTCTCTGGCATCTTTTGTGAGTTCATATATATATACTATTATAATTTCTAGGGACATTGATTTAGTCCGTATATACATTATGCTAGTCGTATACCCATACATTCTCCATAGGATCCTTTTCGTGTAGGAAATAGATCGAAAGATAAGATAATATTGTGATTAAAAAGAATTCATAAGAGAAAAGATGAAATCAAGACATTGAACTCTTTACTTGGTGAAAAGAAACAGAACAAAGAGAAGAAAAGAAGAAAAGGGGTCTTACTACGAACTTGTCTTTATCATTATATACAGCAAGGTGAGATGCTACAGGTTGCGGAAACTAAATTATAAACATTAAATGCTGTTTAGTTGAATGTTGACCAAGCTGACAAGGACACAGTAATAAAGAGCCAACACATGCTAGGGAAAGAGTAGACATGCCAATGACTCTCGGGTTATAGGCCTGTCTATCTATTTATTTTTAAAAGAAACATTTAAAACAACATTATTTTAAACAAAAATGAATTATGGTCGACTTATGACGTGATCCGAACAGATCATGGTCGGCCATGGGAATTGCCATCCCTAGGAAAGAGTAAATCTTCTTTGTTTGATCATTGGTGTACTCCTATTGTATTTATAGGTTGAGACGTGAAGCTGCGTTGTGATTTCTCCCATCGTACTGGTGCAATAAAATTTTGGCGGAAGACATCCTTTAACTAGTAGACTTACAAACATTGTTGGAAGAACGAAAGTTGGAATGTCAAATAAACAGTTTTTTTTTATTGAATTTACTTAAATTTATCTCATATTTTTCTTTATTTTCATAACCACTTAGAAAAACATATAATGCAAAAACATTTCAAATTGGAATGTCAAATAATCACTTTTTAATTTTTATATTTTTAATATAAAACTACTTTACTTGTAAATTTTCATCTCTATTTGATATTCTCTCTTTATTGAATCTGTTTAAATATAAGTGAGAGTTTATCCTATATATGAAAAGAATATATGACCTTAAGCATGCATGTAAGTCTAATGAATTACTCTTCCTATCATCAATTAAGTTTTTGATAAAAATTTATTTGAATTTGTATATGCTCAATTTTAATGTTTTCACGACTCGGGAAAAATTGTCTTTGCCGAGAAATCCGCCTGCTTTTGATACACTGCATATGTAGGATGAATGAATACTTTTGTGGATCATTGACATTGTCTAAAAGAAAGCCGTAGAATCAGCATAGAGAAGTCTGTTCCCTATAAGTTATATCTGAAATTTGGGCAACAGTTTCTGAAGCTTCTCATTGTAATCTGACTGAGTTCTGATCCTCCGGACATCCCAACAGCAAACTCGGGTTCTTTAGCTTGGCTTTGATTTCAAGTGGGACACAACCAATTGGAGGCAGGTCATTCACTATAAACTTACGCCAACCAAGATTGTATGATTCCTGTTAGTTTTTGACAAATCAATTCTAGTTTTAATGTGGCATATGTAAAAAAAAAAAAGATATTAAAAAGGTGATTGTAAGTTATAATTGAAAAAATTTAAAAACTCAAATTAAGAATTTCAATTTTAACTTAAAACGTTTATTTCATATTTAAATTTATGCATTTACTCTCTTTTTATTTTTTTTATAAATGAGATTTGACGTTAAATTAATCTCAAATTACATCTAATGATTTTTAAAATGCAGTCTAATTTACAATTGCTATTTATATGTTATATTTGTTGGAAACAGGGTAAATTACTTCAAGAATTTTCTTGTGACTACAAAAGTCTTCTATTATTAAGTCAATCATGTATTTTTATAGTTATACTCTTTTCCTAAATAAAAGATGAATACCTTTATAAATACTATAGTCCATTTTATAATATTTAAGATGAAACAGAAAAAAAATTTTATAACAAAAAAAATTAGAGATTAATACATCTGTTATTTATGGGTAAATTCTCAGTTTGTTATAAAAAAAATTTTCTGTTCGTGACGTGGGAGAGAATAAAACTAAACCTTGAAATAAAAAACTTTTTATGCTATAAAAAACGACAACCCTAAGCAAAATTAAACTCTA
>JAOQMS010000179.1:5888179-5902406 GCA_027563885.1 Erythroxylum longipes
GAGAATAAAACTAAACCTTGAAATAAAAAACTTTTTATGCTATAAAAAACGACAACCCTAAGCAAAATTAAACTCTAAAAAAATAAAACTTTAAACTAAATTTTAAGTTAAATTAAAAAATAGTCTTAAAAAATAATTTCTGAGTCCACCCTGCCATTGTTAGGCGGGGTGGACAGCTAGGCGCCACCCCGCCATCCCCCATGACGGGGTGGTGCACACGTCCTCCCACCCTGCCATTATTATTGGCGGGGTGTCCTACACCCACAAAAACCCACTTATTTTAGCATACATAATGGAATGGAAAATTTTTTTTATAATAAATTGAGAATTTACCCTAAAGAAACTTTGTTCAAGATAAGGAAAAAAGATAGTCGTTCCTTATTGATAAACAAAAAAAAAAGGCAATGCTACTAGTTCAAATTTGGATGATTCAATATTTTAGGACAAATTTGATGCTTTAAGTTCAAAGGAAGCATGGAATAATTTTAAAAAGTCTTTTGAAGGTGTTGATAAAGTAAAAAAAAAAGGCGAGACTTCAAATACTAAGAAATGAAAGCGCTTTTAAAGTTAATTAAAGAGATATGGAGATAACATAAACGATGTTCAAGTAGTGGAGAAAATTCTTTGTTTTTTAACTTACAAATTTGATTATGTGATTTGTGTTATTAATAAAGAGTCAAAAAATTTAGACTTAATGACCTGTTAGAGAATATATAAAACTAATTAAGTTGACCTCACACAACAGCTTAAGCTATTGTGGTGAAATGGTCACTTAACATGGTATCAGAGCCTCTATGACCAAGTAGTCATAAGTTCGAATCCTACCACCCACCTATAAAATTAAGCACAAGGTAAAAGTATGCCTGTGCAAGTTTCAAGCCCAAAGGGCTTTCACTTGAGGGGGTGTATTAGAGAATATATAAAACTAATTAAGTTGACCTCACACAACAGCTTAAGCTATTGTGATGAAATGGTCACTTAACATGACCAGTAAAGAATTAGAGGGATCTTCACAAGTTATGCAGAAAAGATCAAGAGAAGATAAGAGGAGTTACTGAAGAAAGTTCTAAAAGTTAAGAATACTTTAAAGAATGATGGAGGAGAAAACAATTAATTTAGACGATGTAGGCAAGGAAAAGAATGTGGTTATGGCTTATATGAAAGAGGAAGAGAGTATGGAGACATGACAAAAAGGGAATGGAAGAATAAGAGGAAGAGGACGATACTACTATTCAAATATAAATATAAGGAGATATGATAAGTTTAAAGTTGAGGGGTGCTTGGTTCACTTGGAGAAATGGTAATAAGATTTATAATGAATATAGTGAGGAATGATAATAGATATAATCACTATAATTATGATGGTTGGTTAGGACGAAGGAATGATTACCATTACCATTGTAGTGGTTGGTTTGTTAAAAATCTTGAAAAATAAAAATTTATTAAAATTTTGTTTTACATCAAATTTTAATATATACTAATTAATTATATTTAATTTATGCACCCCATTTATGATAACAAAATGTTTAAATTCAAGTATATTGCGATATTTCCTTTCCAATAACTCTTGAATAAAAAATGCTCTAGCATTTGCTTGTATCAACATATCATCAGATAATGTCCTCAAAATACAGTTTAATCATCCAAAATATTGTTTTGTTAAAAAAGAAAAAAAAACCTATCATGCACGTGACACTTCTTTTTTTAGTGGAATGACTTTCATTCCTCTCATAATCGGAGGGTAAGGGGGTGGGGGGTATGGAGTAATGCTCTAAACTTGGATATAAAAATATTGTTCATCCAATAATAATATATTGCCAAGCAGTTATTTTTCATTCCTTACCCATTCTTGTTTTTCCATACCCATTAACCAAGCACCCCCTGAATGCTTTAATTGTCATAAAATTGGTCATCATTCTTGGAAATGTTATAGTACCACTACTAATACTAAAGAAAAAAATAATATTATTGATGACAATCAAGAGGCTAAAAAGTCAACTTTATTGCTAATAAGTAAGGAAGAAAAAATGATAGTATTTAGTATTTGGAGAATGAAGAATGAAATTTTTTTATTTCATCTTGACTATTACAAAATAGACCGTGGTATTTGTAAAGGTGTTCATCTTTTATTTACAAAAGAACCATAAATACAAATATGAGTGACTCACCTAATAGTAAAAGACTTTTATGGTTATAAGAAGCCTATTAAATTAATTCACATTAATTCTAATACAACGCTATCCTAAGAGTCGCATTCTACAAAATTCAAATTACTATTTCCAATATCTCTCCTCAATTTAAAATTTTCTTTGTCATGCCAAGTTTAGCTCTTAGTCTTCAAAAATCTTCGGTCTTTAATGCGTTTGTGAAGATATCTATTTTCACATACTTAAGCTTTACTTCTTTATTGGTAATACATTCTCTAATGTAATGATACCTTGTATCTATATGCTTGCTTTGATCATAAACACTAAATTCTTGGCAAGTACTTGTAAAGACAAATATATAAAGTTGTTGCGACATATTCAAATTCACAAGTTAAAAGTGTAGCAATATATTGCTTCATCTTTCATAAAAAAAGATTGTTTCTTTAAACTCAGTGAGATAACAAAATTACCTATAAAAAATGCAAAATCATTTATATTCTTTCTATCATCAATATCTCCAATAATCATTGTGACAAAATCCCACAAATTTTAAATTACTAAAAGAGAAATAAAATAGTCCAAAGTCAAGTTTACTCTTTAAGTAGTGAAGAATCCTCTTAGGTGGAGGTAGGAGCTTCAATAAAATGATTTACTACTCTAACTCGATAAAGGATATCAGACGTTGTACATGTTAAATATCTCAAACTTCATATAAAGCTTTTGGAAACAATGAGATTTTCCTTTTCTCCATCTTTATACTTTGATAACTTTATTCTAATTTTTATAGATGTGTTTAAATAATTACATTCAATCATTATGAACTTCTTCAAGACCTCCTTTATATAACCTTTTTGATAAATGAATATTCCTTCCTCCACTTGCCTTGCCTCTGGGTGCAAGAAATATGATATAAGTCCTGTGTCAATCATCTCAAATTTAAGTGACATAACCTTCTTATATTCTTCAAACAAGCTTGAATTTTATCAATGAAAATAAGATCATCCACATAAAGAATAAGAAAATGTCTCCAATGTTATGAATTTTAAAGTAAAGAGCATATTCATTAAGGCAACAAATACATCTATTCTTTTGAAAATATTTGTCAATGTGACTATTCCATGTCTTTGGTGCTTGTTTTAATTCACACAAATCTTTCCTTAATCTTAAAACTTTTCCTTTACATTGTTTGTCCATATAACCTAGTGTTTTTTTAAACATAGGCTTATTCTTCAAAATAGCCATTAAAGAAGGTCAACTTTCCATCTAGTTGATAAATTCTACTACATTTGAGCTACCAAAGAAATGAGTAAATAAATAGTCTCCATTCTAGTAACATATGCAAAAATATTTTGCTTGTATCCTTTGACAATATACCTTGTTTTTTATTCTTTTATATATCCAGTAGCATTCTTATTCATCTCATACACCCATTTAACTCCAATGGCTTTATGACCCCTTAGAAAGAGTTACTAATTCTCAAGTATTATTCTTTTCAATTACATTGATTTTCTTGTCTATGGATAATCTCCACCTTTTTATCTTACATGACTTCTTCAAAATTTATTGGCTCACTATTCTAAAGAAGAAAATACAATTCATTATTATCAATAATAACTTTATTATATATTACATAAATGTCTCCTATATCTTTCATTTTCCTTGGCCTTTCACTTGAACTTTCTTCATGAGTGAATGAAATTGGTGACGGAGTGGAGTTGTTTTCTTCTCCAAAATATGAAAGAAAATTATAATATGTTCTCTTCATGAGCCTTTTGATTCCATGTAGCTTTTTCATCAAATTTAATATCTTGACTTATCACTACTTTGCCATTATTTAGATTGTATAATCTGTAGCCTTTGGAATGTAAATAATATCCAATAAATATATATTTAACACTTTGATCATTAAGCTTAGATCTTCCTTAGTATGGCACATGAGCATACACAATGCTTCTAAAAAATCACCAATGATAGAAAATAGGTTTTATTCTGCTCTACATTTTTGGGGCTTTGATCTTTGACATTTGATGTTGGAGAGCGGTTAGATAAATATGTTGCATAAGAAACAATTTTAGTATAAAACTCCTTAGGCATATTTTTTCCCTTATCATGCATCTTGCCATATTAAGGAGGGTTCTATTCTTTTTCTCGACTACTTCATTTTGTTATGGTGATCGAGGAACTATTAAGGGACAACTGATGCTATGGATAGCAAAAAAGAAATCATTAAATTCTTTGGAAGTAAATTCATTTCCTTAATTTAATCTTAAAATTTTTAATTTTATAACTAGTCTCCTTTTCTACAAGCATATTAAAATTATTGAAAGAAATAAAAGCTTATGATTTTTCTCAAGAAAATAAACTTAAGTTTTCCTACTGAATCATCAATAAAAAGTAAAAAATGTTTTTTTCTTATGAAATGAAGGTGGATTGATTGATTTACAAACATTATTTTGCATATGTTGAAAAGGTCTAATTGCTATTTATATTGCTTCTTTAGGAAAACTCTTCCTAGCTTATTTTCCAATAAAACACGCTTCACACAATTGATTAAGATGGTTAATTAAGGGAATCCATTTTAATAACTTCTTTTCTCCTCTAGCCTTGAGAGTTCTAAAATTTAAGTGGACAAATATTATATGTCAACATTATTCTTCATCTTACAAATATGTTGCTTTAATTGTTTTGATGTGCAACTTAAATATCTTATTATTTGATATAGCCACTTTAGCAATCAAATTAATGTTTTGATTTTGAAGCAAAGTAGTTTCCATGAGAATTTCATACATCTTTTTAAGGAGTTTGCCTAAATTTAAAATATTACTTTTTAACTTAGGCAAATAATAAGCATCAGTGATCAACTTGTGGTTACCATCTTTTGTAAAGATGAACATTATACCCTTTTTTTTCTTCAATTTATATTTTTGAAAAGTCTCCAAAGTAAATATTGCTTCTTATCTTCTTATCAAGCTATAAAAATTCTCACCTCTTCCAATAATTCATTAAGTTCCTGCTATTTAACTCTTAAATGAGTTCACTTGCTGTGAAAATGGAATGATAATTTTTGTAATTAAGGTTAAGTTATCATATCTCAGACTAGCAGAGGAAAAGTTTATACCAATGATGAGTTCTTTTATTAGCTAGGTTTGGATCCAAAAATATAGGAATAATGTCTTTGATCCCTAACTTTGAAGCAATAAAGTCAGAACCAAGTTTCCTATTTGAGAATCTTCCTGTTCATGCCTGACTTGTAAAATCTTGACCGTAAGGATAAGACTAGCTATCAGCTCTGTGTTCATATACTTATTGCTATAGGAGTCAATAGTAGAGTCACCAGAGACGAGAATAGCTAGGAATATTGGCGAAGCTTCTAGGCTTATAGGTTCTATGATTGAAAGTATTTAAAATAAGAAATAACAAAATCAAGGAGGTGATGATGTTTTCCATTATTAGAGAGCTCTTAATTACTATTTAACTATAAGAGCTTGATGTTTTATAACATAGTAATAAGTATTATTCATAAGCAAAGAGCATAGAGATATTATAAGCAAAGTTTTTGTAAGGACATAACTTTGCAATCAATTTTGTCCTATAATAAGAGTGTTGTATTCCTCCATGATAAAGATATGTCGACTAATATTTGAGTTGATAATAAATACAATCATCAAATTTAATTTAATACTCCATATTAATTTGATTTACTAGACATAACTTTAAGTCCTCTTCATGTCTATTTCTAATAAGAAATTTCATATCGTTTAAGCAAAAAATGTTGCTTTTAATATGTATCAACATTTACTAAAGGAATCAACTAGTAAAGGGTTATGGTTCAATAAAAGAGGTTTGACATTTCATCTCAAATCTTCAGTTTCATCACAAAGGAAGGATAGTTATTGTCTGTTATCTAGATAGAGTGGAAGTTATTGATTCTTTTATAAATGATCAAGTTGTCCATTTGTTTATCAATTTTAGAATGAGTAATTGCAAAGCATATATTTCTTTTATCTATGCCTCTAATTTTGATTTTCAGAGATCTAATCTATGGAATGATCTTCTTGTCAAAGGTTTCAATATGTTTATACCTTGGATCTTACTTGGTGACTTCAATAGTACACCCTAATCTATGAAGGCACAGGGTCAAAATTTTGTCAAGCTACCTTGCAATGAAATGAGATCATGCTTTGCCAATATTAAAGTCATTGACTTAGCTTATCAGTGTCATCAATTTACTTGGTCTAATAAATAACAAGGCCTTTGGCCAATGAAGAAGAAATTGGACAGAATCCTTGTCAATTAGCACTGGTTGAACTAATTTCTAAGAAGCTCTAATATCTTTAACAAGCACTTATGTTCTAATCATACAACAATGGAATTCCATTTCTCTACAGGGAATGACAAGCTAATGTCTTTATTTAAATTCTTAAACTATCAGGAGAAGTTGGAAGTGTTTTAAGATGTCGTATTGAAATAGTTAATCAAAGATGTGGAAGGCTCAAAACAATTCAAGTGTTATATGAAATTTCAATCAATCAATAACCTTTAAGGATTTACATTTGAGGAGTTCCATAAGTAAGTTTGGAGATATTGAGGACACCAAGGGCAAATTATCTGAGATTTAATTTCAGCTATAACATGACCTTATCAACTCAAACTTTATCAATGAAGGGAAAAAAAGACCTTTATTATATTAGAGCTTTCTAAATTAGAAGTTTCATCTTAATATAGAAGGCAAGGGTCCAATGGCTTTCAAAACTGGATATGAGCACATCTTTTTTCTTCAAATCTATCTTTGCTAGAAGGAACACAAATAAAATCTCTAATCTCCTTAATGAAGCAGGGCAAATAAAGGACATAAAGAGCTAAAGGAATTGACATTCAGACTTTAAGATTGTTCTTATAGATCCCAACTCTCCGAATGTCTCTGTTCCATCTATTGAGGATTATAACCAAATCCATCTTTAAGAGCCATGCAATGAAGATTAAGTAAGTTGGGATTCCTGAAATTAAAGCTGTTATTTTTATTGTTAATCCTAACAAAGCCCTTAGATTAAATAAATTCAATACCTATTTCTTTTAGGTGTCTTGGCATTTTATCAAACCTCAAGTTTGTTAAGCTATTCAAGAATTCTTCAAGAATCCTCAAACAATTCAATATGACTTGAATTTTCCTAGTTCCTAAATCCAGCCTAAGTTCACTTAAGGATTTTAGGCCTATCTCTTACTGCAATACCTTCTACAAAATTATCTTTAAGATTATTGCTTCTATACTCCATTTTGTTATAGACTCTCTAATTTGCAAATCTCTATGAGCTTTCTCTAATGGCATGAGCATTGAGGATATTATTCTCTTGGCATATAAACTCTTTCAAGTTTATCAAAATAAAAGATCTATGCCTTATTATGAAATGAAAATAAACTTTCACAAAGCCTTTGACGTTATAAATTGGAGCTTCATTCTATAATTTCTTAAGGCACTTAGGTTCCCTCACTTTTTTATTTTCTGGATTCAACATTATATTTTTACAGCTTCCTTCATCATCCTAGTTAATGATGAGCATAACCCCATGTATGAGAGTGGTAGAGGCATCCAACAAGGTGATTTTATCTTACCTTACCTATTTGTTAAAGGCATTGAAGTATTCTCTAAACTTGCTGAGGTCATTATTGGAAAAAATGTTACTTTCAAAGTACGTGAAGCAAAGAATCGTTAACTTTTCTTTTGCTGATGATCTACTTACAAAGTCATTTGCGTGTCAATAACATTAGAAAATAATACCTAACTCTGCACAACTAAATTTGTAATATTGGTGAGAAAGAATCATATTTATGGAGAGTGTGTGATTTTGAATGAATCAGTGTATAGCATTGTGAAGGGGGGGGGGGTGTTGAATTCAATTAATATAATAAAATGAAACTAAACTAGGGAAGATAAATCAAATCAAACAATACAAAATTACTGGGATTAATCAATAGGTTTTAAATCTAGTTTTTGGTTCAATTTTGACCTTCACACAAATGTGCATAATCAATCATCATATTGTTCTTGTAACTCTTGTAGAAACTAACCTTAGATTAACAATAAGATATGTTAATCTTAGTCCCCCCTTAGATTGCAACTAATTTAAACAAGCTATTTAATTAAGTATAATTGTCAAACAATCTAGATTAAGCTCTCCATATTTAGTGTGACAGTCGTATTATGGTTTAGGAAAACAGATTAATCTAGGCAACAACTATATAAGTTTAGGTTATTTAACCTATCCTATGTTATCCCTAATGATGCACAACCATTAGTTTACTATAGATGAATCAGATTTACAACGATTAAGGATTGCAATCTTGATTCAGGCAATGAATTTATACAAAAATAATCTAGCAGGACTATTTAAATCATTCATACATAAATTAAAAAATTTAAACATAAAATAACATAGTCAATTCCAAAAAAGATTTAATAACAACATCATTAAGAATGATCAATGCCCAAACATGCTTACTGACCTTGATATCCCTTTTGAACTAGAAAGAAGAAGAATAGCTACTCATATCTCTCAAAAGGGAAGGGAATTTGCCTCTTTTTGTGTCTCTAATTTGCACATATATCTTATTTGGCCTCTTAATTGCCCTTTTATAGTGTAAAATTAGGTTATATGGTTCTACATGGTGACCGTATGTATTGATTTGGTAAACATTACAGAGTTATACATTCTTAGTAAGCTAAATGACCAAGATACACAGTCATATATCTCATTTACACAGTTATGTAAGTCTCCACATAGGCATGTAGGTCATAGGGATAGTTAAAACAACGTCTTTAAGTTTGAATATGTTTCTAGTGAGATACATATTCCCATACACGACCTTGTAAGTTATAGTGACTCCAATTCTTACATTTTTTATCTTGTCTTCACCCTAACTCATCTCATTCTTACTCCATGAAGGCAAATAAGATCGAACATTGATATAAAGATACCAAAAATGTAAATTTAGCTCATTTTGGTTCTTGTTCCTCCAAATTATACCTAAACCAGAATATAAACTAAAATAAGTATCTAAGATACATCATAACATTAATCACTATGCATTAAGGAATATATATATAATTAATTTACTCAAAAAATATAATTAATTAAGAACTTATCAAATTGCTCCACATTTAAATATTAATCATCCTCGAGAAAAACTAAATATCAAAATCAAAATTAAAGCACTTCCTCTTTAACCATATTTCCTAAGAATAGATAGTCATAAAACAAAGAATAACTTTCAAAATTATTGCAAGAATTAAACATTCAATGCTTTTACTCATGATCAATCAACAATTATTCCCTTGAAAAATTAAGCAATCTAAGAATAGACTTTGACAAGTTGTGTTTAAAAATAAGATCAATCTATAGGTATGCTCAAACACCTTTCATGATCAAGACATTTTTCAAATTTGTATATCTTTTTAGTTCTCCACCACTAAAGACTCACATGCATAACACAAATAATAGGACTTTTTAAGGTTATAACGAGGCCAAGGTTAAGGTGAGAAATATACAAGTCATGTAATTCAAAATCATCAAAACTAGCAAAGCAAAAAAAAAAAACACTCATTGGAGCATCGAGTGTGAAATATTAATATCCAATAAAATATGTGTACTATCAGCTATAATGAATGCAAAAACTATGTTTCACAGCTTAGATTCAATCCTTCAAACTATAAACCATATAAGGCCAAGGAATTAAAAGAAATCATCCATAAGAATGATGATGAATAATCCAATATAATCGTAAGGAGTGATCCTTCACAATAACTTCTCCTTTGTTTACATCATAATCAAGTCACCAATTCCATACAACTTTTGGAGGAAGGATTAATATGAATTACTTGTAAAACAAATGATTTTCCTCCTTGATCACTTCTTTTCATTTATTCTCTTTCTCTTTCCCTTTTTCTTTTTTTAATAAAGAAAAAATTTAAGAGATACTACATCAATGATGAAATTCAGTGATAGGAAATAAAAATCAAATTCTATCAAATATAAACAAGTCAAATATATGAGCACCTCACACTTATTTTCTTGTATATCCATAACCATCAACAATTACAAATACTCGGCTAGCTTTAAGGCTTGAGTAAGACATCTTGTTAGGTTAAAGGCCTATAATATGGTTAACAAAAAAACAAAAGTTTAATAAAGCTTAAGGGGCTTAACAATAGAATAAATCATGTCATTAGGTAAGATATTTGGCTAATGTAGCTCGTAAAACAAAGAATGCCTATACCATTTTCATGTTAATGCACATGATAAAAATTTGGTCTCGAATATAAAATCAAGGCAAAATCAGGATGTACATGTCATAAATGTCACTAATAAACAAAAGACAATGAGACTGATATAGATATGTCAGTAGAAAAGGTTCAAAATCTCATTGGCTTATATCTATCCACTAGTCATAACTCTTCTAAAGGAAATGTACATTGACCAACCATAAAAGTAAGAATACATGCCTAAGTTGCTATGAATCTTTCTGGTTAATTATACTATCTAATTATAGCTATATAATCCTAGAAGCAATGAAAAGAAGAGAATGTTTGTTTGATTTTTATAATTAAACATGTAAAAAATCTTTAAAACACACATAAGAAAGAAGTTTCCCACCCCTACACTTAAACCTTATATTGTTCCCATTATAACATTAAATGTAAGAGATGGGGCATTAAAAAAACAACAATTAGAAAAATGTAAAAGAAAAAGAACAAATTCCCTTAGGTTGCCTCCCAAGTAGTGCATTTGTTTACTATCGTTAGCTTGACTTTATGTTTTCTTCATCACATGATAAAATTTTAATCTTTAGATGTTACGATTTTTGCTTTCTCTATTTGAAATTCTTCAGAAAAAAAGTTTAGGTGATGACCATGCACTTTGAATATCTTACTCGTTTTCAATTTATGAATCTCTACTACAACATTGGGAGAAACATTGAAAAGCACAAAACAACCAGTGAGAACACAAACTTAATTGGGAACAATTTAAGTCTAGAATAATGGAGAAGCACTTTTTGGCTAAAAATAAAGCTTTTCTTTGAAATCATCTTGTCATAGGCAGCTTTAGTCTTCTCCTTAGTTATAATTGCTTTTGATTTATCTCCGCACTTCCTCATAAAAGCTTCTTGTGCTTAAAAGTCACTCACAAAATTAGAATGGTTACTGTTGGGGGTGGTTCATGGCATCAAAAATTTTAAAATGATTCACTTCCTCATCAAATTCTATTGTGAGAGTGCCCTCACAAACATTTATCTTAGTTTGGGCCATATTAAAGAATGGTCTACTTAGTAAGATAGGTATGAGATTATAGGAAGTTTCATTATTCATATCTACCATATAAAAACTTGCAAGAAATATCAGTTCATTCACCTGCACAAGCACAACCTCAATCACCTCATCTGGATAAACATTAGTGCGATCGACCAATTGTATGATAACACTAGTTTCTTACAAGGCTCAAAATCACCTTTAATCCTAGCTAAATGCTTTTTTAATATAGTGATTTTCTCACCTTTCAAAGGCTTGTTACAATACAAAGAAATAGTATGGTTCTTCATTTTAGGAACTAATATAGTATGAGCCCAAGCTGAATTATCAAATCTTCTTATACCTAAAGCGACTAAATTGTTAGGTGTATTTGAATTTTGCTCCATTTATTTGTAAAAATAAATGAAGATACATATTAAAATTAACTTAATAACTCATATTAAATTCAAGTTGTGTATAATAATAGCAAGAAATAGAGCAACAATAGTTTCTTAACAATCATATGATATATACATGCAAGTGACCTTCATAAACTTATGTAAATGATTTCTTAAGAAATTTGATGATTAAGTACATTCTATCTAAAGTCACAGCTAACAATTATAACTCATTTTGTGGAACTACATAATTCTACCATAAAGTCACTAGTATAATCATTTTGTATGATTACATAATTCAACCATAACTCACAATTATAACTCATTTTGTGGGATTACATAATTTAAACATAAACTCATAATTCATATCTATAACTAAATTTTTATAATAAGATAATTCAACCATAGAGTCATAAATGTAACTCATTTTGTGTGATTATCTGATTCAAACATAAACTCACATCTTTAACTTAATTCGTATAATCACATAATCAACCTAAATTATTTAACCCATTTTGTATGTTAAGAAATCAATATATATCAATATATATATATATTGATTTCTTAAATATATTGATTTCTTAACATATGTGTGTGTGTGTGTGTGTGTGTGAACCTAATTTATAATAAAGAACAACATTTAATTCAATATTTTTCAAATTTCAAATTTAACACAAACTTCAATTTTGTATTGAATGATTGAATCCCTAATTTCCATAATCCAAACAACACAAACGACAAAGCACATATAAAATTCTAAATTCTAAATTCCAAATTCCAACTATTGTAATTCTATATAAAATCCTCAATCTCATTTCGTAATTTCCAAAATTCAAATAAAACAAACTAATCTATTTGCTATTCTCAATTTCCAAAATGCAACTTCCAAACTCATATGTCATAGTTTAATGATTCACAACTATAAGTCACTCACACACACAACAACTACCCAATTATGAATTAACTCACCGCTCAACGCTAAGCAACACAACACAAATCAGCAATCAGTAATCAGCAATCAACATTCAACACACCATGCATTGCACACATTTTAAATTTTCAATTGTTCAAGGCTGAATTAGAATCGCTTGAGGCTATTGAAAATTGCAACCTTGAGGCTTGAACATGCGACAATGGTAGAGGTGGGACCATGAAGCAATTGTACAGGCAACGCAGGCAAGCAACTGGCTAGGTGAGGTAGGCAGGCGAGGCACGGGGAAGAGAGTGAGAGCAGAAGCAGGTCAGGAGGCTAGTTATGGAGAGGTTTGAGTTAACAATGGGTGGGTTAAATATTTACGATTTCTTTAAATTTTACATTTTAGTCCAACATTTTTTAAAAATTACATTTCAATCCTAAAATTTCGTCGATATTTCAGTACCGAGTGGTACCAACTAACAATATAAATTTAATGATTATCATACCATTTTTTGGTCGATACAATAGGCACTGGCTAGTACCGCCAGCACGGTATGGTACCCACATCCCTGTTTTGTACAGATAAAGTGTGACATCCCATAAGAGATGAACAAGAAATATCATATCAAAATGAAAATAGATGCAAGAGTTACATAGAACATATTAATCAAATTTTAATCGGTTATCTTTAAATATTTTATTTTCTTTAACTTGAATAGCAGTTATTTTTAGATGAATTTGAAGTGTAGATGTTATCAATTGATGCATAAAATATATAAGGTGGATATTGTATTCCATATTCAAAAGAATAAAGGAGATGAAAGTTTTATAAATTTATATAAAGTATTAATAATTAAATTTTTAAATAAATAACTTTTTATAAAACTTTTAATTGTATGATTCTCTTAAATTTAAATAGAAATTTTTATATAATTAATTTACTTTAAATTGAAATTATTATATAACTAATTAAGATTTAATCTATTTTAAATATTATTAAAATAAACCTCCACTAATATGAGAATAATCCAAGACAAATTAAGAAAAATTAGTAAATATATAATATTTAGAGCACTGTTATGAATTCCGTATCGGTACGGCTGAAAAACGGTATTGGAATATTAATTTTGGTACCAGATTTAAATACCGGTTGGTATCGGCTAATACCGGTTGGTACCGGCCGGTATCGATCGGTATTATAAATACCGGCCAATACCGAAAAAATTAAAAAAGTTAGGGACTAAATTGCAAAATTTTTAAATTTTAATTTTCAAAAAAAATGAAAAATTTACAATCCCACGTCTTCCCTCCCCCCTCTTTCAAATATTTTTAAATTTGTTGATTAGTTTAATTATTATTATTATTTTAAAATAAAATAAATATTTTATTACTAATAATAATTATACATTAAATTAAAAATAAAAATAAATTTTTTATTTAAATTAATTTTAATATTTTATATCATATTTATTAATAAAGTATTAAC
>JAOQMS010000179.1:5919362-5933160 GCA_027563885.1 Erythroxylum longipes
ATAATGCATTACATTTTATATGTTTATTCAATTTCAACTTATGATTATTTACAAAATATAAAATGTCTTCAAATTTGTAATAACTTAAAATAAATTCCTTTTTAACAATTATAATAATTATAAATTTCAAAATTAATTTTTGTTACTAAATAATACAAGCTATCAAAAATAATTCGTTAAAAAAAGTCTTTAAAATTGTAATAAATTTGTGTATAAACATTATAATAATTATTAAATTAAAAATTAAATTTAGTCACTAAATATTATTAGTTACCAAATGAAATTCGTCACAAAAACTAATTTACTACGTATAAAAAACGTCGGTAAAAAGTATTTGCTACAACAGACATTTTGTAGCTAAATTTTTTTCGCTACAAAAAGTAAATCGTCACTAAACAATTTTAGTGACTAAAAATAATTCGTCACAAAAGGTTTTTACCTATGTTTCAAAAACGTCTCTAATAACATTTGCCTACAGGACAAATTAGTAGCTAAAAGTTTTTTCCTACCAAAACAAAATCATCACTAAAACTAAATATTGACGTATAAGATTTTATGGGAAAAGACTTTTATCTACGAAACGTAAACTTCGCGCAAAACTATTACTGACGTTTTTCTTAATCGTCAGTAATACATTTTTTCGACCAAATCTTTTTGTCGCCAAAATGTTTCGGAGATGACTTCTGGTAAACGTAGCCCTTGTTATTTTGCTACCAAGATTCGGCGATGATTTGGGAGACGAAAGAAAATCGTCACACATAACTAATTGCCACGATTTTTTCCTTCTTTAGCAACGATTGAAATCGTCGCTAAATACGTTGTTTGTTGTAGTGAAAGCATGTTTGTTTTGCTCTATTATCGTTTTTTATTTTCAGAAATCAAAAATTAAAAATTTTTACAAAAAAACAACTTTATTGTTTATGTCTATTGCGACTAGCTTTTAAAAATTAAAAGAACATCTTTTTTCTTTTTATTTTTATCTCTCCTGTTGTTCTACTTTCTTCCATTGGCGACTCTCTTTATTCCTCCCTTCATTTCTCATGTTATTTTATCGACCTCTTCTTCTGTCTCTTCATCTCATTACTAACTAGGTGCTTGTCCTTCTTTTCTCCCTTTTTTTTCCCTACGTACTTATACTTGCTTGATTTGTTTGGTTGCAACAAAATGGTGATTTAGATTCAATCATTTTGTGTACTATTTATGGCTTTTGAAAATTCTGGGATATGGGTTTCTTGAATCGTAGGTGTGAGTATTTACTATTTGAGTATTCCTTGATCTATCATTTTTGTCATTGGTTTATGATCCGAATCAGAAAGCATTACAATACTTAGAGCAATGGGATAAAAACTGCACATAATGGCAATTTCATAATTACGGGCCAATTCGAGAATTCAATTTGACAATTTTGTTATTTTTGTTAATTTTTTATTTCGCAATTACTTTTATAGGGAACTAATTTTGGACGCGCCAATTGGTATCAGAGATAGTTCGTTCCTGAACTCATGGTGAGAGGAAGGGCAATTTACCAACCACCTATAGATGAAGTATACGTGTGAGATGACCTGCGATAGATGTAGTAACATCTAGCTGGGCAATTTAATCAACGTATGGAACAGATGATGGAGCAGATCAACCAGAGGTTAGCTGGACTTATAGGAGGTCAGAACTAATGGGGGAGGAGAGATCGCCACCAGGAGCAAGAAAACAACAACACAAAATTAGGTGGTAGTGATGGGGAGTAAGAAGAAGTTCCTCGTAGGCATCGCAAAAATAATGGAAAAGGGGATAATCAACGTTGGGAATCTGGAAACAAACTGAATCCAAAAGAGTTTATGGATTGGTTGATAGCAACTGAGGAGATTTTGGAGTTTAAGGAGGTCCTAGAGAATAAAAGGGTGTCTCTTATGGATACTAGGTTTAGAATCAAAGCTGCGGTAAGGTGGAAGTAGTTAAAGATGACACATTTAAGATAGGGAAAAAGTAAGATTAGCACCTAAGAGAAGATGAGAAAAAAGATGCGTGAAGAATTTTTGCCATACAATTATTAGCGACTGATGTATCAAAGGTTGTAGAACCTAGAGCAGGATAAGAAGACGGTGGATGAGTACATTACTGAATTCTATAGGTTGCTCTTTCGCAATGAGAAATAGGAGATGGAGGACCAACTTGTTTCAAGGTTCATTGGTGGATTGCGAGAACAGATCCAGGATATGGTAAACATGTTCGATCCCGAATCTGTGTTAGTGGCTCACCGGCCGGCCTTGATACTTAAGGGGCAAGTTCAACTGTTGGGGAGAATTTCTCTTATGGGTCCTAAGCACTCAATCAATGCTAATCACGCATAAGTAGTAGAGTGAATAGACCAACGAATTAGAACAATGGGCAGAATAAAGGTGCTACTAGTGTGAATCTAACAAATAGAGTAACTGGAGGAGTTATTCATTGCTTTAGGTGTGGTGAACCTGGTCATAGACAATCTTAATGTCATAAAACAGCAACAAAGAAGGAACTATTTGTGGATTCAGAAGAGCGAGATGATGAAGATGTAGTCATTAGAACAAAACCAGATTCTGACACCGAGGAGTATATGGAGGAGGCACAAGTTGAAGGGGGATACGGGCACTGCTTTAGTAGTCAGACGGGCATGCTTAACCCTTAAAGCTGCTATTGGTGATGAGTGGCTGCGGGACAATATATTCCAATCCACATGCACCATTTATGGTAAGATTTGTCGCTTTGTCATTAATGCTGGTAGTTGTGAGAATATAATATCTGTTCAGGCTATCTAAAAATTGAATTTAAAAATTGAAAAACACTTTGCACCATGTAAGATGGCTTGGTTAAAGAAGGGAATGAGATCAAAATGTCTCAACTTGCTTTGGTGTTCTTTTCTATGGGTCCTAGATATAGAGATTCAGTATGGTGTGATGTAATTGTTATGGATGCTTGTCACTTATTATTAAGGAGACCCTGGAAGTATGATAGGCGGGTGGTACATGATGGTAGGGTAACACGTACAATTTTGTATTTGAGGGAACGAAGATCGTACTATTGCCTAGTAAAGGGGTGAAAAAGAGTAAATTGACAGGGGATAGTACTAACCTATTATCCTTAACTAGATTTGATGAAGCATTGCAGAGTCAGAAGTGTTGTATGTACTGATCGGGAAGGAGGTTGAACTAGACGTGATTGCACCACAGGCGACGGTCAAACTACTCGATGAATTTAGTGACGTGTTCCTGAGCGAGTTACTTGATGGTTTGCCAATATTACGTGATATTCAACACTAGATTGGTCTTGAAATAGGATTCGTGTTACCAAACCACCCCTATTATAGAATGACCCCGAAGGAGCACTGGGAGTCGCACAGTCAGGTGAAGGAGCTGCTAGTAAAAGGGCATATACTTGAAAGTCTAAGCCCTTAATGACGCTTAAAAAAGATGATTCATGGTGTTTGTGTGTGGATAGTAGGGCCATCAACAAGATCACGATGAGGTGTTGCTGTATTTTCTAAGCTGGACTTGAAGAGCGGTTACCATTTTATTCGAATCAGGCCCGGTGATGAGTGGAAGATAGCTTTCAAGATACAAGGGTTGTATGAATGGTTGGTAATGCCATTTGGTTTGTCTAATGCACCCAGTACTTTTATGTGCATTATAGACCAAATTTTAGACCTTTCATTGGCAAATTTGTTGTTATTTACTTTAATGATATATTGATTTATAGTCTTAACGAAGAGGTGCATATACAACATTTGTGGGAGGTTTTGTTTGTCCTTCATAGAGATAGGTTTTATGCAACATCAAAGAAGTGTGTATTCATGACAGATAAGAGTCCTACTCTTGGGGTATGTAGTTTCTAAAGACAGACTGCAAATTGACGAGTCTAAAATTGAAGTAGTGAAGCAGTGGCCATAACCATAAACCATCACTAAGGTCCACATTTTTCATAGTTTGGCATCTTTTTATAGGCATTTCATTCCCCACTTCAGCAGTATCATGGCCCTAATCACAGATTATATGAAGGGAGGCAAGCTTGCATGGACTAAAGAGGTCACGAGAGCATTCCGATTGATAAAGCAATGCCTTATTATAGTAACAATATTAGCATTGCTTGACTTTTCTAAGCCATTCGAATTGCATAATGATGCCTTGAAGGTGAGCGTTGGAGCATTTTTGAGCCAGAGCAGTAGACCCGTGGTGTACTAGAGCGAGAATTTACTCGGATCCAAGCTCAATTATAGTATCAATGATGTGGAGTTCTACGCTGTCATACAAGCTGTCAAACATTGGAAACACTATCTATTTCACAGAGAGTTCATCCTCTATACTAATCATGAAGCCTTGAAGCACCTCCATAGGCAGGAAAAGGTGTAGACTAGACGTGCCTCTTGGGTCGTTTATCTATAACAGTTCACTTTCGTTGTGAAACATAAGGTGGGGGTATTTGGTTTTGATACTTTTTGTGATTTGTTTAATACCGACCCATATTTTTCTAACATTTTGAGTGTTGTGCAGGCAGGAGAAAAGACTAGTTTTGTATTATAGGACAAGTTTCTATTCAAAGGGAATCAACTATATATCCTAGATTGCAGGTTGCGGTTGGAGATTATTCAAGAGCTACACAATGGGGGCATGTTAGGCGTGATCACACTCTCTACAGCTGGTCCAGGTCTCCTACTTCTGGCCCAAATTTCGAAAAGAGGTAGAGAAGTATGTTTAGAGTTGTCGAGTGTGCCAAGTCTCGAAAGGAGTGATAACCATTACAGGGTTATACAGACCATTACTCATTCGAACATAGCCATGGGTTGATATTAACATGGATTTTGTGCTGGGATTACAACGTACATAGCGAGGTAATAATTCCATCTTCATCGTGGTTGATCAGTTTTCCAAGATGGTTCACTTGATCCCCTGTAAGAAGACAACTAATGTTGTTAGTATCGCGCAACTGTTTCTTCAGGATGTCTACCTTCTGCATGGGCTACCAAAATCTATTGTCTCAGACAAGGACACCGAGTTCCTTAGTCATTTTTGGCGCAGATATCAGACAAGACACTTCTAATTTTATAATGGATACTTGGTTGGAGGGTGGGCTAGTTCTTATGGAAAATGGTCAATACATAACTCAACTTTAGTAGTGCCCATCAACCTCAAACAAATGGGCAGACTAAAGTTGTCAATAGATCATTGTGCAATTTGCTGCGATGTCTAGTGAGTGATCGTGTGAAGAGTTGGGATCAGAATTTATGTCAAGCAGAGTTCGCTCATAACCATGCTATCAATAGGAGTACCAGTTTTAGCCCATTTCAAGTGATGTATTCTGTTATGCCTCGGGGTCCCCTAGGCTTACTCTCTGTGTCACAGCGGACTTAAATTCATGGCAAAGCAGAGGATTTTATGGGTTCATTACAAGAGGTTCATAATAAAGTCACTAACAACCTTCAACAGGCCGATTCCAAGTATAAACAAGTTGTTGATTAGAAACGAAGACATATGGAATTTGATGTTGGTGACTACGTTTAAGCTGTCCTGACTCGTGATCAATTTTCTGCAGGTGACTACAACAAGTTGTCAGCTAAGAAACTTAGGCCTTTGGAGATTGTGGAGAAAATCAACCCCAACGCATATCGTCTTAATTTGCCTAGTCACATTCGGACTTCATATGTATTCAATGTCAAACATCTAATGCCCTTTTATGGTGACTCTTCTGGTGATGACCAAGCAACCAATTCGAGGGCAAATTTTTTTGTTCTTGGGGAGAATGATGTTAATCGGAAAGCATTACAATACTTGGAGCAACAGGATAAAAATCGCACATAGTGGCAGTTTCAGAATTATGGGCCAATTCGAGCATTCAATTTGATAATTTTCTATTTTTGGTAATTTTTGATTCCACAATTACTTTTATAGGGAATTAATTTTGGACACACCGTTTTGGGCTTCATTTTTGGTAAATTTTGAGTTTTAGGAATATTTTAAAATTTTGAGCATAATCAGGGTTTTCTTTTTATCTTTGAGATTTATGCCTATATAAAAGTATTGTAGCTGAAAGTTAAGATAGCTTTTTTATTAATGAAATAAGAATTCCTTTTCTCATAATTCTCTTTTCTTTTCGGTCTTCTTTGCGAATCAACAAAATTGAAAGAGTCCTATATTCCTGGCAATTGTGAGTGATTCAACAAGTCTATAGAAGGTTTCCACTATGTCAGTTTGTTGTCTGCTTATACTTGGTCAAAGTCGTACAGTAAAGTTGTTGTCTTTTTTCAAGATTAAATTTGAAATACGAAGTCTTGTTTAATTTGATTTCTTATGAAATTTTGATTAAGTATTATTGTTGTTAAGATATAGGTGATTATATCTTATTATTGAGATTTTGATATTATTTGATAATTGAATCTAGTTGTGTTTATTTGAGACTCTTCCAAGACAAGTTTGATAAGGTTTAAAATCCTAATTAAGATAGGGTTTAAACAAATAGTCTATTTCAGGATAATAGCAATCTAAGGAAGGAAATTTTCTAGATTTTGAATTGATCATGGCAGTTGTAAATTGATTGGAATTCACGTGTGTATTGGACTAAATGTTGTCGTTTTTGGAAAGGAGCTTTGTATGACTTGGAAGCTGAGATTCCTCGGATGATTTTCGATAATTTTATGCAGCTGATTGTGTGAAGATTGAAATCTATCTATTGAAAACTCTGTAACAATATCACATGACTTGAGCTGAACGGTGTGTGGCTGCGTTTTTCTTTGATGTATTGTGGTTGATTGGTTGTTCTTGCAGTTGGGAATTTTTACCTTGTTTTTACGTAACTTGGCTTGTTGGTCTGTTATTATGGCCTGTATTTTTGGTCGATTACACGACCTTCTGTAGCTGGGTATTCTTCTATTATTCAACGACAATTGAGGGTGTTCTTTGTGAAGTTTTGATGCTGATTTATTTTCTGGTTTGTATATTCTTTCTGTGTTGTTGTTCTTCATCCTTTGTGTGGCTTTTGGTGAATTGATTATGTTAATTGTGTGGCTGTTGACAATGGAAGTGGTGTCTGAAAATTCTAGTAGCTGAATATGACAATACTCTTGGTGAACAACTTTTCAATTTGTCATTGAAGGAGCTGAATTAATTAGGGAAGTTTTTCTTATCTCAAGTGTATTCGTTTATATTCATTATTATTTTTACTTACTCGAATTGTTCGTTTATTATCTTTATTGTTAAAAGTTGTTGACAAAATCCTCTGTTGATGTTAACATAAGTCAGTCGTATTATTGAGAGTGGTTTACTTTGACAAGTAGTGAAGATGAGGGATAGTGTTAAGGGTTGGGTGAGTCGGCTATGTAATGCCTTGAGTAAAATTATTGTTGTATCACAGGTAAAAGTAATTAAGCTGAGTGGGGGCCCCATAAACTTAAGCAAAGTTTGTGAAATTACGTTACCAAATCTCAAGTATTGGTTTGTTTATTTTACATTTTAATTTTTTGTTTTTATTTATCAGAAAACTTATAGCTACTGCAGCTAATTCACAATTTGTGCTAAATTATGTCCTTCGGTTTTTTCAATTGCAACGCTGGAACGCCTGAAGTCTGGGTTGAAAATACGGCTAAAATATGATATTTTCATAGTGTCTATTACTAAATTTATTTCTTGTCTTCTTTTTGTCTGGATTCGTGGGGCCTTAATAACTTGTAGATACCAAGATAACGTCTCCAAACCAAAGTAAGTATAAAATATAGAACGTAGTTTGATCAGTACTTTTTAAAGTTATACCTATTTTTAGACATATAACAACAAAAGACATCTATAAGAGCTTTTCCATCACCATTTTTAGTGAAAAGGAATAGTTATTGATATTTTTTCATAATTCCTGTACATGTGAGACATGTAATACATAGTGGATACCTTATAGTTCCTATTTAAAAGCTTCTCTGGAATTTACTCAAATGCATTGTATTACAGGATTATATGTATGTTAAGTTCTATCTACGTATAAAGTTTTTAGAAGCTATTATTCCCAGCGCACATTTTTTCACCTGTTAGCTTCTGAAATTTTCCCAATACCAAAAAGCTACTGTTGATCAAAGAATTTTAAGTACATTGACACAAGCTCTTCCGCTGCAAGACGAACGGGTGGAGGGGATTCTTGCGATGTTTTCGGATAAGATCGCTAGGATGTTCCGTATAATGAAAGGCTTCCCAACGTAAGCCACATCCATGTCAATGACGTATAAATTCACCAACAAACTAGAGGACCCTAGTATGTTAATTATATATATAGACGTACGTACTTTTATTTTTAGAATCAGCAATTAACATGTCCGAGTTGTCGTAATCAATTTGTTCTTAACAAGCTAAGAGTAAATGGTCTTCTATAACCTACTAAAATTTATGTATTTAAAAGTTATAATAATTTTCAATCAGTTTTCATATTTGTAGTTCAATTGCTAAGTAATGACTAGCAGCTTTTTTTGTTGTTGATATTTTTGTTGCAGTCTCTGGTTTCTTTTCCAGGGTTTTAAGACACGACCTACTAATCCGGAGGAATAAGTCTAATAAATCCATGTTAATGGACATTGTACATGAAGGGTGCAGCAATAATTCATCAACATTTAAAAGGTCGGTCCAGCAATAATTCAAGAACTTTTAAAAGGCGGATATACATTACTTTCAAAACAAATTGATGAATCATTTCCAAGCATATGATGCAAAATGTTCAATGTATCATAATCAAACTTTTTCTCTTGATATCTAAGAGTAAATGCTCTTCTTCTAATTACTAAAATTTATGTATTGAAGTGTATAATATTCAAATCAGTTCTCAAAGTTTACTAATTGACTAGATTCTTCTAATTTAACTATAGACAATACTTGTCACTCTCAAAATTTTAATCGAATCCCCCAAATATAATTATTGAAGTTAGTAAAAAAGTATAAAAAGTACTCAATATTGACAATTCTTTGCATATGTGTACATGTGTATATATATATATATATGTCTAATTGATCAAAATTGAGTCAAAAAGTTTAAATAGACCTTTGGACAGAGTTAAAAAGTTAATTTGAATATTTTTAATTTAAAAATTCTAACACACATGTAAACTTTCTCAATTTCAAATTTAAATAAAATTAATAACTAATTTTTAATTAATATAATTAATGCATTTGTGACTTTAAATGTAACAAGTGACTAACATCATCCTATACGTGATAGAATATCTTTTCATTATTTACGTTTGTCTGAGGTTCCTCACTCATAACCATATCACCTAGAGGGAGCAAATTGATAGAAAAAAAAAATCCCTTATAAATATATGTACTAATACAACAATGAAAATTAAGAATCTCATTCTCTCGCTCTCTCTTGTGGTTAAAAGTATAAATACTTGCAAATCCTTTCACATTAGTTAAGTGTACTCAACAAAACATAATTAAATGACTGTGAGACATGAATGAGATTTTCTAAACTAACCCGAGTTTGAATCTTTCAATTGACAAGAAAACTAATCAATATTATAAATTGAGAGTAAATAAATCATTCTTTTAGTTTGAATTCAATTCATTCATTGCATATGCTTTAAGATATCAAAAAGACTAATGAGGAAACATAGTGGCCAAGAAGAGTGTAGATATCATCACTGGAATTAATGAATTGTCCAACAATATTTGATTTCCAACCACCTCTTAAGAACAAAAAGTAACTTATTAGGAGAATAATGCCTCGTGGTAATTCTAATTCTAGTATTATACCTTTTTTTTTAAATGGAGGAATCCATAACTGCTATCTTTTGGATGTATATTAAATAAACTTTCAGATTAACGCAATAATTTATAAATCACGATACTCTACACTATGCGAACTTACTTATTAATCGATACAAGACAAAGCCATAGTGCATATTATTAAATTTATATTTGAAATGAATTGGCCCGAATTCACTCGTAAATCAAGGTCACTAGTCCGCGACCAGCTTATTACAGTAGAAATATTTTCTTTTATTTTTCCGTAAAGAGGTTTAAATTACGAGAGACAGCAGCAATTAACGGTCATTTCTTTTTTCCTGTTTTGAAAATCTTAGAAGTATATGAGTATGGATGCACTTATGCAATGATCATGTAGGACCATCTTTTGTTGTGCTTTTCATCATTTCTGTTCATTCTTGATTCGAAAACCTGAAACAATCCATGGTGTTTTGTCAAACTGTGTTGCCTCCATTGTATACAAACATTCCAGTACGCAAAGTTCTCTGGGTACTACTACTTTTGGCCATAATAATGATCAAAATAAATACGATAAATAAATAAAATTTATATATTTATGCAAGAAAAGGATCTATCATTGTACCTTTGATATGTAATATGTTTATGGAAACAAATATAGAAAAGACTTAAAAGTTATATATAACAAGAAAATTTTAAGAAACATAGAATTTTCAGGGAAGCCTAATAGCTGGTTTATTGTCAACTTAAATAGAAACTCAGAGGTCGTAAGGTATAAAGCACATTTTACAGCATTAGTCAATAAAGCACATATTGTAGCATTAGTCAATGACAAATTTTTACTTTCCTCAACTTTTGTTGTTAAAATTATAAATTATAAAATTTACTTGCTTACCAAAATTTTATATTTAATAAACGAAGATCTTTACAATATTTTAATCATATATGAATTGTTGATAATTAAGTGTACCAATTTCCTCTGTACTACTTCTGATAGCTTTTGTTAACTTCTCTGTGGTTGGTTGACTTAATGAGTTGGCCGACTATTAATCACTATCCTATTTATTTTCCTTTTATCTAACATCCGTAAACTTTTTTCTCATAAATAACGGACATGGCATCTCTAAAGTTTCAGATCAAACGTAAAGCATATTATCATATTAGATAATTGAGTTTTCTGACAATGGCAATCACCATCCCTTCCTTGATTTTGTTGCTTCTTAGTTCAGCTTTCTGTCAAGTAAGCTGCAATGCTACAGGCCCAAAAGCTTCGCCAGAATTCTCTGCGATTCTCTTCTTCGGTGACTCTATCCTGGACACCGGTAACAACAACTATATCGAAACACCGTTGAAAGCTAATTTTTACCCTTATGGTCAAGATTTTCCAGGTCACGCGTCAACAGGAAGATTCTCAAATGGGAAACTTATAACTGACATGGTTGCTTCAAAATTGGGTATCAGAGACACTGTTCCTGCCTTCTTGGACCCAGACCTAGATGATAAAGAACTCGTCACAGGTGCTAACTTTGCATCATCTGGTTCAGGATACGATGAGTTGACATCACTTACGACAAACGTCATTCCATTTTCAAAGCAAATGGACTTGTTCAAGGATTACATAGCAAGGCTTAAACGATTTGTTGGAGAAAAAGAGGCCGCGAAAATCATTGGCGGTGCGTTGGTGTATGTCAATTCTGGAACTAATGACTGGAATTTCAATTACTATGTTCTTCCCACCAGGAGGCTTCAGTTTGATGTGAATGGGTATCGAGATTTTCTTCAAAACAGGACCAAATACTTCATTAAGGTAAACTTCGTCTCTTTTGTTATGTTTTAATTTTCTCTCCTCTTATGATACTTCTTGAGATATGTTTTAATTTGATAAACCATGTCAAATATTGAATAGCTAATTGATTTTGGGAGTTCAACAGGAATTGTATGATCTTGGTTGCCGGACATTTATAGTGAATGGTCTGCCTCCAATTGGTTGTTTACTGTTTAACATCCAAGCCAGACTAGAGAACCCAAAGAAGTTTGGAAAGTGTTTGGACGACGAGAACTCGGATTCTCAATTATACAATGCGAAGCTTGAAAAGTTGTTGCCACAGTTACAGGCGAACCTTCCAGGGAGCAAAATTCTTTATGCCGACTTCTACAACTTAGTTTTCGACATGATCAATAATCCAAACAAATATGGTAATTTAAGGTTAATTATTTAAGACTGATACACAAAAAGGTTAACTGAGGTTTGATTTTTTGGTACATTCCAGGCTTTGTTGAGACAAAGAAAGCATGTTGCGGGAGTACTGAACTTGGATTGTCACTGTTATGCGATCCAAAAGCACCAAAGTGTCAGAACCCCAGGCAGTTTTTTTTTTGGGATTATATTCATCCATCACAAGCGGTTTATGAATACCAGACAACTTACTTGGAAAAAACAGTTTTTCCCAAGCTATTAATGTAGAAATGTTGACGTCCCTATCAATTAATAATCACTCATCAAATGCATGGTTTAAAAGACAATAAGGTTGTATCATTGAGATAGATGTGGCTGTCACCCATCTTATTATAGTACTTTAAATTTTTATGTATTTCCACAGTGATCATGACTATATCCTTTTATGTCTTACACAACTACCAACTCCCGAGGGTTGGTTTTCTATCCCACATCGGAAGTAGGTGGGATTAGAAGTCTTTATTAAGACTATATAAGGAGACAATATGCTTAAGGTTTTAAATATCTTAAAATCTCTTTTTCATAACCTTGTGTATTAATTTTTAGTATGGATTGTGAGATCTTTCTCTTAAAATCTTTGTTTTCTATAGTGAAAAGTTTTTTACTCTTACCTGTGATTTTTTCCCATATTCGTTAAGGAGTTTTCTACGTTAAATCTTATGTTGTCCCTTTTTTTTAATCTCAATTTCTTTTATTGGTGTGTTTGCTCTATTTAAGTGGAGTCCATCTCTTGTCAGTGGTATCAAAGCCCAAGGGTTGCTTAAGTATGCTTTGTGGTTGCAGCGTAATCTAATCTTTCACATCAAAAAATGAGTTTTTCTTTGGTATTCTTGCAGGTTAATGGTAGTTCTAGTCTCGAGTTCTTGTTGTCATTTTTTGGGTATTTTTCATTGGTATTTGAGGTGATTGAGTGCATGTTTAGGAAAAGCTCTGTCTAAGGAGACTCAGTTTTAAGTGGGACCATTTGTGACCCCTTCAGCCTTTTCTGGGAACTTTCCTAGTGTCCTACAGTCTTATTACATATTAAGTGGAGGTAACTTGAGATGGTTTTTTCTTTTTAACATGAGAGGGTAGGAGTTAATTCTTGTGATAAAAGTAATGTCAACAAAATTTGATATTAAAAAGTTTGACGGGACAAATTTCTCATTATAGAAATTGAAGATGAAGGCAGTATTAGTAAAAGATAACTGTTTGGAGGCCATCAGTGCTAGGCTAGCTGATTTCACAGATGATGTTAAATGGAAACAAATAGATTTGCATCTTGGTCTATTGGATGATATCTTGCAAGGTGTAGAGGAAAAGAAAACAGCTAAGGAGATATAAGATCATCTCACAAAGTTATATGAAGCTAAGTCTCTACAGAACAAAATTTGTTTGAATAGGAGACTCTACACACTCCAAATGTCTGAATCTACTTCAGTAACAGAGCATATCAATACTCTGACTTTTCTATGCTCTCAACTTTCAAAGTTGGGATATAATGTAAATCCAACTAAATGTGCGAAGATTTTACTTCAAAGTCTTCCATATTCATATGACCAACTCATCATTAATTTAACCAATAATATCATCATGGAGACTTTGGTATTTGATGATGTTGCTGTTTCGGTTCTTGAAGAGGGAAGTAGATGCATCAACAAAGAAGAAAGGCTGACAAGTTCAAATCAAGCGGAAGCCTTATTGATGATGAGAGGACAGTCAATGGAGCATGATTCCACTGGGAGTCACAAAAAAGGAAGGTCGAAATCTAGAAGTAAGAAAAATCTCAAGTGTTATTATAATAAAATTTACAAATTAATCTAAAATATATATCTACATATTATTATAAGAAAAATCTCAAGTGTTACGT
>JAOQMS010000179.1:5942578-5966711 GCA_027563885.1 Erythroxylum longipes
TAAAGTCTTAATCTAGGTGATCAAGCTAAATTAAGATTAATTATGCATTCAATCAAGCAAAAATCAATACCACAAAATTGTCCTAATCTAATATCAATCTTAACCTTAACCGAAAAGAAAAACTTACTCATATATATTCATCAATGTAACATAAATCATAGTCATAATATATGGTGCATTAATTAAATCCACACAATTAAAATAAATAATGAATTAAAAATTAAAAACACCCCTTCTTTTCTTCGTCTGTAGCTATTCACACTGTCTTCGTTTCTGCTCTCTTGCCGCCACTAGCTTCACCTTGTTTTATTCAAGCTCATCGATGGGAAAATCAAATGTGAAGGGTTGAGGTCCACCTTTTCAAACACACACATTGCCTCCTCTCTCCTTTTGCTTCACTGTAAAGCTACTCTCCTTCCTTTGTTACTATAGCTGATGTGACAAATAAGGTTTATGTTTATTAATGCACACCACGCTTACTACACTTCTGCAGGTTGGTCACTCCCCTCATGCCCGCAGCTATCTTTCTTCACTTTATCTCCACCACCTGCCAACATCTTTTATCTCCACAGCTGCTAATGTCACGTTCTCTCAACTAGCTGCTTCAACTCTTCTCCTGCAACGTAGCTGCTTCTTGTTTCATTGCCACCTACTGCTTCAACGAAGTCATGCCACCAGCTACTTGAACATCTTTACACCACCAGCAACTACGTGTGTGAGTACACAGCTGCTTCAACGTTTTTATTTTTTTTTTATGCCACCACCAGCTGCTACGTTCTTTTTGTCTTTGGCCACTAGTTGTCTGTTGTCTTCATTCTTCCCTCGCCACCTCTCCTTCCTTGTGTTTCGTTGTTATCTTTTTTATTCAATCTTTTTTTTCTGCTCACTCATTCATGCCTCTTCCCTTCACTCACGTCATTTGCTGCTCCTATATTCACGCCTATAATCACGCGTAATTAGTCTTCATTTTCTGCACCGCCAATGCTTCTTTTTCTGTTCACGCTACACTCTTTGCTCCTCTCTTTCACGCACACCATTTTTTCATGCTGCTTTCTTTTCTATTTTTCACATTGTCTAGCCGCCAAACTTTCTCTTTTGCAGCCTTTTTATTTACACTATGCTTGTCTTTTACTGATTATGTGGTATTCTTGCTTATTTTGAGGGCTTTTCTTGCTTTATACTATTAAATGTCGTAAAGCCAATATGTTCCTAAGATTAAAACAAATAACTTTTAATTAGTGCAACTTAAATATTAAATGGACAAGAGTCTAGCAATTTATGTATCAAAAATTAATACAAAATGCCCACTAACAACGAGGTCGCTTTTAAGGTGGTGATTGGGTACAGCTATTTGTATTTGAAGGTAATTGGGTAGCCAATAAAGGATTCACCAGTCCTGATAGAAGGAGATGATGCCCACGGCCTCTTGTCGGGGTCATTACTCGTGAGTCTCTGGCCAGAGTAGTTATATGTCATAAAGAGAGTCTTCAATGACACATAAGAGTAATGAGAACCTAGGATAAAAACTAACATCCCTTGGACTAGATGTGACGTAGTCGGTCTAATGGGAGTTGACACATAGCCCATACTCTGAACCAAGTGACGTATAGTATGATGAAAGGATGAATTACATGGTAGTTGTCTATGGAAAGGTTCATAAGTTGGATCATTAACTATCGAAGAGGTCGTGTGGTAATCCACTTATATTCTGGCAAATTAGCATCATGAAACCGTTCATGATTTGATTGAATTAAGAGTTAATTCAAGTGCCTAAAATAACAGGGAACCTAAGGATCACACGTATAAAATATCGAATGAAAAATAAGTAGGTATGGTCTATTTTATGCAGGATACAATCGTGCCTCATAGGGCTACGATAGTGGCCGAAGGCGAGACATGCCACGATTGTGGCTAACAAGGCAATGAAATGATATATAAGTGAGTTCTTAACTTATGTACATGAGCTTCTTTCACTTCTTACACACTCAAGTGATAGAGAAAGGGTTCTAGAAGAGTTATAGAGAGAGTGAGAAGAGTTCTTGAGTTATCTTTACAATAATTTATGCAATTGTTGTATAGATCAACATGCATGTAAGGTAACCTCGAACTATCACCCATTTTAAACATCTACTTGAATTCATCAAGTTTGGTGTTCTAAAACCCTTACACATTATTTCATCATCCTTCTTTGCGTGTTCTTGGGTAATGAAGGAAGGGTTTGGTATTTTCAACAACCCAAACAAGGAGAAGAAACAATAAAGGAGGAGAAACAAAGGTAAAAATGCTTTTATATTTCATGTTCTTTACATATCCTTGCATGCATGTATGATCTTATGATTTTTGGGTTAACATGGTGTCGGAATCCTAATTCTGACACCTTTGCTGCACCCATATGCAACCATGGCTAACCCAAACAAAGAAATGAAGATTTAGATGCTTATGATATGTTTGATGCCTTTAATAAGTTAGTTTGATTGTCCTGATGTACCATTTTCACAAAGTATGTATTCGAATATCCTCTGGTATATTCAGGCATATGCTCTATGGGAGTGGGATGTTACAGATGATGTTGTTGAGATTGATCTGGTCAAAGTTAACTTATCGGTGCATTTCTAAATAAAAGTCTTGTGAGAGTGAAACCATTTTCTTGGTCTTGAAGATGAACACGCAAAGGATGGGCCTTTTAACATCATCACAAGTATTCTAAAGATTTGCTTGAGAAGTATGGGATGCTAGAGTATAATCCTATTACAATTTCAGTAAAGGCACATATAAAGCTATGCTCCTCTGAATGAAAGGATTTGGAGAATGATACAATACATAGACAACTAGTTGATAACCTAATCTATTTGATTATCATGAGGCCAGATATATCATATGTAATGGGATGGTAAATCGAGTTAACAATGATTTTATAATATATTTGAGTTATCATTGATTATGGTATACTGCATAAGTAAGAAAGCAAGGGTGAAGTTAACGAATATTGTGATATTGATTATGTTGTAGATCATAATATAAAGCGCTTTATTACAAGTTTTATATTTATTTTTAAATCTGGGTCCATCTCCTGGTGCAACAAAAGACAACCTACAATTTCCTTATCTAGTACCAAGGTAGAGTATAGACGGCAACAACAATAGCTCAAGAATATACGCGATTAATACAGCTTATGAAGGATCTTCATCATCCAATTAATTACTTGATACTATTGCACTGCAATAATCAGGCAGATACATACTTGACTGAGAATGTAGTGTTCCATGTGAGAATCAAGTAAGTAATTGACTGAGAATGTACATTACCATTTGCTGTCAGAAGAAGTCTTGAGTGGAGAAATTAAGATGTAATTTGTAAAGACTAAAGATCAAGTTGTTAACGTATTTACTAAATGACTTAATGGTGCAAAATTCAAAGACATTAGAAGGTAGGTTAATATGATAAGCAAACAAAGATTTAGAGAGAATAGTCGAGAAAGAGTGTTAAATCATCGACATACTTTCTCTACTATTTTAAATTATTTCATTTCTATTATTGTCTAAAATGAACTTTAAGAATAATATTAGTAAAGAAGCTACAAGAAGTTTAATTAATTTTCTAATTGTTACCGCGAAACAAAATCACTGACTTACCAAATTTATAAAT
The DNA here is from genome assembly GCA_027563885.1 of Erythroxylum longipes. Taxonomy (NCBI): domain Eukaryota; kingdom Viridiplantae; phylum Streptophyta; class Magnoliopsida; order Malpighiales; family Erythroxylaceae; genus Erythroxylum; species Erythroxylum longipes. The sequence goes on from JAOQMS010000179.1 coordinate 5,946,224, forward strand.
ATAAGAGTGTAAAGTGTTGTGTGAGTGAAAAACGTGAATAAGAGTGAAAGTTGTCATATTTATGTGTTGTTTATATAATTTTACTTAATATAATAAAATTTTTGGTCATCCAATTTAATCTTCCACATATTCTACAACACGTACCAAAAATAATTTAAAGCCAACTGAAAAATGGTTCATTAATATTTAACAAGACCACCAGAGAGCTCCTCCAATGTCCAACCCTAAGTTTCTCCAACGATGTGTGTTTTGTGCTTTGGACGATTGGTTCCTCCTCTCTACTTCGGCTTCATTTCTAGAATTGGACTAAAACAAGATTTTGGGCTTCAGAATAATCTTGCCTTTTATTTTTGTTTTTTGGTCCATATCCTATGACACTTCTTCTTGTCACTTATTTTCTTTTATGTTTTTTACACTAACAGAAAGTTGTTACTTTATTCCTTCATGGTTATAGTTTTGTTACACTCAGTTTACACATGTACTAGCCTATATATAGGCAATGAACGAATTAATAAAGCTGAAGCCATTTTTCTCCTCATTGCTTTTTCTGTCATGGTATCAGAGATACTGTGGTGCTCTGCTCTTTTTTGGCTTCCTTCTTTTTTCTCTTTTCTCTGTTTGCTTCTTTTTTCCTGATCTTCAGCTGATCTTTTTTCCTTCTTCCTTCTTTCTCCGTCTGTTATGTCAGGCCGCTCATATGCCCATGTCACTACAAATCAAAATCAGAACAACTTCAGACCAGAGGACCATCCAGCCAGTCCCTATTACCTACATCCTAATGAAAACCCCTCTCTCATTCTTGTTTCCTCTCCTCTCACTGGTACAAACTATCATCCATAGGCTAGATCCATGCAGATGACCCTTCTATCCAAAACAAGTTAAAATTCATTGACGTTACCATACTCATGCAGACAAAGATGATCCCTCATTTGTATATTGGGAAAGATGCAACACAATGGTCTTATCTTGGCTCTTAAGATCAGTATCTGAATCCATAGCACAAAGTGTGATATGGTTTGATTCAACATTAGATGTTTGGAAGGACCTAGAAGGACGATTTTCACAAGCCGACTCCTTCAAAATTTCATATCTATAAGAGGAAATTTATGGTTTCCAACAAGGAACTCTTTCAGTCTCAGATTATTACAGCCACTTAAACATGCTATGGGATGAGTTTTTCAACCTCAGACCTCTACCTAAATGCAATTGTCAACCACAGTGTTCATGTACACTCTTAGCTACTATCAAATCCTATCAAGATGGTGATTGTGTCATCAGATTTCTTAGAGGTTTGAATGAGTCTTTTTCAACCGTTAAATCTCATATCATGCTTATGGACCCCTTACCTAACATTAAGAAAGTCTTTGCCATGGTTGCTCAACATGAAAGACAAATAAATCTCACTCTACAACAATCCCTCTCATCACCCTCTACTGACCCCCAAGCATTCTATACTAAGTCTGACCCCAAGAGATCTTTCCATCCCACTAAAAAACCTATTTGTTCTTTTTGTGGCAACAGTGGCCACATCGAAGCTAAATGCTATCGCAAACATGGCTACCTGCCTAATTTTTCTCAAACCTCCAGAAATTCCTATTCCACTAATGACAACAATCGGCCCAAATTCAAAGCTATTAACCAGGTTGATACTAACCTTGACACTATTGCAGCTGATTTTTCTGATCCTCCTGTCCCAGACCAGTCTCCTGATCCTCCAAGCTTCCATCTCAATACAGAACAATATTCTCAGCTACTTCAACTCCTGCATCGAGAAGGTGATACCAAGAATAAAACCATCAGCACTTCTCATGTCAACACACTTTCTAGTACTAACCAAGGTAATTCTAGTCCAGTATTACCTTCTATTTTATGGTCCTCCACATGGCTTCTTAATTCTGGAGCTACAGACCACATTATTTGTTCCCTTGCTCATTTCTCTACCTGCAGGACAATAGATAATTAAACAGTCAGATTACCAAATAATGTCTTTGTTCCTGTCACACATATTGGGACTGTCCACATTTCCTCTCTCACTCTCACAAATGTTATTTTTGTGCCTATTTTCTCTTTCAATATTATTTCCATCAGTAAACTCACTAAAGATTCCAACTGTCGACTAACCTTTTTTTCTGACTTCTGTCAAATTCAGGACACCAAATCACTGAAGATGATTGGTTTTGCTAAGCAAGTCAATGGTTTATATCACCTCACTCCATCTTCCCCAGATTTCTCCTCTCTTCTATGTACTGCTTCCACACACTAAGACAACTTATGGCACAAAAGACTAGGACACTTGTCTAATCAAAGAATACAAACTCTGTCTAAATATGATCCCATTATTACTTTTCAATTCATTGAACAATGTGATGTCTGCCATTTTGCTAAACAAAAGAAGTTACCATTCTTTACCAGCTTGTTAATTGCTAATTCTTGTTTTGATCTTATTCATGTTGATATATGGGGTCCTTACCATACACCATCTACTCTAGGCTATAAATTCTTTCTTACCATTGTGGATGACCATAGTAGAATGACTTGGGTTTACATGATGAAACAAAAATCAGAAACTAGAAACTTACTTAAAGGGTTCTGTGCCTATGTTGAAAGACAATTTGGTCAGCAAATTAAAAGACTTCGAAGTGATAATGGCCTAGAGTTTGTAATGACAGATTATTACAATGAAAAGGGCATTTTACATGAAACTACTTGTGTTGAAACACCACAGCAAAATGGGAGAGCTGAAAGGAAACATCAACATATTCTCAATGTTGCAAGGGCTTTGAAAATTTAAGTTAATCTACCCACTAAATTCTGGTCTGATTGTATCCTACATGCTGTCTATCTCATCAACAGGGTTCCCTCTCCTCTCTTATCCCATAAATCCCCCTATTCTATTCTTTTTGGCACTCACCCTAACCTTGCCCCCTTAAAGGTATTTGGCTGCCTCTGTTTTGCTTCCACCATCAAAGCAAATAGGGGTAAGTTTGATACCAAGGCAAGAAAATGTGTATTTCTTGGTTTTTCTGTAGGCACTAAAAGCTACAAACTATTTGATCTCACTGCTCAAACTTTTCTTCTATCTAGAGATGTCATTTTGTATGAACACCATTTTCCCTTTCTTCCCTCCCTCGAAACCTCCTACTCTCCTCTTCCTATCTTACCTACACCCTCTTCTCCACCCTCTGATGATTCCCTTCCCCTCCTTTTACTTCCACCTACCCCCTCTTCTCCTTCTCCTTCACCTCCCCCTCCAGTTCTACGTCGGTCCACAAGACAATCTCATCCCCTAGTTACCTTACGGACTATGATTGTCCTACTCTGCCACTTACCTCTCCTCATCGTCTATCCTCTGTTCTTACCTATGCCAACCTCTCCCCTCACCACCAAGTCTATTCCACTACACTCACATCTTTTACAAAACCTAGAACTTATAAGCAAGCAATCATACATCCAGAATGGAGAGAACCAATACAGGCAGAACTCCAAGCTTTACAGGATAACAACCCATGAGAGCTTACCTTCTTACCTCCAAATAAACGCCCAGTTGACTCCAAACGGGTTCACAAATACAAGTTTAATGCTGATGGTAGTCTTCAACATTGCAAGAGCAGACTCGTCGCAAAAGGCTTCACTCAGCAGAAGGGCTTGGATTATACTGAAACTTTCTCCCCTCTTGTCAAAATCACCACCATCCGTGTCCTGCTAGCTCTGGTAGCTTCAACAAATCTACACTTACACCAATTAGACATTAATAACGCATTTCTACATGGTGACCTACATGAAGACGTATACATGAAACCACCAGAAGGTCTTGACTTACCTCATCCTGATATGGTATGTCATTTAAAGAAGAGCATCTACTGCCTCAAACAAGCCAGCAGGCAATGGCACTCCAAACTCACTTCTGTTTTGCTCTCCAATGGCTTCACTCAGTCCACTTCCGATCACTCTATGTTCAAAAAAAGGCAACACTATGATTTCATTTTTCTTCTTCTATATGTTGATGATGTTCTTCTGTGCAGCAACTCCCTTGAGCTTGTCCAATCCACAAAGACGTTCGTCGATGCCACTTTCAAGATCAAAGACTTGGGACCCGCCAAATATTTTTTAGGTCTTGAAATGGCCCGCTCATCATCTGGCGTTAACCTCTGCCAACACAAGTATGTCATCGATCTTCTTCAGGACACGGGATTTTTACATGCCAAACCAACATCCACTCCAATGGTTCAGAATACACGGCTTACTGTTGCTGGCGAACCCCTTCCCGACGTCACTTCCTACCGTTGTTTAATTGGGAAGCTCATCTACTTGACCATTACACGGACCGACATCTGTTGCGCCGTCCAACAACTATCGCAATTCCTTTCTCAGCCCACGGCGTCGCATCTCCGAGATGCTCACCGCGTCCTCTGCTACCTCAAAGGTTCTCCAGGTCAAGGCATTCTCTTCCACAGCCACTCTCCACTTCAGCTTCGAGCTTTTTCTAACTCTGATTGGGGAACTTGTCCCGACTCTCGCAAGTCTATCACCGGCTTTTGCGTGTTTTTGGGCGATTCGCTAATCTCCTGGAAGACAAAGAAACAGCCCACAATCTCCCGAGGTTCTTCCGAGGCCGAGTATCGCACTCTTGCTACTATTGCCTGTGAACTACAGTGGCTCTCCTATCTCCTCTCCGATCTCGATGTCCCTCATCCGCAGCCTGCCTAACTGTATTGCGACAATAAATCAGCTATTCATATTGCTGAAAATCCTATCTTCCACGAGAGAATGAAACATATAGAGAGCGACTGTCACCTGGTTCGTGAATGCATTCAGTACGGCCTTATTCACCTCCTTCCTGTTACCTCTCGCGAACAGCTTGCGGACATCTTCACAAAGGCTCTCCCTCCTTCATCTTTCAACACCCTCAAACTCAAGCTGGGCGCCCTACACGACGTCTACCGCCCAGCTTGCGGCGGCGTAACAAGACCACCAGAGAGCTCCTCCAATGTCCAACCCTAGGTTTCTCCAACGATGTGTGCTCTGTGCTTTGGACGATTGGTTCCTCGTCTCTACTTCGGCTTCATTTCTGGAATTGGACTAAAACAACATTTTGGGCTTCAGAATAATCTTGCCTTTTATTTTTATTTTTTGGTCTATATCCCACGACACTTCTTCTTGTCACTTATTTTCTTTTATGTTTTTTACACTAACAGAAAGTTGTTACTTTATTCCTTCATGGCTATAGTTTTGTTATACTCAGTTTATACATGTACCAGCCTATATATAGGCAATGAATGAATCAATAAAGCTGAAGCCATTTTTCTCCTCATTGCTTTTTCTGTCAATATTTAAGGAGATTAATCTCATTGGCAAGGAGGAGGGTCTCCGTTTTATTATAGTTATAATTCAATTATTATTTTTTTGAAAGTTAGAAAAAAAACAATTAAAAAAGAGTCGGTTGTACAAATATCACTCTACCCAGTAAGAGTCAAAGGTTTAATTACCTAAGTTAAGCTTGTGAAATGCTGAGGAATGAAGTCTCTAAATAATATAGTCTTCCTTGGCCGAATCAGGGTAGTGGTGAGGAAAGTTATTCCTAATGACTGAAGAGAATCTTGAAAGTTGCATTAGCACTGCCATGAACTGTTGCGGTTGAAGCTCAACCTAAAGGTCTGCCGGAGGGCTTTCTAACTGAACCAAATCGATCCATGTTTAGAAATCCATCTTAAAAGTCACTGATATAAACTCATAAAGTTATAAGGAAAAAGGGTTGACTGGTAGAATAACACCAACACAAGTTACATAAAGGAAAAAAGGATATTCAATGATGGGTATTTGTTTTGATAGCGTGTCGTATCCACCTTTATCGTCGATGGTTGGATATTGGTTTGTAGCAATTCTCCCATATTTTCTGACTACAGACTATAGATGATTAGAGGATATATTGAGATCCATTAACAGTTTTATGGATTTGAATCTGGGAGCCGAAAAGAATTGATTCCGTTTAAGTTTTACATCAAGCATAAACTTCTTACCTACCCAAGATCGTGATCAAGTTGCATGGGATTTTATTAGAACGCAAAAAATGTTTATATGATCATGAATGCGCATATCGGTAAGTGGTTGGCAATCGAATCCTTTTGCTATTATTATAACTTGAAATAAATAAACTAAACTCTCAGAGTTAGAATTAATAATGATAATAATATTCTAAATTTATGTAATATTGTATGTTTTAGTAGCGACCTGCCGTTAGTTTCAGAATCTCAACAAGCATTTTCTCATACTATTCATTTATAAGCACACGTCCACATAAGCAAATATATATTCATCGTTTGTCGCCTAGTGAGCTACCGATCTACAATCCAAGTGAAATCTAAGCAATAATCTTCAGCAAGCTCTGTTATAATTTTGAATTAAAGACTCGTGTAACGAATTTAGCCCTTTGTAAAACAATTAACCCTGCGCACTTTGCACTTCCAGCTAGGTACGTAATATACGGGCAAATCTAATTTAAAGTTCCAAGAACAATTTGGAATATTATTCGCATTGATTTGTGCACCAACAGATAGAAACAATGTCATATATACAGCAATAATGATAAGATACCAAATTTATTAGTAATTAAATGGGTTAGATCTCGGCTTTAGTGTAAAGACAGGCTTAGACTCACGTTCTTCTATCTGTGACTGCTCGTTTGTATCTAATAATTATTTTCTGTTTCATTTAGATTAGATCTTAAATGCTAATTAATTAAGAATCCTGTAACAGGGAAGCCTCGTGCGTTTACTTATACGCGTAATTAAGTTTTGATTTGTATGCTATTGTCGGTGCCAAGCTTCTTACTAGGTACTATTCAGTACTTCAAAGAGGATGTTAATTCGTACATGATTACAGAAAATACAAGGATGTTAATTCGTACATGATTACACACAAAACAACTTCCACTTTAGGTCTCTGGATGTTGCCTCAATTCGTACAGTTTAACCAACGAAGTTTGCTTCATGAGACAAATAATAACCCTAAATAGTTGAAACCCGAATTTCTAAAACAAAAGGAAAGAAATTAATGGGGCTGATTTAGATAAAACCGTTTTAGGTTTAATTTTCAAAACGTGTTTCAGGTGTTTTGAAATCAGAGATTTTCTAAGCATGGCACGGGGAGAATTCCCTCCAACATAGCCCATCAAGAAAGTAAGTAAGGAAATATTACATAAAAATTTAATATGATTCACCCTTTAATTTGAGATACATCCATGGATCAAATTTTGAATAAATCTTCAACTAATGAAAATAGTAAGTACAGAAAGTAAAAATAATACGAAAAAAATAATGGCACTCACACACAAGGTATTTTTCAAATTTACCATCTCTAAGATAATATTTTTACTATTTTGTCGTTCACATTTTTAGGAAAAAAAATCACTGTTTCACAATCACCACATATTATAAATATCACGCAGACCATGCACAAGTCTATGAGAAAGAGGGAGGGAAGGTCTTTTTATAGACCCTCCACCGTTAGCAAGTTATCTTCCCTTAAAAAAAACAAATTTAGAACATTTGTGATAGTACCGCTTTACAATTCTCCCCTTGCCAACTACATGAAGTTTATTGTTATTCTAACAGATGATCGATAGAACTCTTTAAAGCTTTCTTACTTTTTGGCAATTTCACCAGCTCAAAAGTTTTATTCGCATGCAATGACTTCATCTCATCTTGCATGAATTTAACTCATTTTATCTTATGCTTATCTATCATAACCTCTTGAAAATTCTCAGGTTCAACCCCATTAGTAAGTAATACGTACTGATCATTGAAGTATCTAATAGAGGCTTGTCTTATTTGCGTAGATTTCCTTATTGGAACCTGGTAGTCTATAGTGCTAGAGGTTGATTATGAACATGATATTCATGAGAATCTTCATCTGATTGATTTTGAATGAGAGCATCATCGTCAGCTATGTTCAGCTAGCAATTTTCAACTTCATCTCTAAATTGTCTTGGCACTGTTTTTTAAGGAATTAACTCTAAGTCCACTAGGTCACCATCAATTCTTGGAACATTCTTTTTCACTTTGCCAAGATCTTCAATGGTCTGATCTTAAACAAATATAGCTTCACTGCTCCGAATCAATGCTTCTGGATTGGATCATAAAATCGATAGCCGAATAGATCTTCTCCATTACCAATAAATATACATTGGCGAGTCTTGGATCTCTTATCTTTAGGAATATGGACATAAGTTGTGCAGCTGAATAACTTTAGATGATCATAAAAATATGCTTTCCTAACCATACTTTCTCTGGAACATCAAACTATAAAATAATTTAATACATGTACTGCTGTGAATAAAGCTTCACCCCAAAATGTCTTACATAACTTTGCATGTGAAAGTATGCATCTAAGTCTCTCCATCAAAGTCTTGTTCATCCTTCAGCTAAGCCATTCAATTGTGGTGTCTTAGGAAGAGTAGTTTGATGTCGAATACCATGCTCTTTGCAATAAACGTCAAATAGTCCAGTGTATTCTTCAACATTGTCTGTTCAAATGTATTTCAACTTCTTCCCACTTTGTATTCCAACTGAGGCATGGAATTACTTGAAAACATGTAGCACTTAATCTTTAGTCTTCATGGTATATACCCACCTCTTCCTTAAATGGTCATCAATGAAAGTCACAAAGTATTGAGCACCATCGAGCGACTTTGACACATTGGCCCACATAAATCTGAGTGTACAAAATCTAACACGTTCTTCATTCTGGAAGAAGGGGAACTTTTAAAAGTGACTATTTTCATTTCCTACTGAACAATCAACACATTTCTTTAAATGCACCTAATCAATTCTAAATAATGCATTCTTTTTCACCAACTGAGTCATTCCCTTCTCGCTCATATGACCGAGTCTCTTATGACACAATTCAATTACACCATCTTTCTCCACTGGATTCACAACATCATTGGAGAGCTTTGCCTACATCATGTACAACTTTGAACACTTCTTACTTTGGCAATTACCAAGGAGCCTTTAGTAAGTTTTCACTTGCCATATTTGAAAGTATTGCAAAAACCTTCACCATCAAGTATGCCAACAGATATCAGATTTAGGTTAAGATCATAAATATGTCTGACACCTTTCAGAGTCAATCTCATGTCATTTTCTGTCCCCAAGTAAATATCAACTTTTTCGATGATTTTGTCCAAATCGCTATTTCCCATTTTAACGCACCAAAATCTCCTTGTGTAAATGATAAGAAGAATTCTTTATGTGATGTGGCATGAATATAGCATCACTGTCACCTCTCCAGTTGAACTCACAGGATGCACTATTTACATCATTATCATAAGAGATGATATGAAAGTCATCAATGCTGGTAGCCGTCGATGCATGTTCATCATCACTATTATTGTCTTTCTTGACTTCTTTGCCTTTGTTCTTTTCTTCTTTAAATTTCTGGTAGAACGTTTTAATATGACCCTTCTTCTAGCAATGATGGCACTCAACATTTGTATATTAATTTAATCTTCCTCTACTTTTATATCTAGAATTTGGACCTCTAGATTTGCTCCTCCCTCTGGCACTTATGAACAAAACTTCTGACTATGTTGAAGAGGTCGAACTCTGTGATTTCTGTCTCATCTCTTCATTCAGAATTCCACTTTTTATATATTTCATGTTAATAACACTGTCAACTGCAGAATTGGTAATTGAAATCTTCAAAGTCTCCTAAGACGCTGGTAAGGAGGTAAGCAAGAAAAGGGCAAACACTTCATCATCAAACTTTATGCCCATTCTTAATAATTGATCCACGATTTATTGAAATGCATTCAAGTAATCTACTATAGAGGTACCTTCTTGATATTTTATATGCACTAATTTTTTCAGATAAAATAATTTATTGTTACCAATTGTTTAGGCATTCAACTCCTCGAGCTTCTTCCACAACGTCCTTGCGTGAGTCTCGTTGCAAATATAGTTATACACATTATCTTTAACAAAGTGCTGAATAAAACCACATACCTGCTCATGTTCAAACACCCACTCCTCTTCCGATTTAGTTTCGAGTTTTGCTTTGTTAAACATTGGTAAATGCATTTTTGTGACGAATAGAAGATTTTTCATCTTGTTCTTCCATATTTGGTAGTTTGAGTCATTTAAGCTAACCATCTTGCTTATTTTTGCCTCCATCTTCGATGAGAAATCCTTTAACACAGAACCGAACCTTGCTCTAAATAGTATCCATATGTATTAATAGTATCGTATATGTAAATAGTATCATATAATACGTATGAATAGTACTATATACGTAAATAGAATCTAGTTGTTATAGCTCAGCTATAGTGACTACTACAGTGTTAATTCAAAAATAAATGCATAAATAGTTGTCACCTTTCTTGGTTACTGTTTTACTATTCACCAATTTTTATTGTGTTCACCTGAAATTCGAACAGATTGTGTCAAAAAATTCGTCATAATTTTCTCACTAGTTCTAATACTACTTGTTGGAAAAAATCAATAAATTATATCCTACAAGTAAAGAAAGCAAGGAAATAATATACAGAAATTTAACGGGGTTCTTTCTTTAATTTAGACTTCGTCTACGGGCAAAATTTCGAATAAATCTTCTACTTATAAAAATAGAAAGAACAGAAAGTAAAAACAACACAACAAAATAGTGGCACTCATATGCTAGGTGTTTCCCAAATTTACTATTCCTAAAATAATATCTTCACTATTTTATCCCTCACATTTTTAAGAAAACGTTTCCTAAAAATACTAAAAAAATCAATCTCTCACAATAATGAGGTCGATTTAATTCAATGGAAGAGTTATTCGACTAACGATGAAATTAATACTGGATTTGATTCATTACTCCCTTAATCACGAATCCCCCCTTTAATGCTTCATATGATTTGGTTTGTAATCAGTATCTACTATTAATTTGTTGCCACGATCAAAAGTCAAATACAACCTTTTGTAGTTCTATAGGTCCTCGGCCAGGCTGGACCAATCCTAATTTTTGGTCTGCTATATGCAGCTCCTGACTCACGTGGGTAAATATATGTTCTTATATTTCGCTAAAAATTTTCCGGCTTATTAGTAAATGCCCAGAAAAAATGTACCTAATTCCTTTTATAAATTTATATCCTATCTGGTATTTAAATATGATATTTGTATAAACCTTTCTTTCCATTGTATACAACTATGAAATATTGGTTAAGTCATGCTTAGAGTTAAGCTTTATCTAATTAAAGAGTGATTTGAAACAAGTAACATATATATTCATATATATTTATTTTATCTATTTGGTCAATTAGCTTTTTTTAAATAAAGCAACATTGACATATTTCATATTTATTTAAACAAACTGTCGGACAAAATTTATATCACTCGATTACAATCTTATATATAGTGTATGCTTGAATCCATTTTCCTCAAGCTAAAAAGTAAAAACCCTCAATTCTCTCAACTATCTAGAAGCTGTTTAATGATAAGATGCACGTTATTTATATGATTTTCTTCAAGCTAAAACCCTCGCCTTCTCCGTAGGTCTTTTAATCATTAATGACACAACGTCAGGTTAGTTCAATAGGTCAATGAGGTACTGGAATAGCTAACAGTAATTTAGTAAGACAAGAGCCTTTGAGACTCATTTATAGACACACAACATGAAAAAAATACAGTCGACATCATTTTGTATTAATAAGGAGGATAAATTAATTTTGGCGAGGGAAAGAATTGAGATTGGAACAACGTAACATGCCATGTTGTGTAGCACACAAATTCTTCTTTGTCAAAAGATTTCTTCCGTATACTGAATCTAGAACATAAATTGTTCTTCATTAAGATAAATTTTATGTTGTAGTTGTTATGATCTGTTTATAGGTCTCATTATCAACTTAAACTTTTGGAATGAATAGTTTGTTAAAAAATTATAAAATTAAAAGATTTCGAGTTTAGATTATATTTCTCTTATTTATAATAAATTTACATTTTTTATTTTTAGGTGAATTTACGATATATTATGTTTATATATATATATATATATATATATATATATATTCAGTTCATTTATGAATAATTGGAGTGGTTTTATAGATTTAATAAACAACAAGTGGGTTAAATTGAATTAAAAGTTCAAATTAGTTTCTTTAGTAATTTACACTATCAATTAAATCTCCGGCGCCATTTAATACTGTAAATGTATAAGGAAAACGGATCTACCTTCCATTTCAATACTTTAAATCCATAGTTAAACATGTATCATACGTATATAGACAAAGACGGCGGGCTTAAGTAAATGAAACATGGAAACAAGGTTAGTTCACAAGTTGATGACCCCAAAAACAAGCTAAGTTTAAGAAATCTTAAGCAGTCTTAAATAGACGATAATTTCGTCTTTTTGACTCCAGCATAAACTATCGTACATTTCCCTCTCTTTTCACTTATGTACGCTTGTCTTGTTCCTATATAATCTTTTGTACCCTCTCATTCACATTCCCCTACCTCACAGAACACCAAGCCTAAGCATCCATTCAGAGAGTCATCAGTCATCACCAACTTAGAGTTTCATCCAAACTCTCTCACACACGCACACACAAGGATACTTTTCGCAGAAAATGGGCAATAGTTTAAGGTGTTGTTTGGCCTGTGTTCTTCCATGCGGAGCCTTAGACTTGATCCGTATAGTTCACTTAAACGGCTACGTGGAAGAGATTACACGCCCTGTCACCGCCGGAGAGATTCTTAAAGATAACCCAAATCACGTTCTAAGCAAACCATGTTCACAAGGCGTCGTTCGGAGAATTCTGATCCTCTCTCCGGAATCCGAGCTCAAAAGGGGCAGCATTTACTTCTTGATCCCGATGTCTTCCGTACCGACTGACAAGAAAAAGTCCGGGAATAATAGCCACGAGACCAATAAAAAGTCTTCCGTGAGGAGCAAGAAATGTTATGGCGACGTTGCATCGGATTCTGATCGTTGTCTGAAGGAGGTAGCAAGCTCCGGTAAACATACCTCACGTCGTGAGCGCCGTACTGGTCGCAGTGGAGTATGGCGGCCTCGTCTTCAGAGCATCTCTGAAGACTGACCGACTGGCCGTTTTTCTTTTCCCCGGTGACCGGAATAGCCAAAGTTGGTTTTTTTTTTTTTTTCCTCACGTGAGGTTTCGGCTATGTGGATAAATTTTCCCTTTCTTTTCTTGCTTCGATCTGCATTTAATAATTGCAGATACGAACTCGATATTGCTCGGTCGATCTGTTTTCTAACGAGAAAGTTCGTTTTTTTGACAATAGAAAGAAAGTATTGTCTCCACACAAATGGAAACCCTATTTATACAGACCTTCAAGTTAGCTGTATGTAAATATATGTCTTTCTATTCGTCGGTGGAAATGACACAACTCGGTGGTTGTTTAACGAAAGTACAAATTGATTCTCTTACTCATTTGCTTTCTTTTTCATGTATGTATGAGATAAATTTTCGAAAACACAAACCAGCCTATCAACACCAACCAGACTGATTCTCCTTTTTTTTCTCTCAAGCTTGAAGGTTGATACTTCAACTTCACTTCCCATTTCTTGATTTCCAAATTTTGTTTAATTTCGTCGGGATAAATAAAAATAAAAAATTCAAGAAAGAAACAGTTTACTTTTTATGATTAAACAATAAAAGTAAAACCCCAAGCCAGGATGGCAAAATTCGCATACTCCAATGTCCAATCCGATCGAAATTGATAAATTAAATCTAATAAATTTTAATAAAATAATTTTCAATTAATTGAGTTTAAAGTTTAGTTTTATAAAACAATAATTTAAATTAATTCGATTAAAATAATATTATTTTAGTTATAATATGATAAGACTTTGAATTATATTAATTATATCATATCATGTTTAATTTATGTGATTTAAATTTGATTAGTGGTAAATTTATATGTCATTCGGTTGGTTATGATTTTTACTCTTATTACTAAATAGTGAACCTGAGACATGTTTGGAATTAATTAGAAAATTATTTTTGATACATATTAACATCCTTTTTTTTCATTTTGATAAAATTGATCAAATGTCGTAAAATTAATCACATTTTCCTTTTTGTTAATAGGATCCATCACAAGGGATCAAAACTTGAAATCATTCTGAATATAACCCGTTAGATTCTCAATTGACCAATGATTAGTGATTAGCAGTTTTCATTTATATTCTACTTATGAGATGATTAATTCAAGGTCAATAGTTTCCGATGACGAATCACTTCAATTATTATAATTACTCTTTGTTTGGCATTAATTGTAAACAGATCTGTTTTGTGTGTCCACTTCCAGTGAATAACTATTAACTAACACAAACATATACTATACATGGGTAGGGTTAGCAGACGTCGTAATATAGTGAACAAAAAACTTGAGAAATGTTATATAACATTCCATAAAATTTAAATTAAATTAAACTATTACGTTTTCCGATAGAAATAAAGCTATTCATTATAGGGTTTAATTACAATAACGGAGGCATTTTGGTGGGGTACATGGACAACCTGTTATGCTACTTGGAGTGGAGACCGATTGTAGTATTATTTCAGTTAGATATGCAAAACTTAAGCACCGCCGCATCTAAAGGTAAAGGTAATGATAGCACACATTAACATGTAAATTGATCATTTAAGTACTTTTTGAAGCCCACAGATTCTCTCTTACGGTTAATGATTGTTGGTTTACTAGCATTATCTTTTCAATTAAGCTGGAGTTAACGTTGAGGCATCAGGGGAGGGAAGAAGATTAACTTATAAAAAGGCTTTTGTTGACACTTTGGCTCGAAAATTAATGCGCACGGCACTAGAAAGAATTTATTTTCTTGTATCGAATTCAGGACATATTCCTTTTTGAAAGCATTGGGACTTCAATGGGAATTTAATCTCTTTTTTTAAATGAAAGGCAAGTGGTTAGGTTATTCCCATAATTCAGGTCCATATAAAAAAAAACAGTAGCTTTATTATACCCATACTTCTAAATCCTTGTGAGCTTTGTATAGGTTTAGAAACAACTGAACATATGAAACAAGAGCAAAAGAATCATATTATCGAGGTCGTTTATGAGGAAATTTTCATATAAGATTGAAATATTCTCAAACATTGTTTTATTGCATGTACAGAATATTGTTTATTTTAACCATTACTAACATCCAAAATGTTGAATAAAATTGAAATATCAAGCATAAAGCAACTACATATAGAGAATATAAGATGGTTACAATGATTAACTCATTGAAAATGAACCAATCTTCATACAACATTTACTATAACAAGGGAACTAATCCTGCTGTGCAAGTTTAAGATTGAAGGAGAGATTATTAGTTGGTCCAAGTCACTTGGTAAATGGGCGGAATGTACAACATGAAGCTTAGAATTATTAATTAATTCATTATTTTGGTACCTCTTGTTTACAATTGGTTAATTCACGTACGTATCCAATGTAGCATAAATCTAGAAGATATTGCAATAGTGACAACTCCACGCTACTCAAAAAATAAATGGCAAACTCTTAATTAATTGGCACAATCATTTTAGAGGCTGCCACTACTGCATGGGATAACCCACTTCTCACATGTATTCCCTCTTCTCCGTCTCCCATAATTGTATATTATCTATTCCACAATAAAAAATAGTACACATCCGTCTCTCGGTGTCTCCGCCGTTCCTTATTAAGCTCATATGCCCATTCACATTACGTCTAGTTCTATGATCATGAATTTCCATTTTCAAACTCAGTTTTGGCAATTTCTTAGAATATAGTAACCTAATCACTCTTACATATGTGTTTCCACCGATCACTGCTTACTACTAAATAGATGAAAGTAATTTAAATTAATATCTGACAAATAATATAATATCTACTCTTTTCACTTTTACACATGATTGATGCAGTTATTAAGGCGTTGATATACCGTTGTGCATGTAATAGGACTCAAATGCAGTTATTAAGGCGTTGATATACCGTTGTGCATGTAATAGGACTCAAACATGTGGTGGTCTCAGAAGTATTGAAGTTTCTTTTTTTAAAAATCAATTCAACCCATGTCTGGATATAGTGTAAATGATCTATCTTGTAACTTTGATGGATGATTATTGTTAATTGTATAGATACTAATGCTTTATATTAGTTGGAGTTTGAAGATCCCGTGGACTTGGCATCGAGCCTTGTGTAACGGTAGTTGAGGATCACGATGATGAGTTTTGGGGCTAAGTCCGTGGAAGCAATTGGATGAATCTCTCTAGTCTCTAGATTGGAGACATCCCCTCGTTTACTAACATGATTTAGTCATTAATACTGTCAATCTTACTAGTCAAATGGAGTCTTAATGTTCTCAAATCACAGAATTCCATAAAACTTGGGATATACGTATTTTAATTTATTTAATTTGTTCTTTTTTTAGTAGGAAGCCATTTCCTCTAATTTATACGCAACTTGACTAATGCACTTCTTCAAATCAGGCAAAAATAAGAGGTTTTTTAAACTAAAGAAATTAAATTCATAAAATTGTGTGCAAAGTAAACGTATTTAACCTTTAGTCCAATATCGTTCACGAATTTAATTTATTCGCTCCAAGTTATGAACATCTTAATTTGTTTTTTTTTTTAAAGCTGACTTGCATACATTTGTTTGAGTTTTTTTTTTGCTCACAAGTTATTTACCAGAACAATACAATTCATAGAACTTCTAAAATTTTATACGATTGAAGTAAATCACGATTCCGTGAATGCCTTTTACAAACAAAAAAAAAGAGGACATTCCAAGTAAAAAAATAAAAACTGTTTTTGGTCAACATAATCTTAAATAAGAAACCATTGTTTTATATATCAGTTCAACTAAAGATCTCCTTTTTTAAAACCTGCCTTAGATGATTAGATCAATGTTGACTTAAGTTGCTAAGCTACATATTGGCTTCCATCATTTAAAGCGCTTACCCTGCTTACTTGCAGCACGGAAACATGCGAAAGAGCTTGTTGTTTGAGGATATGAAATGGCCGATGGATAGATTAGGAACGAGTAAAGTAGCATCCCTTGATCCTTTTAGGGTGATGATAAATTCCGTTACAGTGTTCGTTTCCTTCTTACATTAAATGTATTGTCTTTGGCTGGTTATGTTATGCGGTGATTCTTTGTCTTATTAATATTGTCTATTTTTCTTCACGGCTATGCCCTCTCCGATAGGCTATGTTTTCGGCGGTAGTATATCAGGGCATCCAAGATAGCAGGCATGGAACAGTAAATTTTAGGCATCAGGCGGTAACCCTCCTATAATCTTTTGTCATTCTTGGAGCCGCCTAACAGGTTTTCTGCTACTCTCCAACTTATCTTTTCTTGTAGAGAGGCGTTGATAGACCGTTTACTTCTCCTACAAGCCTTCTTGTTTTAGTTTAGTGTGTAGAACGCAATCTCTTGTCGTATTATTTTCCTTTCTGTCTCACTTTCCTTACTCCTCCCGCTCCCTTACTTGCTTACCCATTTTGCAACTTGATTTATATTTCTTAATGGGCTCAGCTATGGTTCAACTTTGCTTATATCCCTACAGAGCGCCCCTCTAGTGTTAATCCAAAGGACTTTTTAAAGTTTTGGACGCGTTGATTTCTCTTCAGTTATTCCTTTTTAGTCCTAATCCTCTATCAGTACAGGTCTAGATAGTGTGTGTAAGTATCTTTATTTCTAGGGGTATTTATTTATATTTTTATACCTGTATTTTTGCTTGATAAAAATATTTTGTTTATTTACCTATATATAAATATTTCTAAATATAAATATCTATATCTATATATATGTATATATATATATAGTGATTCCTATCATTTATTTATTTATTATTATTATTATTATTAGTAGTAGTAGTAGTATTATTATTATTATTATTATTATTATTATTATTATTATTATTATTATTTTATTTTATTTTATTCTTATTTTTATTCTTATTTTTTTCTTACTATTTCACTAGTCTTTTCCTATACATAGATTCCTAGCTCTATTTCCTTCTCAGGACGTGAAAGGTTAGTTCTTCGGGTCAGTGCGAGGGTCTCAGCGTAAGAGGAATGGCTTGTAATGATGTATTTCGAATTCGGGGTAGCAGTTCGGGGCATTCAACACGAAAGAATAAAAAAGGTGGCGATTTATTGCGTATAGACTCTTGGAATATTGGGTCCCTCACGAGAAAGTCTTTAGAATTAGTCAAGATTTTAGACAAGTATAGGATACAAATAGCGTGCATACAGGAAACTAGGTGGTCGGGAGCTAAAGCCAAGGAGATAGGGGGTTCAAATTATGGTACTGTAGTATTACGCAGAAGCAGAATAGGGTAGGTATCCTAGTGGTATAGGAACTGGTAAACAAAATAGTAGGGATCACAAAGGTCAATGATAGGATTATGCTGACAAAAATTGTTATTAACTCAGAGGTCCTCAATGTAATATGGGCTTACGCCCCGCAAGCTGGATTAGAAGAACAACATAAGCGTGAATTCTGGACAACGCTGGATGGTGTCCTTCTCCATATACTTGATGTTGAACATGTTATTTTAGGAGGTGATTTTAATGGGCATATAGGAGCTGCTTCAAATGGTTATATAGGAACCCATGGAGGTTTTGGATATGGCTTTAGAAATGACAATGGAAATGCCTTATTGGACATGGCCGTGGCGTTTGAGCTGATGATTGTTAATTTCTTTTTCAAGAAAAACGAGACGCACTTGGTGACTTTTACGAGTAGCATGACCTAGACACAAATTGATTACTTTCTTGTCAGGAAGAGAGACTGAACATGGTGCAAAGATTGCAAAGTGCTTCCAGCTGCATGCCTATCAACCGTATATAAATTGTTGGTTGTGGATCTAGGAATTAAGGGATGGAGGTCACATCAATTTACACAGCGTGTTCGTAGAATTAGATGGTGGAATCTTAAAGGAGAAATGGTGGAATGATTTAAGACTCTAATCCGGTATAGAGCCGTATGGTCCTTGAGAGGGGACGCTAACCGGATGTGGGAGGGGGTAGCCCCCATAGTAAAAAAATCCGCTACGAAACTCCTAGGTGTCTCGAAAGGACAGAGGGGCGGGCGGACAGAATCATGGTGGTGGTCAGAAGAGGTCCAGGAGGCGGTAAAGGCGAAAAAGAGAGCGTATAAAGATCTCGTCGCAAGTACATCAAGTGTAGAGCAGGAAACTTGGAGAGTACGGTACCGCCTAGCTAAGCAGAAGGCAAGGAAGATAATTGCCCTTGCTAAAAGGGAAGCATATGAGAGTATGTACAGGGACTTGGACACGTACAAGGGAGCTCAAAGAATTTTCAAGTTGGCACGAGATAGGGCATGTAAAACGATAGATTTCAACCAAGTCTTCTATATTCGTGATGAAGCAGGTCAAGTTCTCATGGTGGCATAGGACATCCAGACTAGGTGGCGGAGGTACTTCTATGGCTTGTATAACGAAGGCATCTTAGTCCCCATAAAATTAGGTGACCCCAACTTATTGAGGCTTTCTCCAAACTGGTCCGAATGTGCTCGGATCACAAGGGGAGAACTTCTAAAGATATTGAGAGTGATGGGGAGCAAAAGGGCAGTAGGGCCGGATGAGGTCCCTATAGAGGTATGAAAGAATATGGGACCTATAGGTATTGAGTGGTTAGTCCAGCTGTTTAATGTGATCCTCAACTCCGCCAAAATGCCGGATGAATGGAGACTGAGTAGGTTAATCCCAGTGTACAAGGCCAAAGGGGACATCCAACTTTACCACAACTATAGAGGCATCAAATTAATAAGTCATACTATGAAGCTGTGGGAGAAGGTAATTGAGAAGAGAGTCCGACGAGCTGCTTCTATCTCAGCCAACTAATTTGGATTTATGCCTGGTAGGTCTACGACAGAAGCAATTCATTTACTCCGTAGGCTAATGGAATCCTATAGGGAACGCCAACGAGATTTACATATGATCTTTATTGATTTGGAGAAGGCTTATGATAAGGTCCCTAGGGAAATTTTATGGAGGTGTTTAGAAGCAAAGGGAATTCTTATGGCCTATATCTGCGTAATTAGAGATATATATGACAGTGCATTGACTAGCGTCAGAACGATAGGGGGTGACATGGAAGCGTTTCCGATTGGTATTAGCCTACACCAAGGCTCCGCATTAAGCCTGGTTCTTTTTACATTTGTGTTAGATGAACTTACCAAACATATTCAAGGAGAGGTACCTTGGTGTATGTTATTTGCGGACGATATTGTCCTGGTCAATGAGACTAGGGCAGGGGTCCAGTCTATGTTAGAATGCTGGAGAGAAGGGTTAGAATCAAAAGATTTTAGACTGAGCAGGACTAAGACGGAGTATTTAGAATGCAACTTTTTGGGATCCCAAACGGCCCACAAAGCAGCAGTAGCTATTGGGACTGGCGTCATTCCACAAACCCAGAGTTTTAAATACCTCGGGTCCATCATCCAGAGTGATGGTAATATCGATGAGGATATAG
>JAOQMS010000179.1:5966811-5990580 GCA_027563885.1 Erythroxylum longipes
TATTGCCGACAAGTTGCGTGAGACCAGGCTTAGGTGGTTTGGGCATGTGATCAGAAAACCCTCTGATGCGCCGGTCAAAAGATGCGAACAAATTCTCCTTAGTGGATACAGGAGGAGACGAGGCAAACCATACAAGAACTGGAGGGAAGTGGTCAAGAAAGATATGACAGAATTAGCCCTCACCACGGAAGCGGCCATAAGTAGACAATTCTGGCGGAGTAGGATAAAAGTGTGAGAAACCCTTTGAAGTTCCCCAATGACAGTCGAGAAAGTCTATTAGGAGTTATTACTGGTACCACTCGAACAGTGTTTCAACAGCGCAAATAGCCTTATATGTCTTGTCTAGTGGCGTGTTGTAGTCTAGTCCTTCTGTCATACTTCTAGTCTTTTACACTCAGGTGTAGGGGAAAGGCCCAGAACAGATGCCGGTAACCATAACTTTGCCATTCTTTCAGGGGTGCAGCACACGTAAGTCTAATCCGACGGGAGTAAAGCAGCGGCATGTCCATTCCTGCCTATCAAGAATTCTTGCAGAACTGGGCTACATATCAGTTATATCCTTCTCATTATCTTTTTATTTCCATCTTTTTTCATTATTATCTCATGTGTCTGTGGGTCTACCGGAAATAGCCTCTCTACTATTTAGGGATAAGGCTGCGTACTATCAGACCTCCCCAGACCTCGTGTTATTGCGAGATTTCAAACTGGGTGATAATGATGATGATGATAAATCCCGTACTTGCTTGGTTATAGTTTCTACTGTCATTTCACCTCGCTTACTATGTTTGACTTTGATATGATTTTTTTTAATGATTTCTTTGAAATGTTTTTGGTTATTGGGAATTCCCAAGTAATCATTAATAGGCCGGGTATGAATTGAGTAGTAGGAAAGATTAACCAAGTTCTTAATTTTGGAAACTTGTTTTTATCAAGTTTTTAGCCAAATTCTATAAATTAACAAAGATCAAAATGTAAAGAATTAAGATATGAGATTTTTATGTGAAAAACCTCCTTAATTCGATAGAAGGGAAAAATTACAACCCTGTGAAATTTTCAAATGATTCTATTAACTTGAGAGCCAACTCAATAGTACATGTGGATCCTAATATACTATCTACCCCCAACTATCGAAGAACAGCACTCATAGTTTTTAGTGCCTTAACAGTCACCGAACCGTTGCTACACTCTAATTAAGTACCTCATATAAGGTTCCCTAACTCCTTAACTCTTATAAAATACTAAAATAAAGTTACCTTAAATGATTCTTAGATAAGCAAAACGATACGATAAAACCTGTGAGAGAATTCAAGATTGAAAGGAGAACTTGCTTAGAACTCGTGCACTATTCAAACCATATACACACAAAATAAAATATTGATCCCTTATTTATAAACTTCATAAATGATGAATAATTTTATAAATGAAAAGGTAAACTTAGAAATGATAAGACCATACCAAAGCAAATTTTATTTAAAGTATCTTAATAAATTTTCGTCATCTTCTAATTTAAAATTTGATAAAGTTATGTAGTACATATGGTCCTATCCTATTGCTCCTATCTTTAACTTCTTTCTTTTCAAAATTTGATAAGGTTATCCTTTTTCAACACAAGCTTGCCTTCCTTGGTTAGAACACCAAGTTTTGTTAATTTTTTTGCATCCATCTTGTCTACTTTCGCTGGAGCAACCCCCTTGCTTCTCAAAGAAACATTGAATTCATTTAAGATTTTTGTAATAAAGGCTCCATAACCTAATGCACGATTTCTAGATTAGGGACTGATCATAGAGGCTATGTGTTGAATGATAATGGATGGTAGGTTAATTTCAATTTTTCGGTCAATAAGGTTTATGAAAAAATTGTCTTTAATACTTGTATCAGTCTTAACTGCTTGTCTAGGTATTAAAGACGCCCTTTATGGATAGTATTTTAAATCTCCCTTTGAATTCTAAGCTAGTTCTCTACTGTTAGTCTCTATAGCGTCCTTAGCTCTCTGTAACTTGATGATTGGTGTACCCTTGTAATTTTTTTGCAATAATGTGGCTATTGATAATCAAATTTCTTATTCATTTTTTTAAATTAAGTTTGTTTATCTATTGGCAACTATCATTACTAGACTTAAGCAGATGGCTTCTCTCACAATCCACCATTTGTTCTTCCTTCTACCATTTTTGTACTTAAGCTATTCTTTTCCTTTAAAAATCCACATGCATCAATTATGATCACTTTAGGAAAGATCATATAGAAATACATCATGAAGCCTTACCTAACTTATTTAACCAAACACTTCTCTGGCTTATTTTATAATCGGTCATGTTAACAAATCTTTAGGAATCCTTCATTGGAGGAAATCAATATGGAACAAATGCATCCCTCCTAAGTTGTCTTTTATAACATGTCTTACCATTAAAAATAGGCTTTCAACTATAGATAGAATTAAGAGTTCCATTCTTATCTCATTTAATTATTAGCTTGTCCATAATGATGATGAAACAAAGGACCACTTATTCTTTAAATATGCAGCCTCTAAAGGGTTATATAATTACATCTAACAATTGAATGTGAATGTTTGCAATGAGGTTGAATGGGATGAATTACTTGTATAGGCATATCAAAAGCCACTACTAAATGATGCATATTCTCTCATTACCATGATGTCTTTTTGTGCTACCATCTATGCCATATGGAAGGTAAGGAATTAGTGTATTTTTAAGGTCAAAATGCTATGTAAGGAAGCCTTGTAGTCCAAAGCACTAAATTGGTTTAGAGGTATCATTTTATTAAATGCTAACACTAACTTAGTCTCTCTTGTAATGGCATCTAGATGGCACATTAACTATGATAGGCCCATATTGGTGGCCCTCTTAATATCAAATTGAGCTAAATAGTTAAATTTTCAAAGCCCCTGTAAAAGTTCAAAACACTTCTATAATCACACTAAATTCTCAACTACAAATTTTGAACTTCAAGTCTATTTACAAATAATCTCAAACAATTAACTCAATCACTTTAAAAAGGTTAAAACATATTCTTGCATTTAATTTAAAAACATTTATATACATGCCTTCTCTATATAAAAATACATTTCAAACATATTCATGGTTATGCAATTGTTCTCAAAAGTATTTACAAGGCAAAAATACCTACACAATAGCATGTGACGAAACTAACTACTCGAGAGATGGAGTCCCTGTTACTGAAGCCCCTATACATGCACTTGGGAGGTTTCATTTTAAAAACAGAAAATAGAGTGTGAGTAAAATGAGCTTAGTGAGTGTTAACTTTTCTATTTAAATCATATTTAACAATTTAAACCTCCTTAAAATAAATTCATTTCATTTTGTATCATATAATGCTAATATAAAACATATATGTTTCTTGAAACCAAGTTTCTTAATTTAATTTTAAAGTAAATAGTGGCGGCATTATTATTGTCACAAATTTTCTTACACAACATAGCCCACCACTAATTTCTTTACCATCTAGTACTTATAGGTATAAAGTTACGGAGTTGGTTCTGCATCACTTACCCGCAACTAGTTAACCACTAGTTACGAAGTTGGTTCTACATTGCTTACTTGCACTAGGTTAACTGTTATATATATACCGATAGTTACAAAGTTGGTTCTATATAGCTTACCTATAATAATATTGGCTTGCACTATATATACTCCATACGTGCAAAGGGCAACTCACTGAACTATTGACAAACACAGTACCACCCACTGTTAGTAACTAACACCCACCAAACATTGCCAGCACGATTGGAATACTCTGATTGGTATAATAAGACATATAAAGCCAAATAGTGTACCATAGGCTAAAAATTCATTAACTTTTTATCAACCAATAATATAATTTCAATGTAACTTCAAATCGTATGAAATTCAACTTTCAAACTTTAATTGATATATTTTTATAATATACACTTATACTAGAAATATTCACTTTTAATGTATCATTCACATAAAACTCATAATCATACAATTTAAAGTCACATGTCATCAATTCTTTTCAAAAGAATTATTCATATAAAACAATTAAAATACACTCATTGCTTCCCAAAGTTATCGCCAAGCACGCTCACGCATTCTATGCCTCTCCTTTACCTATATTAATCGCATAACATGGACATTAATCATATTTTCGCTTTAACTTTCATGAGCTAACCTATTGTTCTCCGTTTCAAAATCTAACTTTGAAAATTACTTAAATACCATCCTTTACTCATTCTATCTTACCAATTTCTTCAAAACATTATCTCACTCAATTAATTCACCATAACCATTATCAAACTTAAACAACTCACACCAACAACTACATTTCCTCTTAAGGCCAAATCGTCCTCACCACATATAGTTATATTATCATTTCATTTTCTTTTCAATTTTTCAACACAATTCACCTAAGATCCAAGCCAAGCATCATCCAAACACATCATAAACCATTTCAACTTCATTACTTTCCACATACACTCCATATATTAATTTTTTTCCTAATAATAAAATAACACTTCATTTAATAATTCCAATGCTACAAATACACTTAATAATCATCCTCAATCACATTCACATGGTCATTACATCATAATCATACTTTTATACCAAAAATACCAACATATTTTACATTAAACTTTTTCAATTCAATTCCAATTCAATTTTTTTCATTTCTTTACTTCATTAGCATCAAAACTGTGCTATGAACACAATAAAACATCAATATAAAATTTTGGATCATTTCACATCCATGGTTGATTCTCTCAATCTTGATTTTCTTAGTTTACTTTCTTGTTTTCAACCCTTAAATGCTTCTAAGCTTATTATCTACTCCATGTTAAGTCAAAAATCACCGTTGATCTTAAACAAATCCATTCCACTCAAATACCCACAAAACTAGAAATTTAATCTAGGAAACCTTACTACTTTTTCCTCCAATCTTTTAGTTAATTGGTAAGCACTTAGTCTTGATCAGGATCTCTCCAAATCATGCTCCAAATTCATTAAAAATGGTAGCTTTCTCCTTCTCCTTCTCTTTCTTCTTGGCTTACACTTTGCTCTCTCTTTTTTTCTTTTTTTGTTTTCACTCTTATGGCTATCTCTCCAAAAAACAACCAACTTATGTCTTCAGTTTGCTTTTTATACCCTTTAGTGCATTACACATGTCATTCCCCCATTGACCATCTCTAATGACTCATCAATCCACTAACACCATGTAAAAAGACAAAAATTTTCTTTAATGAGTTTAATTCACTAGGTAACCGAATTAAATTATGAAAATATTTCGCAACTGTCTTATTATCAAATTTACAATGAAATACTTTAATTAGGATCAATACTTATAGATTGGATTTAAAAAAAAAAATCGAATGGGTTTAAATCATCAATACCTATTATTTTTCAAAAAGGGCATTTTAGTCCTAAACTTTCAGAACTCCCGAAATCCATCCAATCGAATTTATTTTTGATTCATTTCAATATCATTAGACTCTAATACTTATTCCGTATATTTTCAATTTTTCTTCGAGGTTAGGTTCCCAAAAATCACTATTTATACTAAAATACTATTCACTGAAAATAAAAATTTATATTTAATGGAAGGAAAAGTTCGGGATTTTACAAATTAGACTCAAAGCATGCACTCATTGTATTTGTAATTTACATGTGTTGTTAGCTTTGTTGATATTGTGTTGATCATGTTCTCATATCTTTCTTGTAACTCCTTTTTAGAGATGATTTATTAATTGAAAGGAACAAAACTAAAGTTTAATTAATCTGTTTTGAATGGGTTTATAGGTTAGGAATTAGGCTTGGCAACAAGGCGACTCGACTCGGCCTAACCCGAAGTCAATGAGCCAAGCCTAGTTTATTTGGGCGTTGGACCTAATTCTTTTTAATTAAGAATCTAGCCCAGCTCGATCTTAGGTGCCCAGGTCGACTCAGTCTGAAGCCTAATAGCTATAAAACAAATGACATCATTTGTGGAAAACGGTATCATTTTTTATTTTTATTTTAATAATAAAAAATTAAATTAGGCAGGGCGAGTCGAACTTCATACTCAGGTTCTACTACCTCGGTCTCGAGCCCAAGTAGAAGCTGTCAAGCCTAGCCAGGCTTCATTCCACCCAACCCATTGCCACTCCTATTTAGGATTAAGGGCTTAAGGCTGAGTTATTGTGGTTTTAATGGAGTGAGGCTTCATATGAACCAGGCCCTTGCGAAAGGCTTTGTGGCCTGACCCAATGGTTATGTGGAGAAAACCTAAATTGTTCTGCTAAATGGCCATTGCTTCCCTTATGTTGAGTTCTTTATCTAAATTGTCCACTATTTCTACGAGCTGAGAAACCACTGCCATGAGAAGCTACAAATGTCGCTTCAGGTGGAGGTTGATGAAGAGACAACAAACGTTGTTCATAAAGCAGAAGCTTCACACGTAATTCTAAGAATGAAATAGTGATTTTTTTATTCTACATGTCAGTGATAAATGACTTATAATCGGGAGGTAAGCCATTAAATGTAAAGAGCACCAAGTATTCAGAGGAAGTAGGGTCGCTGGCAGTACCGGCCCTGGGCAGAGGCAGGCAGGGCACCTGCCTAGGGCCCATAGAAAGAAAGGGGCTCCCTTGGAATTCTAGACCACTTGACCCGTATTACATATTAGCTTGATAGATAAAATATAAATGTATATATAGTCACCACCCAGTACCCCGTAATAAGAAGTAGCTAAGGATATTACATCTCTAATAAACAATCATTGAATCATTATTATTCTAAATATGCTACTTCGTTTTATTATTCTACATATGCAAAAGTGGTCTAGAATTAAACAACTGCATTTGCATATCATGATTTATAGTTTCACTTATAGTTGTTGCTGCATTTCAATCTATGTTCGAGTCAGAGAATTTAATAATTGACATACAAGCACATCATCTTCTTAATTCTTTAATTGATCTCATTTATCAGGAACTGATTGTAATCTATGATGTGTGTAAATATTGCTACATTATTTTTGTAAGGGACAAAATCCTAAAAGTAATTCAATCCGTGATATGCTTGAGGACAAATTAACACTGATATGAGAGCATTTCTTTTGTTGTGAGCTCTTCTTAATATGAACAAGAAGTTTCTTTCTTTTCTTCTTTCTTTATATGTATTTGTTAATGCAATTCTTTTAGTGTTTTGTAGTCTAATATTGTTGTTTGATTGCTACTATTACTATTTTATTATTACTATTACTATTTTTAGTGGTTTTATTGTTAATGATATTTGTAAGATATTATTAGCAGATATTATGATTATTTAATATTTAGTTGAGTATGCAGACTTATAAATTGAGTCATTTATGTTTCATACAAACATGTACACTTTAAATTTACATATTTGTATATTGTCGATTTATTGGAGTCCTTTCTTTTTATTTCGCCCAGGGCCTATAAAACGATAGAAACGGCCCTGGTCGCTAGTGGGTGCTAAGTTTTCCCCTGTTAATGCGAGAGATGTCGGGTAATCAATGATGGAGGAATCACCTTTTCTGATTGTGTGAAGAATGCTTGAGCAATGATTTTTGGGGGAGAATTTGTTAGAGAAAATAGTCTTAAGTGTAGTCCAAAGAGCTTGAGCAGTGTCAGAGTTAGTGAGACCATATTGGAGGGGAGGTTATTGGTAAGGCAATAGTAGACGAATCTGAAGGAGGTGAGGTACTAGCAATAGGGTCATTGTGTTTCAGTGGTGGAGAGATTGACCCATCAATGTTTCCAAGTAAATCACACGAGAGTGGTATAAATTTAACTTGATTTCTTCGTATTAAATAGTTGTCAAAAGTAATAATAGTAATGAAATTGGTAAGGTTGGTGATCGGTAGTGTAGGGTTTTTGTATTCATTTTGGGAGTGAGTTTGAGACTTGTAAGTATATATGCATGTGTCGACAGACTAGTTTCAATGACATAATCGAGAGGATTGAAGAAAATGAAGAAAAATGGGAAGAATATACTCAGGTGAGCTCTAAAACCATAAAAAGAATAAACACGGAGTGTAATTGATATGTTTTTATATTTTCCGATTATGTTTTACATGAAGGTGTATAATGAATTCTAAATGTAGTGCTTTAGCTTATCATATCTAAGAAAATTATAATCAAGTGATAAGATTTAAATCAACAGAAATAAGAGGAAATTAAGGTGAATCTTTGCTAACATTAATATAATTATTTTATTTAATTTTTAAAAATGTGAAGAAGATATGAACTGGAAGAAGTATTTGACATATATGCTACTCCAAGGTAGGTCAATTGTCTCCTTTTTTTTTTTTTTTTGGGGTTAGCTCACAAAGTGTCTTAGGAGGATCCCAATTATAGAAAAAACTAACCATGTTTAGTTAGTCAATTGTCTCCATTAAATATGGTTTATGTTAGAGCTAGAACATGCAGCCTGGAAACTATGCATACATGTGAGATGAATTACAAGCATATCACTGGATCGAATATAATATGAATGTGATTTGGTTAATCGTTCCAGCCTAGCTGACACTTGGTGATTAATGAAGAAATAGTCAAAAGAAAAGGCAGGTCATGTAGTAGTCCACTTTGAACGTGGATTCCCATCTCTTCTCTTTCTCTTTAATTAATCTTCACGAAAGAATCATAGATGAAGTAGTCCAACTCTTCTAAATTTAATCCACTTCCTTGTCTATAGTCATTTATAGTTGGCATGGAAAAGCTCCTCCTATCCATCAAATTTTTACAGTTCTGAGTCGTAAGGACTCCTCTGGATCACGCAAGCCCCATACTCTTCTTTGTTGCTGCACCACTAATACAGAAGCTGCAAGTTTGGAATCTGATCCGGCTATTAGCTCTCCTACTTCTCCTAACTCCGAATGCTTAGTCCACTTCCCTAGGGCAGATATGAATTTTGAGTCTGCATGATCCTTCCCAACCATAACAAGGTCAAAAGCATTCCCTAGTGTTCCAATCACTGCCTGAAAATCTCCACTGTCATGCACCACCTCTTCTAGGTAAGAAACACGGGCATTGCACTGCACACCTGACCTGAATTTATCTAAAATTTCAGCATCAAGCGTCTTGCTCCTCACTGTACCAGATACAATTTCTGCACTAGTTGAACTAGTAAAATGTAGAAGAGTGACTACAACATGAGGATGCTCCAACATGCGCCCAGCATATGCTAGTGCTTCTCTATCATCTGGACCCCCAAAGAATAGCACAGCAACCTGATAAATCAAAGATTCTGAGAGCAGACATCGAGGTCGCCTCTGGTTCCCGCGGTCTATGAGGACCCCAATAGAGCAAGGAGCTTTGTCAAGCACATTCTTGTTTAGTTGCCTATAAGAATGAACCGACTTTAACTTCATCCTATTGAGGCGCTGCTTGTAAAAAGGGATGATGATAAAAGATATTCTCTGTTCTAAAGCAAGAGAACAGACATCATTGTGCATTGTCTCATAAGGCGAAATGCCTTTATAGCAAGTCAGCGTAATATGACTCTGGTTTTCAAGTTCGAACTTTTTGAACGCATTGAAGATGAGTTCTGATAATGTTGGATTATCAGAAGGCGTTTTCCGTGGCAGATAGGGAATCAATAAGGAGGAGGCTCGTCCGGCAAGTTTAATGAGATGAAGAACAAACAAACTAATGCGACTTTCTTTGGTATTGGAGACATCAAGGAGGGTAAGTATTGTCTGGATATTGTCCAAGCTGTAGATGCAAGCAAGTACTCGAAGTTCTTCATTCCATCGATGATGTTGTATAGTCCTTCTTTTGTAGGCCAGAAACCTTCTTGAGGGATCATACAGGAACTTGATAAGGGGTGAGATTACTCCTGTTACAACCACCACAGAGATAATCATGATGGCAAAACATTCGTCGTTCATGACCTGCACATTTATGCAAATCATCTATATTGACTTAGCATATAGGAGTAGATTCTAGGCACGAACTAGATAAAGCAAACAGTTTCGTATATAAAGAGCATAGCCAAAGTGGAAGGATTCTTACATTTTCTGTTCTCCAAACATCCAAAATAAGAAGTTCGATTATGCCTCTGGAGTTCATGATCAGACCTAGAGAGAGGGCATCTCTGAAAGGCGTTCTATAAAGAAGTGGGGGTGCTATTGTTCCTATAAGCTTTCCAATGAAGCCAGCAAAAATGACCAGCACAATCCCGCAAACAGTCTTCCACTTCTTTATGGTAAAAACGTTTGTCTTGAGTCCACATAGAGTAAAAAAGATGGGCATGAGCAATACTGATGTGAAGCAATCTAGCCTTTCTACTAATGCAGCTCCAAGAGGTGGTCCATCTGGTATAACCAACCCCAAAATGAAAGCTGAGAGAATAGCATTTATGCCAATTACTTCACCAATGAATCCACAGCACATCAGTGTTACGAGGACTATAAAGACATAAATCTCTTTCACAGGTTTTCCTTCTGGTGTATGTCGAATTGCCCACAAAATGGCAGGACGGATCCCAAATACAATGAAGCTCAGAAGTAGACTAACTGATAGGAAATACCCAATTGACATTTTGACCGATTTATCTATAGTAATCTTGGCCAGAGAATACAGCAACATAACGGACCCATAGATCAGATCGGCAACCATTGATGAAGAACAGGCAAGGCGTCCAATCTCAGAATTCAGGATATTTAGCTCGGCAAGAAAGATAGCAATTACTGGGAAGGCTGTCATGGACTGCATTTTCACAATTTTGTGAAGCACATTACACAAATTACCATCTAACGAGAGAAGATGGCAGATTATCAATCTTACACATGAAGCCACTCCAAAAGACATGCAGAGGGCTAGAGTTGCTATAGCAAAAACCTGTTTACTCGACTTTAATATGCTTGAGGGGTCAATTTTCACCCCAATGAGGAATATAAAGAGCATCATACCAAACACTGAAAGAGTCTCCAACAAAGTTCTCCCATTTAATGGAAACACTTTCTCAGAAAATGTTGCATTTTGCCCAAGGATCGAAGGACCAAGAAGCAGACCTCCCTGGTGAACAAAAATCGCAGAATAATTTTTTTCCCAAGCAATGTGGAGTATCTACTAACAATTAAAGCCATCATTTTCAGATTAACAATGATCCGTTCAGTACTACTAGCAGAAGTAATTCTGAAAATGAAAATCAAATCTTTCCTATATTACTTCCTGTAGCTTAAAACAATTTGAAACCAAATGTGAATCGATCTCTCCTTCAAGAGTCAAGCTAGTCGTAAACGGTCACAAATTAGTTAATTACGAATAGAAATTGGAAACGAATAACAAGCATAAATTAAGGTCCAGTCCATAAAGGGTTTCCATATTCAACCAAATTGAATCGTATTCAAGCTTCTATTTGTCAAGAATCAAGCTCACTAACAGATGGATGGTTCAAAATAATATCTTTCACATGCAAAATTGAAAATGCAATGATCTATTTGCCCAATCGAAACAACCCGCATAAAGAATTCGCATAAGAACACGAAGATTAATTACCAGAATCTGAGAAACAATAGACGGTTGTCCAAAGGGCTTGAGAAGTACGTAAATGAAACGTGTAAAGATGGAAATGAGAGAGAGCTGTAAGAGTAATAGAGGGAAAGAGAAAGAAAGTGGGTCATCACCAAGCCACAATCCTCTGGAGTTGATCCTGCCTACGCCATGGCACAAAAATTTGAGGTTGCCAACTCCAGCCTCCTCCTTGAGACCAACGCCTATATGTTCATGGAGTTGCATGAACATTGTATCATTCAATTGTGACATGTCCTTCCTTAACCAACATAAAAAAAAAAACGTTGTCTTTCCAAGGAAAGTACGAGATGGAGAAGATAAAGAGAGAAAAAGAATAAATGGGTAAGATTAAGAAACCAATGTTGGTTCATGGGTATGGTTCAGACATAATTCCGTCGATTATAGTGTAAGATCAGCACTTCCATGCATGTCCCACGTTAATCCCTCCATTTGGTCACATGATCCAAGTAGCTTCAAGGTCCTGCTTGCATGTAATTATTAATTCAGTGAGACCAAAAAAAAAGCTTCAAGTGGTACCACTTGCCATCTTTCACTTGTAAAGTGGCTAGTATTGATAAATATGTTGCATTAGAAAGAAAAAAAAAGGAAAGAATTTGTGGCACTTATTCATAATATATAATTAATTCAATTGAGTTTGCATGGCTCTCCGTTGTCCCCTCTTGAATATGGACAAACTTGAGCAATTGCGAGTTTTAGTTTGACTCAGCCCAAGCTTTATAAAATTCATAAATTAATAAATAGGTTTCACGTTTTGTACTCAACTAATTAAAGCTTGTAAAAATGAAGTATCCAAATTTGGACAATACATGCTTAATTTCATGAAAATTTCAGACAACCTTCAAATTGACCAATTTATGTCTAAAATGTATGTAATTATAGGCTTAAACGCTATAAAAAAAGAAGAAGTAAATTTTCAATCAATAACTACTAATTAGTACCTAATTAAACCTATCGAGCCTTCGTAGTTAGGCTCATATTTGTTATCCAAACGGTTTGTGTGTTTCTTGAATAAAACTTGAAAAACAAAGAGATAATAAGTCGATACTCAGTACAGGCATGTGAAGGAAGGAATTGATAGCCGTATTAGAAATCCTATAACTAACCCTTGAAAGGGGAAGTCTCGCTACTCATACATAGTGTCAGACATGTAACATAGAGAAGAATGCGATTTCATATTGCTCCCTGATCCACTATGAAAAAATTAATATAGTGACATTCTTTTTATAGGATATGAGCATATCGCTTTCATTATATGTTTGAAAAAAGCAACCGTCAAGATTCATAATGAGATTAAAAGAGAAATGGGGAGAAGAAAATAATAACAAAAGAAGAGATGAAAGAGGAAGTGAATGAGAGACTGTGATGGATAAAGGAGGTGGGTGCTTGATGAATTGGAAATTATAGCATCTCATTGTTAGTATTATACCAAATAAACAATTTGAAATTAGAAAGTTAACTTCAATATCTAACTTCAGCGACTAAAAGATTTAAGTTGTTATGTTGGAGAAGAGCATCATGTCAACGTTAACTTAAATAATATTATTTAACTTATGCTTAAGTTGGTAATAAATAAGTCCAACATAATGATGGCTTTTTCAACATCATTTCTTCTTCTGCATAGTACTACTACACCGTATTCTTGAATGTGCATTAAAGATTGGGTTGCACATTATAATTTACAAGGGTATGGGAATATGAATGGCTTCTTGCGGGTTGGTTGCATTGAACACCAAGTAAATTTAACATATTATTTGCACGTCCATAATGAAAAACGAGATTGTCCCATCAATTTTTGATCCACACTTTGCACACAAGAAGTTAATGCACTTGTGACAGAAAGACCCGTGACCCTAAAAAAGGAGCAACATGGCGTAATCGTAAGAAATTTTAAATATGAAATTAAATATGATTGATGTGAATGGTTCAATACTCTCATTCTTTAATTAAAAATTTCAAATTTAAGTAGTGAGAATGAAAAAATTTATTTAACCAATACTTTGTCTTTTATAGACTAACTTAGTGTGAGCGAAGATTAATTTAAGGGTAAATAACTTGACATCTTGTAACTGAGAACCTCCTAAAAACACTTTATAGGCTTAAAAAAAAAAAGAAAGAGCAACATGGAAAGTCACACAAAGACAATACTAAACTAATGAATGTCTACATATTGACTTTGACCAACTTGTTCGCAGAGCAATCTCCTTCAGCTCCTCTTCTTTGACCATTTCAAACTTTACATTACTACTTTCGGTGTTCTCTGCCTCGCCCCACGCGTCTCCTAATCCTACTCCTTCAAACCGGGCAATCCTCCCCATGTCATCTTTCCGTGCTAAAGGCAAATTGAATATTGCAAAACTTATTATTCAAAACCATGTAAGAATATTTTTATTTGATGTGACATTATCTATTTATTTGAACAATCCGTTGATTATAAAGAATCTATATAATTTTTTATTTTAGTTCTTATATTTTAAAAATTATTGCTTACAATATTTCTAATATCATTTTCCTATTACACAATTCATTTCATTAACTTTTGTCAATTTTTTGTTTGTTCTTCATTTTAAAATAAGATTGTATTGAAATTTAAATTTAAATTTAAATTTTTAATATGTTTAAATATACAAAATATATACAAATTGATGAAATATTGTAGAGAACTTCATATGACAATTAAACAAAATTATGAAAAATAAGTTATAGTTTTTAAAAGATCATGACTATAATTAAAAAAGATCAAACAAAGTTTTTATTTGTCTATCTATCTAAAAGATTTTAAAGCATGGTACAAAACTTTTAGGTGCATTGCGTCATCGGTTTGGTAGAAATACATTACATTTGTTGGAGTCAAACATTTAAAACATTATGCTTTCATATGACTCTGCGCATTAACTTCATGACTATAAAAAAATTAATTCATCTTAAATTAAAATAAATTAAATCAACATATGGTATCAGTGATTCAGAATTGATTTGGGGCTTGGGTTTCAGCTTAGGCCTCAAAACAATAAAAAAGAATCAACTTTTTCGGGACTAACAATATCTAGAAATTTGCCAAATTCTCTTTGCAAGGTAATATACATCAAACAAACAAACAAACATTGCTTCTTAGTTTCCGCTAATCTGATGAAACTAGCCCTTCTTGTTCTTTTAGTTATGTGCATGTTTGCATACTTCAGCATCGCAATGGCTGGAGTAACATGTCATCTCTCGGTTCTTCCTTGGTCCTGGAGAAAACGTTGTCCGTAGATTGACTAACGTACGATTCCATTGGATTTCCAAATCCTGAAAACCCAAAACTCCCTGGACTCTGCAACATATCAAATGTAAATGATGTCTCTCCTTCAGAGATGGTTGGTGGACTCCTATTGTGATTGCTAGCTGCCGGCCTTATTGCCATGGCTGCCATGGAGCTGCTGCTCTTGCCGGTGGTGTTACTGCTTTTTTTTTCAAGAAACACCTTATTGACAGAATGACTGCCACCGCGAGCAGCTGGAACGTCATGGTTGTGTTTCCCTTCGTAGGTTGTGATCACTGCCCTGAGATCATGGGATGCTCTTTCAACATGTTTCCTCACAGGACATCCTGGATGTGTACACTTGTAGTAGCTCCTGCAAAGGAATAATGAATGCCAAGGATTAGACAAAGAAACAAAACATTGAAGCTTGGGATTCAATTTGACGCATGTTGCACTGATAATGTAAGACATTTCCCGCTTTAATTTGGAATTGGATGTTTATAAACTATAAAGGAATCGAACCTTGGTAAAAGCCTAAGCCTCTGTTCTGATAAAAAGGAACTTCAAAAGCAAATGATTTTTACCTTGGATTTGGATTTCCCTTCACCACTTTCTGCCCATATTTCCTCCATCTATATCCATCATCAAGAATGTCAATGTCACTTGTAGTTTGAACCACGACTCTTGGCTCTCTCACTGTCCTGCTTCCTGGTGCTGAAATCCCTTCATTTTCACCCTCTCTTTTCCTGAGATACATACAAGCAATAATTTCAGGACCAACGGTCGGAAAATTTTACACTCTATGACTGATTTTTATCACAACTTACCATCTTTTAGCTTCAGGTTCGTCTTCATCAAAGTCGTCACCGCATGATTTACTCTTCTGTGAATCAAAATCATCATCCCCAATTGATATAGAGGAGTTCTCAGGTGTTTGAACAGAGTCCATATGTCCACTACCATGAGAGGCAAATGACTTATCTTGAATCTCATTCATTGTAGAATTAGGAGCTTGAATTGGATATCGAGAAGAAGCTGATGAGGATGATCTTCTAGTGGACTGAGGCTTTGGATGGTTGTGACTGCCCTTGTAAACTATTTCAGCAATTTGCCCATCAAAAGACCTCTCAACTTTCTTCTTTGTTGGGCAATTGGGATATGTGCACTTGTAATAGCTTCTCGGATTTTCACTTCCTTTGACTTGTTTTTGACCATATTTTCTCCAGTTGTATCCATCTTCCGATCTTTTCTGCTCTCTAACAGACTGATACTGCTGATGCTGATTTCCATAATCACACTGAAAACCGTTGCTGGCTTGATTGTTCATTTGGGTTGCAGCAATCTCAGAAGTGAAGCTCTGCATCGAGGAGTATTCTTGTTTAATCGCACTTTTAGGTTCTTGGAAACTCCATGGTTGCTGCTGTTCCGAGAAGAACATTAGAAAGGAACAAAGGACGATAAATAGAACATTTATAAAAAAAAATCAGGAAAACCGAATGAGACACAAATAACAGCAGCATTTTACGCTATAATATGCACACGTACAGATTGAAAAGCAGCATTTGAGGATTGTAACATTGCTGATGAGGCTTTAGAAGCCCTTTCCGGTGGCTGAAAAGAGAAATCAGAGGAATATTTATCATCTTTCTTGAGACTTTGCTGGTATTGAGTTGAATCCTTCCTCCAATTGAAAGCCTGAGCAGCATATGTCCCAGTTGTTGGTGATGGTAGAATCTGTTATACCAAAAAAAAGGAAACCAATGAAAACATACCAATCGAATGTTTCCATCCAACCATCAACGCACCTAAACATAGAATCTTTCCATTTCTCACAAAACTAAACAGACAGGAAAGATGAGAAAATTAATCAACTTGCTATCGAAAGCCATCTTAAAAGATTCAAGTCCAACAAGAAAAGCAACTACTTACATTGGAAGAGGGATTCAACAAGACAGGAGAGTCTAACAGCTCAGCAGGGCTTAAACCAGGTGGGATAGCGAAGTAAGAAGAAGGAGAAACAGGAGGCGGAGAGAGGGGCAGAGAAGGTGGTGGGGTAGACTTAAACTTAGGAACACCACTCCCAATTCTCTCTGCAATTCGATCAGACAACCCACGTCTCTGTTGATTACCAGTTACCATATTGTTGGTGGGTTCATCGTCACCAAAAGCAAGGAGGTCGGAGAAAGAGGTGGTGGGAGAATTCATGAAGGACGAGTGAGTGGAAAAACGGAAACTTTGAACGGGTGGGTGTGAGTTGGCCGAGGTATCTAAGCTCCCAGAAGAAGAAGCCATGAAGAGAGCGAGAGAGAGAGAGAAGGTAAGGTTTTTCGTCAAAGGAAGTGAAGCTGTTGTTGTTAATAACGAAGGATGAAGAGAAGATGGTCACGTTTGAACTAAGATTTGATGTTGGGGTTGCAGGGGAGGTTCTAGGAAGCTTACATGTAAATGGTTGACCGTGGACTATTTAATAAGAAGGTGCAAGTCCGCCAACTTATTACATTTAATTATCTATGAATATCTTACACAAGACCTAAGCAAGTTTTTGTATATAGTAGCCAAAAAAAAAAGGGGGGAAGGGACGAAGTCTAATATTTTGTAAATTATCTTTATATAACAAAAATAATTTATTAATAGAATTTTAAATCTAATAAAAACTAAATTTGAAATTTAAAAACTTAACTTAATATTAAATTTTCAATTAAATATGAAATTTATAAAAAAAAATTTATTGGTCAAAACTCGTGGCTTTGACTGGATGGCGGCTGAGCTGAGCCTGAGATAGATACATACGTAGTGAGTAAGTACACTTTTATCCATTTTCTTTCCATTGGTGGGGAGGCGCGCTCTCTGCTCTGCCCTTTTTTGGTTCTTTTCCTCTTTCGGTTGTTGGTATCGATCATTTTTGTTTTACATTTTGATGACGAGGAACTAAATCCAAACCCGATTCCACGCAAGTCGCAAGGGACAGGACAACGTTGGCTCCTCGGAG
This sequence comes from Erythroxylum longipes, assembly GCA_027563885.1. NCBI lineage: Eukaryota > Viridiplantae > Streptophyta > Magnoliopsida > Malpighiales > Erythroxylaceae > Erythroxylum > Erythroxylum longipes. The sequence goes on from JAOQMS010000179.1 coordinate 5,984,569, forward strand.
TCTTGCTCAGTACCAAATTTTATAAAAATATAAAAACATATACATATTTCTAGAATTAAACAAATTATAACTTACCTATTTTAAATAAATTATGTAACAAATTATCAATTTATTAATTATTTGATTTGTTATATTTAGACATTTTTTAAGTGGTTTTTGTGGTACTACACTTTTGCACACGTTAATAGAAAAAATTTCTTATTTTTCTTTTTTTTACATTACCCGAACGCCTATAAAAAAGAACCTTAAATAAAGAGTTTACACCTATTATGTCATTCATTGACTATTATATTTTATTAACAGATACTATTAACTAGGGTGGCAGCCAAGGACAAATGGCTGGGTTGGATCATCGCATATTAATTTTGGATTCTAGAAGATGGCTCTGCTTTCCTAGTCCAACCGTGTCGAATGGGGCACTATGTCTGCTGCCTTGTCAGTTGTCGCTATTACATTTTGTGAAAGATTTGACTTTCTTGTTTTTTTACGACGGAATATTTCTATGTTCCGATTAATCTAACTTTTGATTTTTTTTACTAGAGATACAAAAAAATTGGTGTATTTTTTTGTTTATAAAAGAAAAAACTTTATACCTAAACATAAAATCAAAAAAACAATCTGATTGATTGGTTTCTAAACTTAATTAATGTGTGATTGACTTATATGCATAACAATAGCATATAAATGTAAAATAATACATGCACATGTCTTTTTTTTTTTCTATACTAGATCATAATACTATTAGATATATAAAAAAATGTATTTTTATTGAATTTTCAATCGTGAATATATATTTATCATTACCATACTGAAACGAGTAGCATTATTGGTATCAAACCACTAGTGATTTATACAAGCTAAATTGAATTGAAAGAAAGTTGAATTACTCAATTCTTATCTTATTGTATTAAATCTTATTAATATATTTATATAAAATTCTCGAAAATGTGTGTTAAAATTAACTAAAATAAGATTAGAATACCATTTTTGACAAATGGGATCCAGTGCTCCACAAAGGCCTCTTAAGTTCTAAACTTAAGATTATGTTTAATTGAAGGTTTATTAACGGAAATGATTAAAATAAAATGTAATATTATTTTATTGTTTGATATAAAAGTTTATAATAAAATGAAATGGAATAAATAGAAGAGGAAAGTTTCATATTACATTTTATTCTATCATAATCAATAAAAAAAATACTTCATGAAATGTAAAATGGTAAACAACATTTTACGATATTACATTATAAACCTTTCATTCAAACAACATTTCACTATATTATATTATGAACTCTTCCATCCCTCCCAAACAACAATTTTCTAATATTACATCTATTTATATTCCATTCCATTATAAACTATTTTATTTCATTCTATCTCATTCTATTCCATTAAAAATTTTACGTTCAACCAAACATAGCTAAAAAGGTCAGAAGCTAGACAATGAATTCCAAGCTAAAGGGTGAAATAGGATGTTTCAAACTGAAATTCATTTTTTCCCCAATAAATATGCATGTAATTCTGTACATTATGATTACAAAAGATTGTGGCCAACCCTAGTTTGAAAAGATCAAACAAATAACAATAAAGCAGACAATAATGTCATTTGTCATGCAGTATTTACTAGTGGAAGCTTAAGATAAAGACAAATATGGAGAAAATGCTCGGGATTCTTCAAGTTGTTCACGATCCAGGAGAATGGTATCTCCAATTTTGGCTCAATACCTTGGATGCGGACAAGTTTGATTTCAGCATCACCGCCTTTTCGGCAGAACTCAGCAATTTGACATGATGTTTCTTTCTCCTCTTTTGCTTTTCTCAAGCTAATCGAATCTTCTTCCGGAGCATTCTGTTTATCCTCCTCATCCTCGAGACCACATGGTTCCTCATTTAACATGGAATTTCCGTTCAAAAATTCTGGTAGAAGAGTTTTAAGTGCATCAAGCAAGGTGAAGCATCTACCTGCAGCACAAGCTCAATGTATTATTTAAAACTGACGCTAAAACAGCACAGCTACTCATGAAAACTGGCTCATAGTTGTGCTCTTAGGGATTTTATAAGCTTCGAAATCTTACGACATGTCTTGAAACGCCCGTTGTAAGGATGATCACATTAATAGACAACTGTACCGTAACCTACTAATCACGGAATCCGTATATGCCTATAAATTACATCTACATAAGATGGGGGGCTTTTCCCTTGAATTTGAAAAAAGAACAAAAAAAGGGGCAAAAGTCGAGCTTAATCATTTTGTAATAGTGAAACAGTTGGCAAACTCCTCACGGTAAAGTTCATAAAAGTATTACTAACCTTCTTCTCTCAAAAACTCAACAGGGCGGTTTACATAAGAAATTTTGTCCCAACTGTCAATATTAGGCACATCTTCCAAATCCTCAAAATCTGTGCTCACAGTCCAAATATATAATCGCACAGGAACTTTACCTGACACCATGTGGAAAAGTGAACTTTAATACAGTGCAAAAAGAAGATATTTTTATTTACATAACCAAATTCTGTAAATTAGTCCCAAATGACATTTTTCTGTTCCATATAAAATGAAGAAAAGTCAATATTAATTCATATATTTATCTAAATACTAGCGTTTAATACCATGGTATATATATCCTTGCAAATTCAAATATGAAGACGGCAAGCAGTGAATTGTTAACTACTACCATGAAATAGTAAAGCTCTCAAACAGTTGCATCCAAAAATTGTTGCAAGCTTCAAAATGGAGGTTGAAATTCAAAATCAGGCAAGAGCACTACAGCAAATATTCTTCATGCATTGTTTTAACTTAACATTAAGATAGTAACCCAACTTTTTTGACCAAAATATTCTGCCGCAGAGTATTCCATTCCATTTCAAAACTTTCCAGATATGAGCTTCAAAGACATATCTTCTTGGTGTATATCATTCATATAGACCTTCACTATTAATCTAATATAATTCTTATGCATAACTCTTTCATTACGTATAAGTTTGCTCACCTGCTTTAACTTGTCCAGGTACATCTACCTCACTGGTTTTGGGGGATTTTGGTTTGCATAAATCCAGTTCCAAAGTATATTCATCCTCTACTGTTCCAAGCCTAAGCTTTGAAGATGCACGTAGGTAAGCTTCTAAACTACCTGACAAAAAGCAAGACTTAAAGTTCAGAAACGAACAAGTTTAAGAAGCCACTAAATTGCAAATACGGATAACTGAGCCTATGAGGTTGAACAGGCTCAAGGAAAGGATATATTACATCACAAAATTATATAGGCACTACCATGAAATAAAGGATTGATGGGTGAGGAAGTTCATAATGCTGCATCTGTGATTGATCCAAAAACTTGACCAGCAATAGCAAGAAGGATTATGGCATCTTCAGTCCACTTTGTTGGAATAAAGTTAACACATGTGACATACCACATGGGAGGTTGGTGTCAAATCCTATACCGGAAAGGATAGGAAAGGTGGTAGCCTTTATAAGCTTATGGAAAAGACTACTAATCAACTGCCTAACTAACTATTTTCGGGTGTTTAGTTCTCTTAAACCCAAATGGAAGTTGTTATTGGGCCAAATTGAAAGAGGGAAGTGGATGTCAAATCTCATATCGAAGAGGTAAGAAAGGTGGAATCCCGTATAAACCTATGGAAAAGACTACTAAATCAACTTCTTAACTAGCTACTTTCAGACCTGTAGTTCTCTTAAACCCCGAAGGAAAATCAATGTTGGATCAATCTGGACTTGGGGCGCTACAACACATTATGCTTAATCAAATACACATGGTAAACTTATTCATATCAATTCAAATCAATAAGCAAACATACCATTCATTACGGAACGCCATAATTCCAACTGATCAGATTGAGACATATGCATGACATTCTTGCAATTTCCATTAATTATATAATCTGCCTGGAGACATGTTTGGGTAATTCTTAGAAAAGGAAATAATGAGACATAAATTTTGCACTGAAGAGTAATCTTGTGGAATAAAAAAGGAACACAGAGATAATAAATAAAAAAGGTTCACAGAGATGTACATCCCATATCAACAATCCATAAAACTTCATGATCATTGGAAAATGCATATATCCTTCCAGAGTTTATAACTTTTATCTTCTACTATGAAATATCAATGTTTGAGCTGAAGCCATGCTAGATTTCCTATACTTCAAGTCAACATAGACAGAAATTTTGTCTAATTGTCAAGAAATGCCGAGAAGTCTCTGTGAAGACAAATTATGGTTAGCTCTGTGAAGACAGAAATGAAAATATCCCCGGACATCAGATAGGAAAAGATGATAAGGGTTACTTGGATTTTGCTTCTATTAATAACTAATACTAAGTGTGTTAAAGAAAACTAATGCAACACCCAAAAAAAAAAATCCAATTCTCCAACTACCATGACACTGGATAGTCTCTCTAAATTGATGAAGGCTTAATGAAAAAATTTGCTCAAGGCGTTACTTGTGAATGCAAACCCAGAGCTGCTAGCTTCATTAGAGCTTTTCCAATCCCAGATGATTTCACAGTAAGTACTGGACCAATTCTAACCAAGTCTATGAACACCCACATAATTCAAAACTAAAAACAACATCTCTTTAAATTATTCAAATACTTTAAGGATTAGATAGCAGATATGAGAAGTATATTAAAGTCAATATAACCCATAAAGCCTTAACAAAACAGTAAGGGTTGTACAATGATAGTGCACTAACCTCTTTCAACGAATTGATGAAGTTCCACTTCACAGAGTCCTCACCTTCATAAGGCATCAATAAATTGTTAGGATACCCTCTAAAATGTACCTGCAGAAGGTTAAATGTGAAGTTTAAGCGCTTGGAACTTGACAAATACGAAAAGACCAAATTGCACTAGAACCTGAACCACTGTGGGATTCATAATGAAATTCCAAAAGGAGAAGGCGAATAGAGAAAATTTGAAAGGAGGAAAACAAATACCGTTAAATTCCAGGGCCTCTCAGGTTCATGACAGAGAAGATCAAAAAGCACACCAGTAGGTACATACCATTTGAGGGGCAATCCCTTGTAATCAAACCATGGAGTGTCTACACCTGGTGGAAGAGCCGAAGCGAAATGGGGCTTTACAAGAGGAAGTAGCAGCGGCAGGTACCCTATTCTCGGCGCTAACACAAGCGCAGGCCCCGGCGCCGGCATCGTCGTCACCTCCGATTCGTGGAGGTGGATCTGCAGCGGAATTGCCCCGTCCCACACGTAACTTTGCCGTTTCATCTTCCCAATTCGGATGCAATTCAACTAATCAATGGCTAGGGTGTTTATTCTCCCAACAGACAAGACTTGACCTTCGATTGAATAACTCACCAATCTTAGTACAACTTAGGTAAAAGAAGTCGACTCCAGTAACAGTTCCTTCTGTTTTCTATTTTATGACAATTAAATTTATTTTTTAAATTCAGTAGATTTAATAATTTGTTTTCAAAAGCATCCACAGAAAATATTTCTTTAAAAATTAAAATTTAAAAATTGTTACCTTTTTCTTTAATTTTGATTCCTTAAATAATAATGTACGAAAATAAGCAACGACTTTATCACTTTATCTTTAACAAATAAAATTTATGTAGTTATTTATAAGGAACCAAAATAATTTTAACTGAAAATGTTAAAAAATAAACTTCTTACACAAAAATATTTTTGGTTTTCATATAAATAATTCCATTGACAAATGTTTAATTATGTCTTAGAGGGTGCTTTCTTGGGGGGCATAAAAAAAAGGGTATGGGTATGGAATGAAAATTGATGTTTAGTATGAACTTATCATCGAAGACCTAAGAGTTTTGTTCCTTGGTTTTGGGCAATCCTCTATTCCTCTCATAATCTAGAGGAATGGAAGAGAAGAATGAGAGTGATTGGTATATTTTTAATTTTTTATATATAGAAGATAGATAAAAGGTATAATTATGAGCAAAGCTTTAATTTCAATAATCAAATTTATGGTGAAATCAATTAAATAATTAATTATACTATAATTAATTAAAATATT
>JAOQMS010000179.1:6023069-6033390 GCA_027563885.1 Erythroxylum longipes
AATCACTTTTATTCCCATCATCTCAGTCAATACAATCAGTCATAACATTCAGTCACTTTTAGTTGAGAATCATTTAGTTAGTCTTATTCACATACAAGTAGCACTTCCAATAATATTCACACGCATCAAACGCCTCAAACAAGTATTGTCCAGAATTCAGTACACAATCAGTATATACTCGTCATCTATCAAATTCAATTTAGTAATTATCATATCAAATTAAAGTGAGGCCATCTTAGGTTACTCACAATTGCTCCCCTAAGCCTATCGCCTTGACGTTCCAATGATATCCAGAAGTGGTCGTGTTATTTGCTCTCCTATATACATTAAAACAATTGCACATTACTGTACTGCTTATGTAACTATAAACAAATATATATCGAAAGGTATCATGTATCATGCATGTGCAATGACAAATTCTCAGGTATATTTCTTTAACAAATTGATGTACATATCAATTATAATCTAATTGTGCCAAAATTCACACACCAAATCACAATTCCAGCTTTTGCTGAAAGCACCTCATTCGGGTCAACTTTGCATAAACAATAAGATCAAGAAAATGATGTATTTGTGTAACACTTTATTATAAAAAATTGTTCCTCTGTGTCTTAACTTTCTAATGATACCAAGATCATACAATTTGGTTTATTTTTCTATGATTTATGCTCAAAATACCACAGACTATGTATATTTGAAATTTTGGCTAAAGCATGATCATACAGTCAAGTTGTACAACCCATATCTATCAATTCCAATATCCAAAAATTACAAACTTTACACCAACTTAAAGATAAGAGAATGAGATATAACTTTTATGAAGACACCTTTATCTGATTCATCCTACATCAATACAGTTTGTTCAATAACTATAGGATATGATTTTTGTCCCTGGTAGTGCTACAGCTTAAGTCAAGTCTCAATTTCATGCCAATTTTGAAAGTCTTAGAGACAGAATTAAAATTCGACTTCTTCAAGATAGTTATAGAAATATGTCTCAAGTTTAATCTGAATCATTTGGAAATCTATAGACCAAGATATAATCAAAATACTGAAGCAAGTTCAATGAAAATTCTCCGGTTCATAACATTCCAACACATTTCCTCACTTTCATCCAATCAATCTTTTTGAAATCAATTCAGATGGCTTTAAATTTTTACGGAGAGAAAGAAAAATGTCTTAGGAGTCTATTGATTCAAGTTTCAAGTCATTTTGAGATTAGATGACAAAGTTATGGTCAAAAGAATCAGAGGCGTTTAGTGTTGAAAAACCACCCCTTCATGTTATAAGAGTGTCACAGTCGTGCGTTGCTAACGCACGCTCATGCACACTCCCTCAAAATGTCCAGAATCTTTTTCTTTTTTTTCATCCTTTCTTCCCACTAATTTCTTCATTCCTAAATCATATCTTCTGCATTTCTATAACCATTACAATCTCTAAACAGATCAAATGCAAGCTTATGTGATAATAATCAAAAGTCCGAGACCTCACACTTGCTTTCTCTCACTACTGCGTTTCCATCCTTACTGAACTTAGTTTAGTTTTTCAATATATACCCTCCAACTAGAACCTATAACATGCTTTCCACTCCCATTTACATTCAGCTCACTATCAAAACCTCTCAAAATTCAAGATCACACAAACATCAAAAACAACAATTATATTCACATATTTCATCAGAGTTTCTATACTTTCATTCTTTTTCTGCATTCTTTTTCACACTTTCAACATCTTTTCTAACCCATTAATTATCACTGAAACTACTTCTTCCTACCCTACTCATGCATGTATCTATTTCCACACACTAAAACATCATCAACACAAGATTCGGATTGAAGCTCTTACTTTGATATCAGAATCCAAAGCCAAATACACAACCAGAAGTAATTAGCTGATTCAGTAATGAGATGGATGAACAAAAACAATTTTGGTGTTGATGTATAAGGTGAAGAACAACGATGAAGAAAACAACAATAGCTACTGTAATTTCTGTTTTAGCCTAAACATAACCACGTGCATGTATAACACCTCTCCATATGTCACCATGCATGTAAGACATTTGTCACATCTATAAGCTGCCACATATCACAATATAATTGGTCTATTCTTTCAATATTTTTCCTAGTCTAAAATATCCCAAAATTTTAGAAATTTTCTAAAATTTACCAAAAATTTCGAAATAATCATAATATGTTCCAAATAAATTTTCAACATAAATAATCCTCAATTCATATTTTACTCACATTTATAGCTCAATTATACCTGAAAAATGCCAATGAATGCATGTACAATTATTTTAATGTATCAAAAATAAATATTCACATGTTTATGAATATACTATGATGCATGAGCATGAAATGCACTTCTAATTTCTCACTGTACTCTCAATTCACTATTTTAGAGTCTAGCCCTGAACATGGGATGTCACATTAACTACAACTAATTTAACCCCAATTAATGTGTAATATAGCCTATTAAATCTTAGGTTAATAAGTATTTAAAAATCCATATTGAAAACAAAATAAAGCAAATTTATCTTATTTGATCATGTTGTTAAGCTAATGTAATCAACTCACAAGATGATATCACTTTTAATGGATCAACTCATTCGCCCCATTCACCTTACCTAATTTCCCTAAATTTCAACTTACCAAGCTAAATACTTGGACTAAATACATATATCCATCGGCAAAATGTCAACACTATTTAATTGCGGGGAGAGTTCCTGCCTAATTTACCAACGGTTATAGAGTTTTCGTCGCTATATTCCGTCGGTAAATGTGCGTGAATGTTTTCCCTCCACCTTTACTGATGACAATTTTGTCCGTCGCAAAATGAAAATTTTCACAACATATTTACCGACGGATATTTATTTTTCATTGATAATTAGCTATGAAATTGTTTCTATTAGTAATTTTCCGTCGCTAATGTGTGGTTTTCTTGTAGTGTAACATCTTGTATCGTCTACCATTGTGTACTAAAACTGACAATACTGTGAACTCTTTTTCAAAACAAAAACTACATTGTTTAGTAATTGCAACTTCTAGACAAAGTTACTCTTCTTTTTTGAAATGATAGGAGCCTTCTATGTCACACACTGAAGGAACATGTTAATATCTGCAAGAAGTAAAATATTTTTTATGAAGATAAAATCTGCATATACCAAACTCTTTTCTTAGTACACAGAGTTAGATATCAGATAATTTGCACATATCAAACTCTTTTCTTAGTAAACAGAATCTATCTTCCGAAAGGGGTTTAGTAAAAACGTCAGCTACTTAGTTTTCAATATTAACATGTAATAATTCAATAAAAAAAACTACATTATCTCTAAGAAAGTGATGTTTAACTTCTATATGTTTAGTCCTGGAGTGATACATAGGATTTTTAGATAAATTAATAGAACTTGTGTTGTCACATAATATAGGAATATGACTAAAGTTTTGTGCAATTTTATTTCTTTCAAGACCAAAAAACTAAACATCCACCAAGGAATTGATAATAGCCACTTGTGCTTTTCCTGTTAACCTTATCACCTGCATAATCTACATCAAAGTAGCCAATAATATCATATGAATTTGTTTTTGGATACCATAGTCCAAAGTCCGTGGTTTTGAGAAGATAATGAAAGATTCTCTTGACTACTTGAAGGTGACTTTCTTTAGGATTTGACTGAAACGTGCACAAAGACACACACTAAGCATAATATCTGGTCTTGAACTTGTAACATGTAGAAGTGAACTAATCATTCCTCTATATTTTGTCTCATCCATAGCTTTGCCTACTTCATCCTTATCAAGATTAGTTCCAATATATATTGGAGTTCCAATTGGCTTAGCATTTTCAAACTGATATTTCTTGATAAGTTCCTTTGTGTGTACTTATCTTCACTAATGAAAATCCCTTTTTATGTTTATTTGATTTGCAACTTAAGGAAGAAGGATAGTTCCCCCATCATACTCATCTCAAACTCCCCTTACATTAAAGCTAAGAATTATTCATAGAAAGATAGGTTAGTAGCACCAAATATTATGTCATCAACATATACTTGAACCATGAGTAAATCATTATCCTGTTTCTTAATAAATAAGGTTTTATCTACCTTTCCTCTTTCAAAGTTGTTCTTAAGCAAGAAGTTATTTAACCTTTCATACCATACTCGAGGAGCCTGCTTTAGATCATATAAGGATTTTGTTAATTTCATCACATAATCTGGATGGTCTGCATTCTCAAAACTTGGAGGTTTCTTAACAAACACTTCTTCATTAAGATATCCATTTAAGAAAGCACTTTTGACATTCATTTGAAACAATTTAAAATTTCTATGACATGCAAAGGCAAGAAAAATTCTGATAGATTCTAGTCTAGCAATAGGTGCATAAGTCTCATCAAAATCAATACCTTCCTTTTGGTTATAGCCTTAAGCTACGAGTCTAGCTTTATTTCTTACCACCTTACCATTTTCATCAAGTTTATTTCTAAATACCCAACGTGTTCCAATAACTGACTTGTTTTGTGGATAGGGTACCAAATTCCAAACCTGGTTCCTATCAAACTGGTTTAGTTCATCTTTCATAGCTACAGTCCATCCTTCATCAGAAAGTACCTCTTCAACATTCTTTAGTTCTATTTGTGAAACAATGGCAACATAATTGTTTTTGAAGGAGGATCTGGTTCTTAGACCTTCTGAAGGGAAAATGTATCAAGATCTCTCCGTTCTCTTGGTGCCTGAAACTTTTGCTTTGAGCGTCTGGTGTCCTTTATTGCATAGGTGCTGTTAAGGTGTACACATAGAAGGAGCCTTTTCTGTTCTAACTTTAGAAGGACCTTCTTGATCTTACGAATTTGAAGGCATTACTGGTATAGTTTAAGTTTGTGACATATCTTTAGGGACCAAAGGATGCTCTTTATCATCTTAATCAGCAGCTGTTGTTAAGGACAGTGCTTCATTAAATACAACATGTATTAATTCTTCGTTCTCTTTGTTCTTTTGTTATAGACTCTAAATCCTTTGCTAGCAGTACTATATCTCGAAAAGATGGCTTCATTAGGACCTACATCAAATTTGCCAAGGTTATCCTTACCATTATTCAACACAAAACACTTGCAGCCAAAAGCTCAAAAGTAGGTAACATTTGACTTTCTTCCTTTCCATATCTCATAAGGAGTCTTTTTGAGAATAGGCCTTATAAGACACCTGTTTAGAACGTAAGGGGTAGTAGACACAGCTTCTACCCACTAGCTATAAGGTAGACCACTTTCACACAGCATGGTCTTGACAATATCAACAAGTATTATGTTCTTTTTCTCAATAACCCTATTTTGCTGAGGAGTCTGCGGACAAGAGAAATTATGAGTTATACCATAATCATCAAAAAAATCCTCAAAATTTTTATTATCAAATTCTCCTCCATAGTCACTCCAAATTGAAGTAATGCAGTATCCTTTGTCAATTTGAATTTTCCTGTAAAAATTCTCAAAGACTTTAAAAGCATCATCCTTATTTGCTAGGAAATAAACTCATGTGAATCTAGAGTAATTATCTAATATAACAAAACTATAATGTTTACATCCAAAACTTTGAGTTCTAGTAAGACCAAACAAATCCATATATATAAGCTCAAGCAATTGGTTAGTAGATACAACATTTTTAGGTGGAAAGTTACTTCTAACTTGTTTTCCTTTTAAGTATGCTTCACAAACCTGATTATTTTCAAAATTTAGATTAGGTAATCCTCTTACTAATTCATTTTTGGACAAATTTGACAAAATGCTCATATTAGCATGTCCAAATCTTCTGTGTTAGATTAATGAGTCCTTTTCTACAGAAATAAAGCACTTAATATTTTAGGAAGATATATCTTTTAGTTGATCATACTAATTTCTAGGACCAACAAACATAATGATATCATTATGATTGTCAATCATTTCATAATGAGATGCCTACAATGTGACTTTAAATCTGTTATCACATAACTAATTCATACTTAGCAAATTATGTTTCAATCCATCAATATTTAGAACATTATCAATAGAGGTAGAGTCAAAAGAACTTTACCAATTCCAGTAACCTTTTCCTTGTTTTTGTCAGCAAAGACAACAATACCTCCATCTTTTCTTTTAATAAAGTTGAAGTGTGATATTTCACCTATCATATGTCTTAAATAACCACTTTCAACTATCCATTGGTTTTCTCTTGTTACAGTTTTGAAGCATAGCTGCAAAATATACTATCTCTATTTAGGTACCCAAAATTTTTTGTGTCCTTTAAGGTTAGTAATTTGACCTTTTGGTCTCTAAACATATATTTAAAATAATTTCTTCATTCTTCATATGTTACAAGAGTAGCTAATATGTCCATGTTTGCCATAATAGAAGCATAAAACAAATGAATGAGAGTTATTGTCATTTTTATCAGGCATCAGGTTTCTTTTTCAAATTCTAGGTGATCACATGCAAATTCTAGCTTAGTAACCTTTTCTTATAATTGCTTTACTTTTTCAAAATCTTTACAATCATTTTCAAGCAATGCATTTCTACCAGAGTTATCTTTTCTTCCAAGCATTCCTTTTCGAATACCTTATAGACATTTTTAATCTTAGCAAGAGATATATTCTTGGACAACAGACTCTTATTCTCTGATTCCAACAATCTAATTTTATTCTTCAAATATGAATAATTGGTTTTTAGACTTCTCAACCTCTTTAACATATTAAATAGTTAATTTCTTATATGAAGCATACAGTTCATGATATACATCTCTTAGTTCATCAATTTGAAGATCAAAGTCAGAACTATATATCTCATCCTCTTTTGAATTGGCCATGAGGCAAACATTGCTACTCCTTCAGTCTCTTCTTCATCAAAATTCTCAAATCTTCATTAGACCAAGTTGCAGTCATAACTGACTTTCTAGGTCTTCTGTTTTCTATTTTGTCCTTTTGAAGAAGAAGGGGACAATTTGGTCTGGTGTGTTTAGGCTTCTTGTAGTGATATCATATACTTTAAGTATTCTATGTACTACTAGTGCTACTATCGCTATTACCTTTTGACATGGACCTACTGTTTCTAGTTTTCTTATTTCCTTCTCTTTTCTTCATCAAATTCTTCTAGTAAAAACATCCATACTTTTTGACAATAAGGTTAAATTCATCATCTCCATCTATCTACAACTCAGTGTTGCTTTCTTCACCATTTGATTCATCAACCACTTTTAGAGTCATTCTTCTTTTGTACGAGGATCCTTCATCTATTCTAAGCTCTGTCTCATGGATCATCAAGTTTCCTCTTAGCCAATTAGGTGAAATAGTGTCTAAATCTTTTTTAGTTTCTAGAGCCCTAACTTTGGGTCTCCAGTCCTTTGGCAATGACACTAGGATCTTTGTCACAAGCTCATCATTAAGATACGTCTAGGCTGTGATGATGTTGTTAAATAGTCCAAAAATTTTATCCATGGTCTCTCCCTATTTCATGCTAATAGTTTCACATTGATGTACTAAAAGACTTATCCTATGTTTCTTCACCTCATCTGTTCCTTCAAAGGTAACTTCAAGTTTGTCCCACATTTCCTTTGCTGCAGAATAGTAAGATATCTTTTCATACTCTTCTAAAGAGAGTGCACAAATCAAATGATGTCTTTCCTTAGCATTCAACTATGTATTTCCTCTATCAACATCAGTCCACATCTCTACATCATCAGTAGCAGGAAGTGTAGCTCCTACTTTGATAGCTTGCCAGACTTTAATGTATATAAATTGAAGATAGATTGTCATTCTCTGCTTCCAATAGGAATAGTTGTTTCCATTAAAATAAGGAGGCTTTGTAACAGATTGTTCTTCAAGACTTCTCAAGTTGTTTGCCATGATCTATAACGTGTTGTAAAACACAATAAATGTGAAACTACGCTATGGTACCAAATGATAAAGCAAACACAAGCAAGAGGGGGGAAATTGTATATGATTTAAAAAATTTCGCAAGTTACTATCAATCTGTATAAAAGACATACAACTGTTAAAATTTTTAAAAAAGGAGCCTCTTATGATTTGAAAATAACAGTAGTTATAGTGCTAAAATTTAAAAGATAAGGAAAGAGAAATAATGAAACAGTCAATTTATATTGGTTCGGCTTATAATAAGCCTATATCCAGTTCTCAAGTATCTTACTTGAGTATTTCACTAAAATCTCCAAGTGGTGATTTGACGAGCCTCTCCAAGCTCATAAGTACATCTTTTACAAGGTTATTCAACCTTTCACACTAGTATTATTTAACCAGCCTCTACAAGCTCTCAACAATCAAAATTAGGATTTGCTCAATATGAGGTACAATGGATAATCTCTCTCAATATAGTGTTTTCACTTTCTAAAGCATAGAGGGTAGATAAAGATATGACTTTCAATTCTGAGTGTAGTTGCTACTGATTTATTTTCAAATCTTGTAGTGGGTGGATGCAACAGCTCTTCTTTAAATAGAAGTTCTCTTCAAAGATCCTTGTGAAATTTTCTTCACATATATTAGTCGTTGCTTCAATTTCATCATGAACCAATTGATTGAATCAGTTTTGAATCCGCCAAAACATCTTCCATATCATCTTTAACAGTATCTTCAAATATCTAGATGTTTGGATAAGTTTTTGACTGTGTTTCGAAGCTAACTATCAAATCAGATGAATACATGTTCCTTTGTCTGTACAAAAATGATAGGAACTATTCATTCTAGATTTTTTGGAACTATTTTTGACTGTTTGAATGAGTTTGTTAAGTTGGTTCCTGTAAAATATGAGTCATTTATCCTCTCATTTAAATAGATAACTAATCTATATACCCTTTTTATATTATTATCTTTTGGATAAATGAGACAATTTAGTCAAATAAATTTGAATTTAAAATGTAACTGAGTATTATTGATTTTTATCATCAAAATCATTAATTTAGAAGCCTTAAGCTAACACTAACAATTTTAAGAAGAAGAAGTTAACCACAAATGCTACACAAGAGAATCAAAAGGCATAAAGGGTAGACAAATGTAAGTTATGTAAGAAAGTTAGACACTGGCAGAAAGGTTACTTAAAACGTAAGGCTTAGTTTGAAAAGAAAGATAAACAATATGTTTTGTATATTTTGAATCAAACATATGTGAAGTTCCTTTTAATTCTTGGTGGTTTGATATTAGTGTTACTCCTTATGTTTCTAATATGATTCATGAATTTCTTACGATCCAAACTATAAGCTTAAACAAAAGTTTTCTCTTTATAAAAAATTGTATGAAGGCTCCAATTAAAGGCATAAGGACTTATCGTTTAATCATAAGTTTTGGTCATTAGCTAGATCTTTTGACAAAATTTTATATACCTTTAATTTTTAGAAACTTATTTTTTGTTTCAAAACTTGATGTTTATTAGGTTTAAAGAAGAATTTGGACATGGTTTCAATTTACTTAAGAAAAATTAGACAAAAATATGAAAGTTGTAAGATTTAATAGAAAGGGTAAAAATATTGGAATATGATGAATCAAGAAAATATTCAGGTCCATTTATAAAATTCCTTGAAAGATATGACATATATGCATAAAACACTATGTTAGAAACATTTCGATAAAATGGTATAGTAGAGAGGTGTAGTAGGATGTTAATGAACATAGTTAGGCATGTGATGAGTAACTCATTATTTAAATCTTTATGGATGTATGATTTGCTATGTATTTATTAAACAAGGTCCATAGTAAAGTAGTTCCAAAAACTCTTTTTGAATTATAAATTGGAAGGAGGCCTAGTTTAAGACACTTACATGCTTAAGGATGCCTAACAAAGGCAAGGATTTATAATTCGCGTGAAAGGAATTTAGATTTTTAAATGTTTAATGGTTACTTTATAAGTTACCTAGAGAAATAAAAAGGATTTAGGTTTTATTTTCTAAATCATAGTCATAGAACTAAAGAAACTAAAAATGCTAGATTTATTAAGAATGGTGAAGTTAATGGGAGTAATAAGTGATAAAATATAGATATTAAGGATGTACGGGTAAATGCTCTTATATTTGTAAAGGCTCCATCAACCAGAGTTGTTTCAAATGTTATTTTAGTAATTAACAAAATTTAGATAATATCGAAAAATATTTAAATTAAAGAGCACACATATAAGAAACTAACTCACAACCACCTATTATACATAAACCAAAAGAATAATGCCTTCAAAAGATCTTAAAAAGAAAGAAAGTCAATTATTTCAAATTACTATATGGTTTATATACAATGTAACACCCCATTACCCTAGGGTACGCACCGGGACGCCCGTAGGTCATTCCGATACATATCCTAAAATAAGG
>JAOQMS010000179.1:6033490-6064239 GCA_027563885.1 Erythroxylum longipes
CACAGTTATTCACAATTAAACCGGGAAAATGTCATGAATGCATGTACAAACATTTACATGTGCAAAAATTCACTATTTGCTACTTATGTGTATATATGAATGCATGAATATGGCAAAAACACTTTAGATAGTCCTAAACCATTCCATATTACCAAAATACCCTTTCCAATAGGTGAGGGGATGTTACATACAAGACTTAAATATTGATGTTAGGAACAATAAAGATCCAATTTTATTTTCACTAGCCATAAAATGTGCAGAGTTTGAAAAATGGATTGATGCAATGAAAGATGCAATAAAATCTATTAAAGACACAAAGTTTAGGATCTTGTTAAATTTCTAAAAAGCTTCAAGTGAGTTAGGAATAAGTGGGCTTTTTAAATCAAATGTGACTCAAATGGCAATGTAATACATTGCAAGACTAGACTTATTGTTAAGGGTTATACTTAGAAAGTTGGTCTCGGTTATAAAGAGAAATTTTCAAATATATAAAGAAAAAGACTCATTAAGAATTGTAATGTTATAGGTGGCTCAATATGATTTAAAGTTCCACCAAATGGATAACCTTTCTTTAATATGGATCTTCAAGAAGTTGTATTTTTAGACCAACCTAAAGGTTTCTAAAAAAAATTAAATAATGTGTAAACTTAAGAAGTCAATATATGGACTTAAACAAGCTTTTTGATAATATTCCTAAGTTCAATAATATTATAACATCTTTTAGTTTTTAGGAAACAATGTTGATCAATATATATAATGAAAGATTAGTAGGAATAAGTTTGTTTTCTTAGTTATATATATTGATGATGTCTTATTTGCTACTAATGATTTGAGAATGTTATATGAGACAAAAGATTTTCTCTTTAAAAATTTTAAGAAGAAAGATATTAAAGAAGCATCCTATATGATAGGAACTATTTTTTTAATAAATCACAAAGGTTATTAGGACAGTTTTAGAAATTAAGATGATATTGAAAGAATTCTAAAGAGATTTAATATAAAGAAGTGTCAAGCAAGTGTAGTTCATATTCAAAATAGGGAAAAAGTTAGTCTCATATAATGTCCAAATAATAATGTAAAGTGAAAAGAGATGGAAATAATTCCTTATACTTTAACTATGAGTAGTTTAATGTATCTACAAACTTGTACAAGATCAACTATCAGTTTTGCAGTTAAAATATTAGGTAGATATTAAAGCAACCCAAAAATTATTTATTAGAAAGCTAAAAAGAACGTATTGAGGTACTTGTAAAGAACAAATATCTAAATGCATATGTATTCAAGGTCTAATCATTTCGAAGTCATTAGATACTGAGATTCAGATTTTGGTGGATGTCTTGATAGCAAAAAATCTATATTTAGTTACCTATTTCTTTTGGTAAATGGAGCAATATCATAAAAGAGTGTTAAATGGTCTAATAGTACTTCATCCATTATGGAAGCATGATTTGCAGAATTTGCAGTCATAGATTATGTATTGTGGTTGTAGATTTCTATTTTAGGAGTTGAGGTTGTCAACATTATTACCAACTTGTCACAAATTTATTGTGATAATTATGATTTAGTTTTTTTCTGAGAATGATAAATATTCAAAAAGTGCCAAACATATTACATTAATGTATTTTTTCTTAGTGGAGAAAGTTAAAAAATAATTAATTTCTATTAAGCATATTTGTACTAATTTGATGATAACGTTCTATTAACAAAAGATATTTATGGAATATATACATAGAATGGGTCTTAGTTATAACATAAAAGGACTTTGTTTATGATGATACTAGTACTATAAACTCGTTTATATGTATCTGACTCTACATTAATGATTTTAAGTTTTATAATAGTGTATCCTTTTATGTTTTGATATTTTAATAAGAAGATTATGAGACATAATTGTAGACCATTATGGAATTTGTTTATATCATTATTTATAAACCTAGTACAGTAAATAACAAATTTTGTAGTATATAGAAGGAAGTATATTACATAAATATATTACAGAAATAATACTTGTATTTATTATTTTATTATACAAAGTTACTGATGTTGAAGTTTTATGGTTTATTTTTCATAGATTTGGTGTTATGTTGTGAAGCCCACAAAAACCCAATCTTAACCATGAGACAGAAGATCTTCTTTTTAAAGAGATTCGATTCGGAACTATTATATGTCCAAGGTCCAATATTGGAATAATTTTAGAGGTTTTCTTTTAATAAAAGCCCAACCCATCCTATAAAAATAAAAAGATATATATATATATATATATAGCTTTTGTAAGAAAACTAACAAAAAGCTCCATCCTATTTCTTCTTCTCTACATTTTCAAGTGCTAAGTGTACAAAAACACCATCTTTCTCTTGCATGTGAAGCTTTCCTCATGTATTTCCCCATTTTGTTTGTTCTATAGTAGATTAGAGAGGAATTTGTGAAGATTAAGAATTCAAAAATCTATTAAAAAGGTATAGAACTTCATACAGGTAAGAAGGAAATTTTCAGCTAAATTCCATCCCTTTTATTAGTAATTTTCAATCATCCCAAAGTAGTTTCTAGTTGGAATTATGTTGTGATTGTTTGTGATAGCAATTTTGATGAAATAAAAAAATAGAGAAAAAGTATGGCTAGAAAAATGAGAAAAGGAGGAGGTTTGGAAAAGAAGAGAGGGTGAAGAAGAAGACAATTTTAGAAAATAGTAACTATTTCAAGGGGCAAAATAGGATATGTGAATATTTATGGGTAAACTTGGCATTTAATTCCTAGAAGAGTATTTTAGCAATAATAAAAATGTGAGGATAAAATAGGAATTTTAGTAACTAATAGTAATTTAGTAATTGTGGTGATAAGATACAGTAAGAATATTTTTATTAATGAAGAACAAAGATGCAAAAAGGGAGTAACTTTGGATTATTAAGTATAATTAGGTTTGAAAAATTTTCTTAAAAAAAGTTTAATGGAATTTTGTAAATGTCTAAGCCTGAAGGATGGATTAGCAAATAGATTGGACCAATCAAAATAGTTAAATCTAAAAATCGGGTAAGTATAACCGTAAAATATACCCTTATATTTGTATATGGTTCATAAAATGTGAAATTTTGTTATTAATAAATTACTTTTGGTAAATCATATTTTGAATTAGTGATTAATTAAATTAATAATTAACTATGTGAATACCTGAAATATATTAATTTTAAGAATTTTATTTATTAAATAAATAATTAACAAGGTAAAAATACTTATATTTTGTTATGTATTATGTGTTTTGCTTGAAAATTTTGGAAAAAAATGATATTTATAATTTTTAGTTGTGCATGTATATAATTAAGAATATTAGGGTAAGATAAAACACATTCATAAAATTAGATAGAGATTGGTCTGTAATGGTTTAAGGATAGACCGTGAAAGTTGCGAATTTGTGACTTGCCTAAGATAGGCTATATTCAATAATCTTATATTAATGGATTGTTAAGATATGAGTGAGCTGTAACTAAATACCTATCTGTAGAGTAGGTACCAAGACATCCTTGGTGTCGAGGATGCCCTGTGTGTCGAGGATGCCCTATACTAATTAATGACTAGATATCGGAGTGGTATCAAGATATCTTAAGTCCTCAGGATATCCTATGTTAATGACTAAGTATTTGAGTAGTACCAGAGTACCATATTAGATTGAGAGATTGAGGTAATTTGTGCTGATATATACATCTAATTATGCTTTCACTTAGTGAGCGATTATGATGAATAGAGATGAGTCACTAGATCAATGAATGTGAGTCTATTAGGTTAAGTGAGACCTATTTAATTCATTTAATAAAAAGGTAAAACATGAATGGTAATAATAAATATAATATTAGTATTAATAATTAATAATGACAAAATTATGAATGTTTATTAAGTGTTTGAACAGACCGAGTATTGCTTTGTATTTTAGTATTATATGAATATTTTATCATTTGATTGTTTTCAATATATATTGAGTTATTTGATTTTAACAGTACGGTCAAGTTATCCTTACTAAATAGGTAGGTCATTTCGCAATTTTTTTTAAGAGATGGAGAGATTGTCAATAACCCCAGTGTATGTGATTGTAAGTGTGAAGTCTAAATGAGGTTAGTAGATCAAATTAAGTATAGTTGTTTTATTGTATATATATTTTTATATTACAGTTTAGGATGGTTATGCTTGTACAGATAATTATTGTGACTAATGAACATCATTTTAAGACTAATAAGACTTTGGTAATTAATGATATAATTGTGAAAAAATTTAGCTAAATTGTAGGTTAAGAATTTTAATTTGATACGTAATATATGCTATTTAATTTTGTGATTATTTTATGATTAGATCAAGTAGAAGAATGCTAGAATACAACCTAGTATTCGGTTAATTAATTATGTTTAAATCTAATTAAAAATTAAATAGCTAAAAATCTTTCATTTTTTATATAATAGACGTACGAGATTAAATTATAATAAATATAAATTGATCATTTCCCTACTTATTAGAATTTATAATTAACAAATACTAATTATTTCATTAAAATATCTATAAATAGAAAGGGAAAAGAAAAATTAATTTATTCAAATATAGATTTGCAAGATATCAATTTTAAAATATATTATGTGTTTATGTTTTATATTATGAGAATTATATACTCGAGATTCTATAATTAATATTTTATTTTGAATAATTAAACAATATTCATTTGCATTTACAAAGTCTTTGACCCTAACTGGGTGTGTGTTCCCTTTGTACAGCTCTTGGCTGGCTCTTTTTGAATACATTTTCTTTAGCAGTAGTTTGGAAGTGACGGTGATAATAAAATAATAAGAAGTCAATAAGCGGTAGGTTGGAAATAGAGAAGAACAAGAAAGCGAATTGTGAGGCTAAAAATACGGGTCAAACAAGATCGAATGGTCTCTTTCTCTGGCAATCGCAGCCAAGCTTAAACTACTCCGAACATACCATTTTAGGTTTCACTCCTTTTCTTCACCTAACTTGAACGCTACATCTCTCACGGAGCTATGCATAAGTCTTTATACGCACAACGTTCTTGGCACTGCACAGCTGCAATATTTCAGTTATGCAAGCAAAACATTGTGATTTATTAGCAAAGTAAAGATGCAACATTTTCGTTCTGCAAGCAAAAGATTATGGTGGTGAAGTAAAGGAAGATCTTCATAAAGATGCTGGGGGTAGGCCAAAATAATGCTTGTTTGGATGATTATGGTGGTGATTGACATTGATAGTTTTAAAAGATTCAAAAAAAAGACCAAAAAATCAACTTTTTTCATCCCGTAAAATTAAATTAAACTTATTAAAATTATATTAATTAAATTTAATTGATTCAGTTAAAGTAAAAAAAACTAATAAGTTTTATAAAAAATATTTCAACTTTTATTTTTTAATATTAAATAGCACCATATTTTATAGTTCATGATTCATACATGTTTATCTCAAAATTAATAATATTTTTATTTTTTAGTTAATGTTGTTAACACGTAACCTGACTTTTTTAATGAGAATTAATAATGTTGTTTATTTTGAAATAGAATATGTGGACTTTTAGTGGGAGTAATGTTATTGTTATAATAATTTTAATAAAAATCTTAAAAATCAAGATATTTCAAACAATTTATTTATATTTATTCTATTTTCAATCTTATTTTTTTTAATCTTATAGATGAGATGGGCATTTCATTAAATTCACGTCTCAAGTTACATATTTCAATTTTACCACTTTAGTTGGTTTACGTTTCAGTTTTGATAAAAAGGAATAGTCAAGAAAATTAATAGCATAAAGACTTTTTAGAAGAACCATTAAATTTTAATCTAATTGTAGAAATTGGGAGTGTGATCTTCTTGTCAGGCATGAAGGAGCATGAAATGTTTATACATATTCCTAATATTGCTAAACCAAACTATCAGTAAAACTTTGTTTAAAAGTTAGGGCATAGGGTACTTCTATAAGTTCAGACTATATTTATTATTTAAGAAAATATAACAGGCTGTACCCAGTAAAAGAGGTTGAGAAAAATAAAATAAAATATACATCGGCACAAAGTGAAAGAGCAAAATAAAATATACATCTGTACAAATTGGAAGAGCAAAATAAAATCTTTGTGACAAAGTTACGGCACACATTAGTTTTTTTTATAGTTTTTTTTAATTTTTATTTATGATTAATTATTAATGTCTAATAATTACATATTATATAAAATTTAAGGATATATTTTTGTTAATAAATAAATTAGATTAATTTTATTTTAATCTCTTATATAAATTGTTGAAATTTTCAATAAAAATTATTATATTATTCTACAATAAATAATCTAATGATTAAGATTTTATCTATAAATTAATTTTTATCTTTAATATATTTTTAGTTATTAGAACAAATTTTGAATTTTAAAAATATTTTGAATTTAAATTATCTTTATTAATAATTATTAAATTATTTTATTTTATTTTTAAAATTTAAAATTAAATTGATTATAAAAATTTTATTAAGTTATTAGATTAACTTATTCATAATTCTTATTAATAACTAATATTAAATATTAAATATATAATATTGAATTAATAATTAACATTAAATAATTAAATAGTATATTTTTAGTTAATAATAAATTATATTATCAAAATCAAAATCAAAATTTAAATTTTCATAATTTATGAAAACAGAAAGATACTAAAAGTAAAAGCATAAGATATTAACTTAAACAAACAAATTTTTTACTGAATTTAAAATTAAAAATAAAATAAAAATACAAGATCTACCTCATTTTTTATGCAACTGATACTTTTCTAAATCTTAGAGAATGCTTCTTCTTTCTTCAGGAGATACACCAATTTGGATTTTCTAATCTCTTCCAAAATTATTGACTTTTGCAAAATGAATAAAACAAAAGAAAAATCTGACAAAATTAACTGTGAAACCAAAAATTGAGAAAAATCGCACGAATAAGTGATTATATATATATATCCTTCCCTATCTCTATTATTCGTCCCTCCTTTTTGCCCTTTTCTCAATTTTATAAATATTTGTCTCATCTCTCTAAATGTTTCATTGTTCTATTATTATGAATAGATATAAGAGAAGTCTTAGAGTTAGTATCAAATCAAAAGTGTTTCTTTCACTAAATTTAAACTTTGGTAATTCTTTAATTATATTTGAAAAAGCATATGCATTTTAAGTCATTAATAACTTTGAAAAGGTATATAAAGCAAACCTCCACACGTTAAAGAGCTTGTAAATATAAAATTTTATTTTAAAACAAGGGAATGACTTGGATTAAACAAGAAAATATTTATACGTACAATTTTATCATTAATTATGAGTTTGATTTTTTTTAATCAAGGTTAAGAGATGGGAGTGGCTTCCCGTGTATTATAATTCAAATCTTAATGGACACATAAGGTGATGATGTCTTGTCTATGCTTTTCTTTTTTCAGTGTACCCCAAAATAGTGGGAAATATGTACTTTTAATTGTATGTGAATCAATAACTTTTTCTTAATGGCACTTAATCATAACGCACTTATAATTCTTCATTAAATATGTACTCTTCAACGCATTTTATCCTGCAATAGTTTTGTAAGCCCAAAATGCAAAAAGGAAGCTACTTGAGCCCCTGTAGCTTTTAAAGGTCACAAGTATAAGTTACTTAATTGGTTTCAACCCTTTATTTAAGACTTTTTTTTATAAGAAAATTTAAGTTTGAGTCATTACAAAGGGGGAAGAGGGAAAAATTTTCCTGTTAATGATCCTCTATTAATTATAGACGTCTCGCTTCTAATAGCAGTATAAAAGTTGAAACTACTAGAGAACTAAGGGTTGATAGGAACCTGAGACTGAGTAGGGCTTAACTGACTAATTCATATGTAATGACTCTTTGTGCTAAAAAATGTACCGGCTATGTAAGAATCTGAGGGACCTTAAGATTTTAGATTTACCTCTTTGAGGTGTGATATTAGAAGCTTAAGATTAGTCCAATAAAATTGAAAAACCTAATGCATTATATATATATATATATAAAGAAGGTCGATAGCACCGAAAATGTAACATTGACAATTGATGTCGGTCATGACGCTACTTTCTTCGGCATTCCCAAGTAGTTTATCTTAGACATTAATTTCCATTAATAAAAGTTGATATTTACTAGTTGCTTAAATATTTCTACACAATAATCTTATTGTGTCTGCGTATAAAATAAAAACCATCGGCCTACTCTTTTCTTATTTACCTTGCCTTCTAAGCACTTGTTTGTTCTTTCTCTAACTTTAATTCTTTCTCTCTTCTTCGTTCCAAGCTTCCTCTTTCTCCCGATTGATCTAGATAGCCAACTAGCATGCTTGAATGTCCAGAGACAGGTAAAGCTAAGCATCAAAGCTAAAGTGTTTTGCGGAAGAATTTTACCCCCGGCTGGAATTGATTAGAGCTTTTATTTGTCTCTTTGTCATTCCTGTTCATAAACTTTTAGTTTCAACATCAGATAAGAAGTTCAAAATTTATATGTTGTTTAAAGCAATTTATGCTCACAACAAAAAGGTTTCTACTTGATAATCTTTGTTGATGACAGGGAGAGATTTGAAGAGATAGGGAAGAAGATCAAGAAAGATGCTTATGAATCTTCACAAATGGAAAAGAGGCATGTAGTAGTTCTTTCTGGGAATTTGAATACTGTTACACCTTGTGCTGCGTGTAAACTCTTGAGAAGAAGGTGCGCTGAAGAGTGCCCCTTTTATCCATATTTCTCTCCTCATGAACCCCAGAAATTCGCTGCCGTTCACAAAGTTTTTGGTGCAAGCAATGTTTCCAAGATGTTAACGGTAAATCCACCAAATCCCATCTACCCAATCTTCCTTATTTGTTCTGTTTTTTTTTCCCATTATTTCATGTTAGTTATAGTTAATAAAGAAGTGTTTCGTTTCATGAGGAATACTTCCCAAGTTGTTTTCTTGCGTTTCTGTGGGCTTATTATCTAGGAGGTTCCTGAAAGCCAAAGAGCTGATACAGCGAACAGTCTGGTTTTCGAGGCAAACTTGAGGTTGAGAGACACAGTTTATGGTTGTGTGGGCGCAATTTCAGCTTTACAACAACAGATTCAAGCTTTGCAAGCGGAACTTTGTACAGTGAGAGCAGAGATACTCGAGCACAAATATAGAGAGGCTACTATTAATCTAATGCCTTCTACTCAGTTCGCTATTATTTCCCCGGGAGCTGTTTCAATTGCTGCACCGTCACCGCAGGCTCTCCCTTCAGTTCAGCTGCTTCCACCGCCTCCTCCACTGCCTCCTCATTCGATAGTTGTCTCCTCATCTTCCTCGTCGTCTGCTTCTTCTCTATATACGTCAACAACTAGCACAACAGGTTATAGAGAGGCCACCAGCAATTTAATGCCTTCTACTCAGGTCGCTATTATTTCCCCCGGAGCTGTTTCAATTGCTGCACCGTCACCGCCGGCTCTCCCTTCAATCCAGCCGCTTCCACCGCCTCCTCCACTGCCTCCTCATTCGATTGTCGTCTCCTCATCTTCCTCGTCGTCTGCTTCTTCTCTATATACATCAACAACTAGCACAACAGGTTTTAGTTCTATTTCTAGTGACAATATTTCCATATTTTGAGTAATTATATGTAAATGGACCATGGTGAACCATACGCTTTTAATACTTAATTTTTGCAAATGACCTGGTCTGATTCTTTGTAGTGCAGCAATCTCATTCCATGCAATGTTTTCGATCTTCTCTACACAATAATCTATGATAAGAAAATAAAATGACACAAATTGACAACTTGTGTGAATTTCGACTACGTATTTGTTACATCTTAGGTTTTTGTCCTTGAATAGCCACTCTTCCATTACACCAATATTCAAAGCTGCTTTAATCAATAATTCTTATAAATGATTGGACTTGATCAAAGAAAAGAAAGCTTGCACATATTAAACATGGTCTTTTGAGTTCACCGTCTACCTAAAAAACACTATCTTTGGGATTATGTTTTGACTAAAACTTGGAGTTCATAGATACATTTTTTTCTGTTTGAAGGACCATAAAAGGTTTGTGTAATAGACGTGAGGAGACAAAACGCATGGTGGCTGTGATTTTCTCTTGGTAAAGTCAGCATCTCTGCATTGATCAGAATGGTCATACCTTTTACTGCTTCTTTACTTTTGTCTTTGTCATTATGTGAATATATGACTTGATTGCGCCCATACAGCTCCCAATCTATTTATTTATTAGCTAGTTAGTGACAGCTATCTCATAAACTTATAAATGCATGAACTTGGCCTGATTTTGTGAATTAAGTCTTATTCGTTTTCCACTCCCAAATGTATATGAAAGGCTTAGACTCCTATTTCACTCTGGGAGCTGTTTTAGTGATATCAGTGCTAATGTTATCCATGGAAGTCGGTGTGCTTCATGTAGCTTACACCATGAAGTTTAAGACGACTATGGAACTGAATCGCATTATAACAGTTCTATCCGATCATATAATATAAAACTTGACTCATCCGTTCAGTTTTTAGATCATATTCCAATTCTATTACAGTTGTGTGCTGCTGTACTACTCATCATAATGAACTGCAAATGCTTTGTATCAGGTTACATCATCCTCATTAAACCTCAATTCCAACATCACTTTTTTAATGATCCATGTTCTACGGTAGCTAAAGTACATCTCAGCTCTATATTCTCGTTCCCAATAGCTTGGTTCCCGACAACACAAAATATTAACTTATTCTGATTTTGGATGGGTATTTATGGGGTATAGAAGCCAACCAAATCATGAAGCATTGCATGTAGGTTTATCAGCCTCTCTATTTGATAGAGGTAAGGATGCATATTACCAAACTTCTTCAAACTGCACATGTGAGTGAGACTCCTAATAGATGTTGTTGTTGTAGAAACCAACCAAAGTCGATTTAGGCTCTATTCAAGGTCTACATTGTAACCTTAGTATTGCCATTATAGTCCTAGCTAGTCGTTACTATAATTTGTTTCGCCTACATATATGATATATCATTCCCAATTATTACAATTGCACACAAATACAGTCGTAATCGTAATCCGTAATTCAAAACCTTGTTCCTATCTTTCTTACTTTTGGCACAACATGCCACCTATTGATCATATGTAACTGCAGGTCTTCTCTGCTTTCGCTATGTTTCAGTTCTCTTTTCTTTTTTCCCTCACCATTATTGGACATAACATCAACATTGCGCTTGTCAGCCTACACCATTCTCAGAAGGTCCGTCAATAGGATTCACCAATAACCCCAGTATCTCTACATTGATGTTCCTATTTCATTTTAACAGGCTCTATGGTTCAATTCATGAAAAGTTGGACCATTTCATGCATGTGAGAAAATGTATACAGACATCTTATTAATAAAGTCAATTTCACAATATTTACAAATCGGAAGAAATTGAGTTTACGTGGCGTGTTGAGCTAAATCTACAAGTTGAACAAGCAAAGACAAGAATAATAATAGAAAATAAGCTAGAAAGGAAAGTGTACAGTAGATGTACGAATATCGCCGATGGTTCTATACAAAACAAAACCCTAATGTGTCTAGCAATGGAATTTGGTCTCACATCGTGGCTGCTCATGACATTCGCTTCTCATCCTTTCTGCTCTCTCAACAAAAATTAGTGAATATAAAAGCCTGAACCTCATTCCTTCACTTTCAGAAACTGCCGCTTGTTTTAAGCACAATCTCCTATATCTCTATATCTATTTTCTTTTTCGGACTTTGAAGAAACAATTCATTTTTAATCAGACAACTACCAGTCAAGTTAAATGAAATATAATATGCATCAACTTTTAGAAATTGACAGATGGCATATAATAAACTTCGAAAATGATAGATTATCTTGTGATATTATTTTTTTGTGAATAAAATAGCTATGTACATAGACGTTCCATTTAATATTTGAATGTGCTTGTATACCATCATTAATTTCCACATGAAAATAATCTCGTAAACCTAGATATGGAGTTGACTTTTCGTTGAGAACATCTGTGCTTCAACACCAAACATTTTCTTATCCCGAAATACCAAATAAGTCCCATATGTTTTACTTCTTTATTAATTACATCCATCATGTTAACCAAAGATCAAATAAGCAACTTATGTCATAAATTTCAAAGAACGAAGGCTACCTAGCAAATATTCTGAAAATTGGTTATGATTGGACGCACACAAAAGTGGCCCAGCCTGAAAATTTGAACGAGTTATGTTTCAAAATTTTATGGTGTTAAGCTCTATATTAGGCTTAACGGTAGAGATTTTGCTCTACTCTTCCAAAAAAAGAGGGTGTCCGAATTAATGCTAAACGCAAACAAATTTTTGCATCCTTAGCATCTAATTTCCGCCAATTATCCACCTTTTCTAAACCTTTTATTTTTCATA
Organism: Erythroxylum longipes; assembly: GCA_027563885.1. NCBI lineage: Eukaryota > Viridiplantae > Streptophyta > Magnoliopsida > Malpighiales > Erythroxylaceae > Erythroxylum > Erythroxylum longipes. Next base: position 6,045,899 of record JAOQMS010000179.1, read on the forward strand.
TTAGACATTTAACAATTATATATAATTTTCTTGTGAAATTCAGTTTCTGATTTTACAAATTATTGAAGATATTAGAATACTTTGTGTTTATTAGCTGATATTTATTTCCTAGTTTAGTTGTGCTTTATTTAGTTAATTGTTGTGCATACATTTTAAGTCTATAATTTTTCCATGTGTTTTGGCTAAATTTAGGTGATTGTCATTATTTCACAACTTGTATTAGTTTGCTATATATACATGTGCTCTTCTCATAGTCAAAAAAGATACTAAGACTTATTTTTTTCAAAAGTTATTTCCATTAAATTTCTTTGTGGTATCAGAACAGTGATCCTGCTCCTTTGTGTATTTCTTAAATTCCTTCTACTATGGATGATAAAGGGAATATAAATGGAATTAAAATTTATTAAAGTTTCAAAGGAAGTGGTATTCTCATCATCTAGCACCCTTGCCGATAGAGATGTCAACAAGTCACAAAAACTAAGTTTTGTGTTACTGATAAGGATGTCAATGGGTTGGGCTGGATCCGGGCTTCCCTCGGCCCGGCCCAGTCCGGTCTCAAACACGGTGCCCGGCCCACGGACAGCCCGGACGGTCGGTGGCCCGGTGGGTTACGGGTTTTTAATTAAAAAATAAAAAACGGCGTTGTTTTGTTCACGACGCCGTTTAGTCGGGTCGCGGGCTGGGCCAAGCTCCTATTGCCATGCCTAGTTGATGAATAAGTTTAACTATCTTCCTTAGTCAAAGGCAGTTACTATTGCTGGCAATTACTACTGCTCTTAGTGGTAGATCTAGGTTAGGATTTATCAATGGCAAAGAAAAATCACATGATCTTGAATCATCAGAGTATGAAGCTTGGCTATAAAAAGACCAACAGGTTATGTCTTGGATTTTTAACTTCATGGAACATAATCTTGCTGAAATTTTCAGTTACTCTAAATTGTCCTTGGATTTTTGGGAGGCTGTTTGAGATATGTATGGCAACCAAAACAAAGCCTTCAACAATCATCGATTTATAGAAGCTAATCCACCACCTTTTGTTTCAGATGTAAATCTTCCATTTGTTGGGTCATATACAACTAATGACATAATCGGTGATATAGCCCAGGGAACTTCCATTAACTCAAATGAACTCGTTTCTTCCGATGATCACGAAGACTCAATAGTTCCTTGTGGAAATCCTCCACGAGTTCGTCATCCTCCCAAAAAGTTGCAAGATTATGCTGCTTCTATAGCTAGATACCCTTTCACTAAATTTTTGACATATCAAAGATTATCTTCTATGCATAGTGCATTTCTCACAACCATCTCAAATGTTCATGAGCCCAAAAACTTTCAAGAAGCAAACTCTTAAGTATTATGGAAGAATGCTATGGAGGAGGAACTAAGTGCACTTGTAGATAATAACACTTGGAGTGTTGTACCTCTTCCTAAGGGTAAACATGTTGCTGGTAATCATTTGGTATTTAAAATCAAGTTCAATTCTGATGGAACAATTGATCGCCATAAAGCACGACTTGTAGCGTAAGGATTTACTAAAAAATTTGGCATTGAGTACAAGGAAACTATTGCTCCAATTGCCACGATGACCACCATTAGAATTCTTCTATCTATTGTTGTTAATAACGGATGGTCATTATTTCAAATGGACTTAAAAAATGCTTTTTTGCATAGCGATCTTGATGACCAAGTGTTCATGAAACTTCCACCTAGCCATCCTCAAAGTGATAAGCCTAACTTGGTTTGTAAACTCTATAAATCTATTTATGGTTTGAAGCAAAGTCCTCATGCTTGGCATGTGAAACTAAGTTATGCCCTTAAAACTCTTGGTTTTTTAAGAAATTTAGTTGATTCTTCATTATATGTTTGACTTGGAGAGGTTGACAAACTGATTGTGCTTATTTATGTTGATTATCTCATCATAATTGAAAATAATGTTGATTCTGTTGCTTGTTTGAAGAAGAATCTCTAGCGCCAATTTCCTGTTAAGGATCTTGATTCATTAAAATACTTTCTTAGGATCGAAATGGCAACTTCTAGCAAAGGGATCTTTCTTAATCGGTGTAAATATATAATGGACTTACTTAAAGATGTTGATATGTTGGACTGTAAGTCGATGTCCACTCCTCTCGATAGTAAACTAAAATTTGATTGTATAGGAGCAGCTCTTAATTTGCCAAGTTACTATCAAAAACTTGTAGGGAAGCTTATCTGTTTAACTATAACGCAACCTGATATCACCTTTGCTATGAGTCTTGTCGGTCAACATATGCATGCCCCAACTGGTTCTCATTTGTATATGGTGAAAAGTATTTTGCGATACTTAAAGGGAATTATAGGTTGTGGAGTTGTCAAGACTCGAAATGGGCACACTACTATTATGGGATATATCGATTCTAATTGGGTTGGAAATACTCCGGATCGTCGATCTACTACAGGTTATTGCACGTTTGTTGGTGGTAATTTAATGTCATGGCAAAATAGAAAACAACATGTTGTAGCTTGGTCGAGTGTTGAAGCTAAGTATCGTGCTATAACTATTGCTGCTTGTGAGTTGGTATGGCTTAAAAGTCTTTTTGCTGATTTGGGTTATCCTAGTACTACACCTGTGACTCTTTTTGTGATAATCAAGCTACCATGCATATTGCCTCGAATCTCGTGTTCCATGAAAGAATAAAGCATATTCAAGTTCATTATCATTATATTCATCAGCAAATTCAATCTGAACTTATTCAAACTCATTATGTGTAAACAAGGGACCAACTTGCTAATGTGTTTACTAAAGTTTTCCCTTAGCCCAGTTTCATCAGCTCTTAAATAAGCTTGGATCCATCAATCCATTGGATCCTACTTGAGGGGAAGTATTAAAGATATTAGAATATTTTGTGTTTATTAGCTAATATTTATTTCTTAGTTTAGTTGTGCTATATTTCGTTAATTGTTGTGCATACGTTAAGTCTATAATTCTTTCATATGTTTTGGCTAAATTTAGGTGATTGTCATTATTTCATAGCTTGTATTCGTTTGCTCTATATACATGTATTCTTCTTATAAACGATATGAAGAAAAGATACTAAGAGTTATTTTTTCCAAAAGTTAATTCCTTCAAATTTCTTTACAAATAAATATTAACGTTTACAAATTGAATTGAATTATAAAAATGGCTTAGTTGGACTTTGTACATCTAAACTGAAGTATGAAAAATCACAAACCTAATCACAATGTAAAGTCACTTCAGACATTCCACAACTAGCTTTTCTTGCCTCCACAGAATCCAACATTTTAAATTCTTAAGTCATAAGTGAGGTTAAGAAATAGATGATATGTAATTCTAACAAATCCTTTAACAATAAATTTTGTTGGATTGAAAGAATGGAGAAAAGAAGTATATTCCCAAAACTTATGATGAAACGGAATATGTATTTTAACATATTTATAACATGGAAAAGGAAAAGCACTCAAGTTTAATTATCTACATATATAAATAGTTAATAAATAGATACTTTCTAACACTTTCGTATGTAATTATTTTAATTTTAATATAAACCTTAATATACATATAATAGACTATATGTATAAAGGTAGAAATTAATTTAAAATTTAACCTTTTTTTGAAAAAATGAAAAAGTTATATAATTATAGTTAAAACTATAGCTACATTGCAATGCGTTCAAGGCATTATGCCTACTATCATATTACAATATGACCAAAAACTCTCTAATAAGACCACTTAACGATCTTATCTAAGGAAAACCCCCAAAGTATTTGGGGTTTTGCTTTCTCTTCCTTGTTGATTTTCTTTTTGTAGTTTTGGACTGCACATAAAAATCTCTTGGGATGTCTGGAATTTGGGCTGCAACTAATGGACAATCGCAATCATCTACTTGTTCTTCAATCTGAGAGATGATATCCTTTGTGCCCTGACTTACCACAAAGTCACCACTAGATTTTTTCAGTGTTGTTTGTTGTGTATATTCTGTTCTAGCTGTAGAGGGCTTGGCAACAACATTTTCAATTTTTCCAACGGTTGCTAATGGAGTCAACATGTTGGTCCAATCTATCTGAAAATGTTCAAAATACTTGGAAGTGAAGTCAATTACTCTATTGTCCAAACTCTTCACATTATCTGCAATAATATTAGTAGGAGTAATGTGCCCTGTCAAATTTAATAAACCTTTAGTTTTCTTTGTTTCTTCAAAATTTAAATCCCCATTATTAGTGCCCAGTTAAGTATTATGCTCAATTGATACAGATTGCTTCTGGACCATAGAAACTACCCTAGTGGTTACTGTCTCATTAGTCTTTGTTGACTGAGTTTGTAGTTCAGCGACAGAGGGAGGATCCCTAACTTCCTCCCTTATTTCATCGGCAACAATTGAAGTCGATCCAATTAATTCCTCCTGCCAACCAGTGCTAAAATTCTACCTGTAGGTTGCCATTTTTTGTTAGCAGAGTTTGGCTTCCATGGATAAGAGATGTGAATATCAGCATGTATTTTTTCTCCTGTCTCACTAAACCAATTCACAAGAAGGCTGTCGAGTAAAGATGCTTTCTTCTGCACTTCAATACAAAGTTGGGCATATCCAATTCTCTCCACTTTGTCCATTTGAGAGTCTATACACACAGGTTTCCCCAAGGCACTGGCTAAGAAACTTAGTCCCTCCACTGTCCAAAATTTCATCTGTAAATTATGAAATTGAACAATGGAAAAACTCAATCCTATTTCTATCAAGTTCTATACTTGGCCTCCATTGCTGTAGAAAGAGTGGTTGACCTCTAATATGCCACAGACCTTGTTCAACAATTTCATTGAGAAATGCTTCATCAGCAAATTTGAAGAGGATGGTATCATCTTCACGTAACATCACATTCTGCAGACCTTTGTTTTGCCATTGAGCTCTCCCCCACGCGTTTATAGCCAAAAAAGTAAGTTGCTTAGTCTAGAAAAATCCTATGAGAGCGGTGGACCAAGCTTGGATACCAGCAGCTAATAGCTTCAGAGGTGGAGATACAACCCCATCTTTAAATACATTTTGATAATGCTTTAGCTGGCCCTTGTTATGGTGGGAAGAAAATTTGCTACGCCAATTTCCAGCTAGTCTCGTAGTATTTGAGGGAGTTATTGAGACATTAACCCCCATGATGTCGTTGTTGAATGTGGGTAAGCTTAGGGTTTCCCTTGAAAGAGGAGGAAAAATTAGTGTTGGAGAGTGAAGAATCACCCTTGTTCACTGCCTCATGGATGACCGACGAAGGGCCTTCCATCAAGGAGGAAGTGTTCGCAATGCTGAACAGGGGAGGCAGAGATCAGAATTGCCTCTTGCTTATAGATCTGGATGTGGGTCGCCACGCTCACGCCATTGGGTCTCTCCTACTTTCACTCTCGCTGGGTCTCTCCTGCTGGGTCATGCCGCTGGGTCATTAGAGGTGAGTCTCTCTCACTCCACCACGCCGCTGAGGTGGGTTGCCACGCTCCTAACTTAGTTCGATCTGAATGGTTTAGTTTAATATAATATAATTTGAATTTGAATATTTAAGTTTAACTAAATTTGAATATGAATATGAATTTAACAAAATTTTAAAATTGATTAGTCAAGATAAATTAATCAAATTTAGGATAGATCAATTTGTTTTATAACTTGAATCGAATTTGATTAGATCTAAACTCAGATTCAAGTTTGAATTTAGAAGAAAAAAAGATACCGTCCATTACCAACACTTGCCATGTATGTGCAGCAAGTCAGGAGTAGAGCATATGACCTGCAACTCAATTACAAACGTTTACCAACGTTTACCAAGAGAAAGTTCACAATTGACTCTCACCTCCGCCGCATCAGAAGATTTCAACTTTCACCACTAAAAAGAGAGACAATAACATGCCTTTTGAAGCTCTTGACGTTGCTTTTTCACGTGACCCAACTACAAAATGCAAGAAGATGGCGTAGATCTCGCATCTGGTGGGTTCGGTGGGTCGACGATAAACAGATCTGGATGAAGGACGCGTCTCTCACACAACGTACGTCAGACGAAGCTCAGTGGGTTACCCTCGCCGCGCCCAATCTGAAGCCCTCTTTGCTATGTTCTTCACCGTAATAGCTGGAGTAGATCTCACATCTGGCTTAAGAATAAATAGTTTTGGGTCACATTTTAGGTTGTGGACAAGGCGTGAATGGAGAAGCCGCAATGTGAGGATAATGGTGGAAGGACTTTCGACAAGAGGCAGGGGGATGATGATGGGAATTTTATGGAAGGGGATGGAGCACCTTCACCTGTGTCTATGAAAGATTTCCTTGCACTCACCTAATAGGGTGGTTAAAAGTATGCATCTGAAAAGGGGGTAAGCTCATTAGCAGATTCCCAGAACCCCTCCCCCAAGATTGGTATTTGGGCAAAGAAAATTCCCGTGCAACAACCTAAGATACATATGAAATACTACCAGGATGCTATAAAGGATGGTTTTGTCAGTCCATCGATTGAATTGCTGCAAGCCGGAGTGAGGGCTTGGTCTACTGCCTTGGTTGGATCCTTCTAGAGCAAAAGGCCTACATTTCCAATCATCAATGCTTGGGCCAATGCACGATAGGGTAAGAAAGATTTGGAAAAAGCTTTACTCATGGATGATGACTCTATTCTGTTTAAATTTATGGTTCATAGTAATCTAAACGAAATCCTGAAAATGGGACCTTGGCATATACGAGGCCAACCTATGTTTATTCAAAAGTGGAAACCTGGGATAGTTTTTGATAGGGAATGTGTAGAATTTTTTCCTATGTGGATTTAGTTTCATATTTTGCCATTAGAATTTTGGACATTTGAAGGATTGAGTTTTTTAGCAAGCTCTTTAGGAAAACCTCTTTATATGGATGCTCAAACATCTAGAAGGTAACGAATTGGGTATGCAAAAATTTGTGTAGAAGTAAAAAGGAATGTTATACTACATGATTATTTACCAATACTCAAATTAGGTGAAATAAGAGAGATTGGAAATCTGAAATTAAGGTGAAATATACCTGGAAGCCTTATAATTCAACCAAGAAATGGGTTCCCATAGGAAAACTTTTCCAAACTGAATAGCAGGATGAATTATTAGGGGTTGATGCTTCTATAATGGAAAATGATGAGGTTTTGGGTATACGAATGGATGCTAATGATAGCTCAGCAATTGTTACCCTAGAAACTGAGTGTGGGAAGGCCAGTATAGTATCTGGATACACCTCTCCTATTGGACTGGAAAATGAAGTGCATCCCTTCACCTCACAATATTTAGAGCATTGTCAGATGGATTGGGCCAACATGTTGACTCCATTAGCAACCGTTGAGCAAAATGAGAAATCTAAGGCTAGGCTGGAGAATGAAGAATAGACAACAATGGTAAACTCCAGTGATTACAGAGAGACAAGACGGGGGACTAGGAATATCATCTCTTAAAATCTAGAATAGAAAATAGGTTCCCCTCAAGAAAGAGTTTAGATTTGACAGCAGAAGATTGTGATTTTCCATCAGCTGCAGACTAAATCTCTGACATTCTAGGAGATTTTTGTGTGCAGGTAAAAATTGCAAAGAGGAAATCAGCTAGGAAGAGAAAGAAAAATTTCAAATACCAACAATAGAGGATTAAATAACCCTCTTAAACAAGAAATGTATCGACTAAATACAAATGAAGTATAAATGGTGTCTTTAGTTGATTTGTTTTGTGAACAAATACTGTCTTTCTTAAGAAGTTGAGTTGTCATAATGTCAAGATGATGATAGAAGTGAGCTAGGAAACCACTGGATTAACACTAGCATCTTAGATGTGTGGATGAGAGGGGTATTATGCCTCCTTTATAATCGACTTGCCTTAGATAAGCAACGGTGTCCTTACTATGTCGTTGTTCCTAGTGGTTTAGTTTGTATTGTGTAGTGTGTTGTTGTCTTATCGTAAGAGACTAAAGAGAGTACTATAATTCTTCTAACGTTGTTCTTCATCTTTTATTTATGAATCTAATTTTTAAAATTTTCAAAAAAAGAGAAAGTTCACATTCATTTTTTTTGGCTTACATATAAATCCGACAAGACGGAGTTATCAAAGCAGACATCCACTTGAGTTACTAAATCCTTTTTTTTTTTTTTCCCGTTTTTGACAAAATCAACGTTGCCTTAGATTTGAGAGTCGAATGTAATCCTTGAAGAGTAGTAATCCACGTCATAGCCTTCAAAACCATAATTAATAAAACCATTAAATTTGACGTATAGTGGTTGATGAGGTTCATCTAACCAACCTAAACGCCGACCTAAAAGTAGCAATCTGCATGCAAGTTTTTCAAGATACTATAAATAAGGAGTTAGAAAGTCGTACAATTATATAAAGGAGGTGACAAATACAAAAAATATCTTCTCCGTTATATTTCAAAGATTGTCAGATTTTTAAACAATTCAATATGTATATAAGGTCATTTGAAATGGCCTTGAATTAAGTAATACAAAATAAGAGCAATCGAGATTTATGGGAAGCTATGTGGACATCACATTATGGAATTGGCAAGTAATTGAATCCAATTTAGTAGTTAATTTGTCTTTTAATATTCACAGATAAAGTTTGGCAATCTGTTACTTAATAGTAGCTATTAATGCGATAAGAATCCTATTATTTCACATGCTTCCATTAGACAACATGATTAAGTAATTTTCGGCCATGGAATTTCAGGTTTAATAAAATATTCGGAGTAGAACAATAGCAGCGTCATCTGCCTTAACAACAATTGATTCAATCATGATCTTTATTAATGGTCATTTTATTCTTAGGATAATCGTCATTTGATATTTAATAATAAGTTCTTAATTAATAATTTACGGGTCATCCTACTTCATGACTATACCGATAAATTCGCTTGGCTTAAATTAACTAGAACATATTATATGCTCAGTAGAGTTGGTGCTGTAGTAACATCATATAACATGAAATCAATGCATCCAAGTTAATTTGTTTGTACGCAATATCTTTCGTTGAACTGATACTTCCTGCTTGGAATTGTTTAAAAGGATGAAACCTGCGTGCATCATATCCAAAGCTTCTCGGTAAATCATTTTTCTTTTTGCTTTGGACATGGTCATGCAGTCCATTTAATGTTCAACTTTATTTAAAAGTATGTATGAGTGCGTAGTTTTCACATCATAAAGGTAAACTTTTTTTTTTTAAAGAACAGAGTAACTATATTCGTTATTCTGTAGATGCGCATTGAGTAAATCTTTAAGTTGACGCAATAACTTGTAAATTATGTCAACTGGATACTCTACACTAATCAAGCCCTATATAACAAGCTAAATCAAAAGAGTGCAAGTAAGGAATTTAAATACAGGATCTTTTGACCATATGTACCTCATTCCATCAACTCGACTACCTCCTGAAGTGCCCATAAAGGTAGATGTCTCTACCTTGCACACAAATAAATCTTCGACATTTTGATGAATGCCAATTTCCATCTTATTTAATATCATTATAGAAGATGCGAAAAAAAAACATTGGAAGTTGCAATATTAAGCTGAGTTCATGTCATATCTCAGTTCTTCACATTGATTAACGTATTGATGCTGAAAACGAACTGTAATCTAAAGACACATATAATTACTATAAAAGTTTTATTGATTCAAGTACTTCCTCGGGAGTGACTTGTTTTAGTATTCATACAATAAGATAGTAAATGGTAAATGGTAGACTTGTTCATCGCTCCATTTGAAAAAAAAAAAAAAAAATAGTGATCCATGCATCTGAAACCCGATGCAAATTGGAGTTCGTTAACCTACTTGTAATCTTTAACCAATACCTTAATCATAGACGGATAGCGACCTAGCATTGGCTCCACGACGAATTCCAAAACACAAAACAGAGACAGGCGATTTACCACACTCGTGTTCCTCGTCCTCCGCCATTCTTGCATCACATGACTTTCGAGGGCTCAACGTTCCATAACGTTCTCCGTATTTGGTGGCAATAGATGACGACTTACAGGTGGACTTAGAAAATGATGGTGACCACGGCGGAGATTGACGGGACGAAGAAGAAGAAGAAGAAGAAGACAAAGAGGTAGGAGAGACTTGGAGACTTGCTGTTCTTGCAGCACGCTTGGAGAAGATGGTAACTAGAAGATTATTAGGTTTAGACTGTTTTCTACTGCGAGTTCCTTTGGGCGAGTTGCAGAAGTAGGATGGCGGTGGCGTCAGCGGAGGAAGAGAATTGTCATGGTGGAATTTAACCTTAGGAGTGCCAGGCTGAGACTCCCAAATGAATGGTACCGTAACAGATGAACCTCCATGGTAGTCCTGATCTGTAGAGGTGTTGGCCATGGTAACATGGCTTGTAATTAGTCGTTTGGAAAAGACCTTCACATGCTTCCTGATCTTGAGCGGTTCTAGCTGGGGAAGGTCTGAAATATCTGTAGTCATTTTAACTTGAGCTTGATGACTTATGAATGCAAGATTTTGTGAAAAGAAAAGGAAAAAGGGGATGATTTCAGAACAAGCAACAGATTGATTGCTGGTTATTGTACTAGGAGCAGTTTCTTATAAACCCGAGACAGAGAATTAAAGGAGTTCAGATTTCCATATGAGCAGGTGACTTTTAAGGACTTCATAGATTTCTATATGAAGGAATCATGAACAAAATATTATTGTAATGTATCCTTATTTATTGCTGAGTTCATGTGGAGGTGCACTGATCCTTTGGATGTGGAGTAACTAATTGCAGCATAGAGATGCACCATCTTTTTCTAATAAACTAGTATGTTTTTGGATCAGATTTTAAGTCTAAATGCCGACACTTTCGATTAATTTGATCGAAGGAAAAAGTTGACGTAAAATTGGGTCAATTGTTTAGTTTATTTGAATGCATTAAAGCTACACAATCATGATAGAGAACAGAAAAGAGCAGCCAATCTACTTTTGTTGCTTAAGAGTTGCGAGCATATAGGTTCTGCATTAATAAATTAAGAGATTAATTGGACAAAGCCGTGAATTTTAGCTTATAAGAGTAATGAAGTGTCAAAAGAAGATTGTATATTAAAGGAGTATGTAAGCTACCTACTATGCATCCTGTGTAATAAGCACACGAAATTCACATTTTTGGCTTTCTTCTCTTACTCCCTTCAAAGTTCAAAGGAGAGTGTTCATTCCTTTTTCCTTCAGTTAGTAATTAAGGCGAGCGCACAATTTAAAACATTTTGAGAGTATTCAAACTTTGATTTAGACATAGAATCGACAATTTATATATGCATATGTTTGGTGAGGAGTCCCTGTTGGAGAAATTAAGGATAACTATTTGATGTTGGTCCTAAATAGATGATCATGATTACGCTATATGGTAAATTACTTCCTCTTCTTTTTCAACTTTGCTTTGGCATATGTGTCCATGAAAATGATGTGGTAACTCTACAATCTCCCCAAAAAAACGCATATTAATATACAATTGGAAATAATTTGCCACACTGATTAGCTACCTTGGTTATCATACGTCAATTAAGTTGACATAGCAACAAAAGGGCATTTAAAATGTTCACCAAATTTGTGAAAAATTTTATGCGAAGAGAACATTTTTGTCACTGTACCTTAACCAAGATATATACGTATAGCAGAACAAATCATAAAACGGGCATGAAACTTCGTTCAATGGTTGAACATAATTTGAACCTACGAGTTTTAACTCGTCTGGTATGATTCCTACTCCATCTCCAACAGTTGGGTAATCATAACTTCTTAGGATGGCCTTCGTCTCTTCAACAGTCATTCGTCAAAAAAAGCATCGGGCTACGCCTTTCACCGCCAAGCGAGAAAAGTGTTGGGATTGGACTGCTATCCCAGATAAACTCAACCCCCGTTGTGTTATTAAAAGAGGATAATATATATGGATGAGGAAAAATAAACTATAGGGATACCGAGAATTTTTAACGTGCAAAATTCATAGAAGGGAAAAACCACGGGACAGTAGTCTAGATAAAAACTTCTACTATAAAAATAATGAGATTATAACTTCATTAGTAGGTAGATCACTAACACACAAAATATAAAATATATGTGTCTTTAATTTGTGGAATACCCTTACAAATTAGCTCTCTGTTTTATCTTCTTAAATTTTCTATTTGAGGCTCTCACTATTTTTCTCTCTTTTCTTTTTCTCTATCTCTCGTTTCTTTCTCTCTGATAATTTTATGTTTATGGCTTAGGCCTCTATTTATAGAGACCCGAGCCACGTAATTGTGGACAATTATCAGGCTGCGCTAAATTTTCTTCTTTCTTCACATGAGTGTGGGTCCCACATGTCTGTGGGCCCTGGCACTATCTCCTTTCTTTTTATTATTTTTTATTGTTATGGGTCCCACCATATGTGGCGGGACCTCACAATTCTTCCCCTCACGCCCATATGGGAGGTTCAGCCATACCTGCCATCCTTTTGCAGACGTTAAGCTTCTCTGTTGATAATGCTTTGGTCATCATATCTGATCCGTTTTTGTCGGTATGGATTTTCTCCAGCTAAGAAGACTTCATCTACAGAATATCACGAATCCAGTGATACCTCACATCGATGTGTTTGGATCTTGAATGGAACGTTGGATTCTTGCTGAGGTGAATTGCGCTTTAACTGTCACAATATAAAACAAGCTTGTCTTGTTCCAAGCCTAGTTCTTGTAGGAACTTTTTCATCCACAGTAATTCCTTGGCTGCTTCTGTTACCGTAATGTACTCTGCTTTGGTATTGGACAAAGCAACACATTTTTGTAGCTTTGATTGCCATGATACAGCTCCCCCTGTAAAAGTCATCAGATATCCTGATGTAGACTTCCTAGAATCAGTATCTCCTGCCATATCTGCATCTGTGTACCCTTCTAGCACAGGTTTTCCATTACTAAAATGTAGAGATGTTTTGGTAGTTCCTCTGAGATATCTGAGGATTCACTTCATTGCTTCCCAGTGTTCTTTTCCAAAATTTGCAAGATATCGACTTCCAACTCCAACCGTATGAGCAATATCTGGCCTTGTGTATACTATAACATATATCAGGCTACCAACCGTAGAAGCATAAGGAATCTTTTCCATCTCCTCCTTTGCTTCGCCATTTGTAGAACACTGTTTGGAAATTTGCTTAAAGTGGCCTGCGAGTGGAGAGCTAATAGGTTTAGACTTGCTCATGTTGAATCTTTCCAGCACTTTTTCAATATATCGCTCTTACGATAACCAAAGATATTGGTTCTTCCCGTCACGAGTGATTCTCATGCCAAGGATCTGCTTGGTTAGTCCCAAGTCCTTCATGGCAAAGGACTTATCCAATTCTGCTTTCAAGCTTTGAATTTTCTGAAGATCTCGACCAACAATCAACATATCATCAACATAAAGTAAAAAAATTATAAAATCACAGTCAGAAAATTTCTTGGTGAAGACGCAGTGATCAGCCGTTGTTCGGTTGTACTCATTTTTCTCTATAAATGAATCAAACTTTTTATACCACTATTTTGGTGCTTGTTTTAAACTGCACAAACTCTTCTTTAATCTGCACAGCAGCTTCTCTTTTCCTTTGACTTGGAAACCTTCGGGCTGCACCATATAAATTTTTTTGTCTAGATCACCATGTAAGAATGCGGTTTTTACGTCAAGTTGTTCAATTTACAAATTAAGACTGGTTGCTAAGCCAAGAACAACTTGAATATATTTTCATCACGGGTGAGAATATTTCATCAAAGTCAACACCCTTTTTTTGCCCGAATCCTTTCACAACCAACCTTGCTTTGTAACGTGGTTGTGAGCTGCACTCTTCATTTTTAGTCCTGTACACCCACCTGTTCTTGAGAGTTTTTCTGCCTTGTGGTAGTTTCACCAAATCATAAGTGTGGTTCTCATGCAAGGATTTCATCTCTTCTTGCATGACTTTTAACCACTCATCTCTGTGCTGATCATTCACAGCTTCTTCATATCTCTCTAGTTCTCCCCTATCAATGAACATCACATATTCATCAGGGGAATATCTACGACTCGGTTGTCGCTCTCGGATAGACCTCCTTTGTTGTGGTTTTGATGGGACTTACTCTGAAATAGTTTCTGGCCTTGAACTTCAGCTGGTGGAGTAATATCATTAGTGTTTGGTACCTCTCCCCCATTATTGGTGAAGAGATGGGTCTCAGACCAACTGGAATTTCATCTGGTTGTGGTTTTTTTGGTTTTTTGAAATCTTGAATTGTCTGATTTTCAAGAAAGACCACATCTCTACTTCTGATGATCCTTCTATCGATAAGATCTCAGAGTCTGTAGCCGAATTCTTCATGGGCATATCCCATAAAGATACATTGCTTCGCTTTTCCATCCAGCTTGAACCTTTCATATTTCGGGATATGAACAAATGCTCTATAGCCAAACACTCTTAAGTGTTTATAAGAACGTCCTTCCCTGTCTAAACTTTCTCTGGTACATCATAGTTCAATGGAACTGACGGAGAAAGGTTGATTAAGTCAACTGCTATTCTCATTGCCTCCCCCCAAAAAGAGTTTGGCAGCTTTAAATCTGAGAGCATACATCTGATTGTCTCATAAATGGTTCTGTTCATTCTCTCAGTGACACCGTTGTGTTGAGGTGTCTTTGGTACTAATTTTTCCAGCCTGATGCCGAATTTCTTACAGTACTCTTCAAATGGTCCACGATATTATCCACCATTATCTGCACATACACACTTCAACTGTCTGCCAGTTTGTCTTTCAATTTTTACATGAAATTCCTTGAAAACTTCTAACACTTGATCTTTAGTTTTCAAGGCAGTAGCCCATACTTTTCTAGAATGATCATTTATAAAAGTTAGAAAATAACTTGCACCTCCTAGTGTCTTATCACTCATTGAACAGACATTTGTGTGTATTAAATCTAGAAGATTAACTTTTCTAGATGATGGAGACCTATGAAAAGTGACTTTGTGTTATTTTCCTATAATACAACCAACACAGGTATGTAAAGGTATACCTTTCATTCCTGGCAATAAGTCCTTCTTGGAAAGAATCTTGAGCGCTTTCTCACTCATGTGTCCGAGCCGCTTATGCCATAGCTCTCTAGGATCTTCTTTCCTTGTTTTGTTACCTCTCCTCTACATAGCTTGGCTTCTATGAAATAGAGAGAGTTTTCTTTCTTACCCTTTGCTACCACTAAACTTCCTTTGGTGAGTTTCCATCTACCTCCACCAAGGTAACTATTGTAGCCTTCATCATCAAGCTTTCCGGTGGAAATCAAATTGAGACGGATATTAGGAACATGTCTCACATCCTTCAAAAGTAATTTGCATCTGAAATTGGTTTCAATACCAACATTACCAATACCGATAATATCAGCTGCTCCATCATTTCCCATCTTTATACGGCCAAATTTATCCTTAGTGTAAAATGAGAAAAAATCTCGTCGTGGCGTGACATGGAAGGAAGCACCAGAGTCAATTACCCAGGTGGAATCTTGGGATGCAAGATTAACAACTTCATTATCTCGAATAATGATAACCTCATTCGTGACAGCTGTTATGTCATTTGTTCAGGCTCCAGCTTCTTATTCTGCTTTCAACTTTCGACATTCTCAAATGAAATGTCTGGGCTTTCCACAGTGGTGACATTTCTCGTCATGTTTGTATCTGGACTTAGACAGTCCTGTATCTTGATTTTGGCTGCGGGGATTTCGACTTTTATTTCTCCCACGCCATTCTTGCTTGCCTTTCTTCTCTATGACAAGCGCTTCAGACTCAGGAGTATATCCTTCATCCTTTCGTCGAGACTCTTCATTCAACATTTTGTCTTTTACCATATCCATGGTAAGTTTTCCATCAGGAGTGGAGTTATTGACTGACACAACTAGAGTGTCCCAGCTTTTCGGTAAGAGCTCAGCATCAACAATGCTTACAACTCATCATCTACAGTCATCTTCATAGCATTGAGTTGATCTACTATGCCTTAGTACTCACTCATGTGTTCCGAGACACTGCTCTCATCCTTGTACTTTAAATTTACAAGTCGTCGCATCATATTGGCTTTATTTTGTGTGGTTGTTCTTGCATACATTTTTTCTAACTTTTGCCAAACAACGTAAGCATCATGTTTGTTAGCAAAGTTTTGAAATATACTCTTGTCAATCCATTGTCGAATTTGGGCTTCACACTTTCGGTTCAGCACCGCCCATTTGCCGTCTGAAAGGGTCGTAGTTATGTTTTTAGTTGATTTTGTTCCTGATTGTTCACCAGTTTGACTCTCCGTTATATTTGTTGAACAGTTGTCACTTTCTGCATCGACATTACGATGGGCTTCAACTGATCTTTGATGTATAAAAGATCTTCCATCTTCAGCTTCCAAATTGCATAATTAAATGCAGTCAATTTAATCATGTTGCCCGTACTCTCCTCCATTTGGATCGTAAATTAGCAGGTTTTGTTTAACCCGATACTATGTTCACAGATGAACAGTACCTGTGTACAGTTCTCCAAAACTTATATATGAACAGTACGATATACAATACGGATATGTATGTACGTATGAATAATATTGTCGTATATACGTATATACCAGTATGGTATACTGCATATATGATATCCTCCTTCTGTCTCCTGAACCTTGTTCTGATACCACTTTGTTGGGGTTGGACTACGGAAGCGTGGGAAAAATATCCCAGATAAACTCAACCCCCTTTTGTGTTATTAAAAGAGGATAATATATATGGATGAGGAAAAATAAACTGTAGGGACACTGAGAATTTTTAACGTAGAAAACCTGTAAAAGGGAAAAACCACGGGACAGTAGTCCAGATAAAAACTTCCACTGTGAAAATAATGGGATTACAACTTCACCAATAGGTGGATCACTAACACACAAAATATAAAATATATGTGTCTTTAATTTGTAGAATACCCGCACAAATTAGCTCTTTATTTTATCTTCTCAGATTTTCTATATGAGGCTCTCACTATTTTTCTCTCTTTTCTTCTCTCTATCTCTCTTTTCTTTCTCTCTGATAATTTTATGTTTATGGCTCAGGCCTCTATTTATGGAGACTTGAGCCGCGTGATTGTGGACAAATAGTTTGCCCACCAAAGATTATGCCTAACCACGTTGCGCTGAATTTTCTTGTTTTTTCACATGAGTGTGGGTCTCACATATCTGTAGGCCCTGCTACTATCTCCTTTCTTTTTATTATTTTTTATTATTATGGGTCCCACCATATATGGTGGGACCTTACAAAAAGCAATGTCCTTTCGACATGATCGAGCTCTTTTTAAATTAAAAAAGAAAATGCAATTTGAGGTACAGTCTCAAAATGGATGTAATTGATCAATAAAAACGATTTGTGGAGTTTTATTATTAGAAATATAAAAAAGCATTTGATATTTAAAAAATAGTAATGTACATTTAATAAAAAATAAATTTAAAAGAGATAAAAATAATTGATTGAATATCTTTTCTTGATTGAAAAGAAATAAACTCTCTCCTATTTATCTCACTAGCAACAACCATCCTTTTGAGTTTTAATTCCTTTTTCTTTCTTTTAATAATTGTTGGACCAGAAAATGGAGAAAATTCAAGAAATGAAAGATACTCGTGGAGAAGAAAAGCACACTATGTTTGTTTTATATTTTTAGTTAAAAAGCAACACTACGTTTGTTTTATATTTTAGTTATTACAGGTTTTAGTATATGTTCGATTTTTTCCTCTTTGGCTATTCCCGAGCTGTCGGCTTAGTATGAACTTATATTTCTATAACTTATATATATCTTTGTGCTAACTTTTTAAAAGAAAATTGATATTATTGGAATTTAATATTTTACTTAATTATTTAAATTTATGTTAAATTTTAAATTGTTATAAACATCTCATATGAATTATAATAGAACATAAATTTTACTATACACAAAATTGTTAGTATGATATAATACAATTTAAATATTGTTATTCTAAAACTAAATATAAAAGACTTTAACTTCTAAAATGTTTATTTTTAAAAGGTACTTTACTTTATTTATTAAATAAATATTTTATTTTTAAATTGTGCAACTTAATTTTATAAATTCTTTCTAATAAAGTCCTTTTCTAGTATATAAAACATGGCACAACTCATCCACATAATATCACTTATTAATGAATTGCTATTTTTTGTATTAAGACGGATAGATTATAATGGTAACCATGTTTCAAGAGATCTAAAATGCTATGCTTTACATTACATTTTTAGTTAGTTTTGTATAAGGTTGTTTTAGAGTACAACAACAATAACAATATCTCAATAGAAGTCTCACTGAATGCCTAATCTGGGAAAGTCTAGAAGTACACAGTCTTATCCATAACTAATAGAGAGGTTGTTTTCGATAGATC
>JAOQMS010000179.1:6064339-6076313 GCA_027563885.1 Erythroxylum longipes
TATGGATCTATATATATATATATATATAAACACATATTATTATTAATAAAAATTTTTGTACAAATAAAATATAAAAATAAGTAATACAATATATACAGAACAAGGTAACGAATAAAAATAAAAGATAAAATGCATAAATAAATACACAAAGAAGAAGGAAGATAAGTAAATAAATAAAAACAAACAACTCAATACAAGATATTGTTTAGGTTAAGTAAGGAAATGTCTAGGCTAAATAATTAAGAGGGAAGTATTATTTGTTAAAAGTGTAGGCTAAACATAAGACATAAGGCTCGAAGGTTAATTTTTAAAAGACTTACGAGAAAGAGAAAGACATCTATTTGTGAGATCTTTTACCCTTATCTTACTATGTCAAAGTTTTTGATTAAGAGTCACGTCCTCAGTAAGTTCTAACACAACCAAATCATTCTTGATCACCTCCTTTCAGTTCTTCTTAGGCCTTCATTTTTTTCTCTTGCAGTCCCTAAATAGAATTTTCTCGCATCTTCTCACTAGAGCATTAAGATATCTCTTCTTAACATGTATTAACTACCTAAGTCTTGTCTCTTTTAATTTTTTTATTAATATTAGCTACCTTCAATTTGTCTTTTACCATTATAAGGTTGCACATTCATCGAAGCATCCTCATCTTTACCACCATTAATTTATGACTATGTACTTGTTTGATAATCCAACACTCTATTCCATGTAGCATGGCCAACCTAATGGCTAAACCATAGAATTTACCTTTGAGCTTGAATGGTATTTTCTTGTCACATAAAAAACCTGATGCATTTTTGTAGTTGTCACCTTGATCTATTATGGTGAACAATGTCTTTATCAACTTTTCTATTGCTTTGGATGATAGATCCTAGATACTTAAAACACTCTTTTGTGGTATAACTTTTGAACCAATCTTTACCTCCACATTGGAAGCTACCCTATGGCCCAAAAGTTAATCTCTAAAGTACTCAGTCTTATTCCCACTCAATTTAAAACCCTTTGAATTTAACGTATCCCTCCATAATTCTAACTTGACATTGACATCCTCTTTTGTCTAATCCACTAAAACAATATCATCAACAAACAACATACACCAAGGCACATTGCTTTAGGTTATTCTTAGTGATCTTATCCATCACTACTATAAACAAATAGGGACTCAAAGAGGAGCCTTGGTGTAACCTAATATCGATAAAAAATGCTCCATATCTCCTCATATCATCGTTACTCTAATCTTAACTCCTTAATACATATCCTTAATAACCCATATATAGGTCATATGAACTCTCTTAACTTCTAAACACCTCCACATTATTTTCTGAGGTACCCTATCAGAAGCCTTCTCTAAGTCAATAAAAATCATGTGTAGGTTATGATGTCTTTCTCTATAATATTCCATTAATCTTCTAAGGAGATGTAAAGCTTTTATCATAGACCTTCCTTGTGTGAAACCAAACTAGTAATTTGAGATAAGTGCATTCTTTCTGACTTTCTTCTCAATCACCTTCTCCCATATTTTCATGGTCTAACTAAATCGTTTGATGACTCTATAATTGTTACAACATTGGATGGTCCATAGATACGTTATATTATGTAATTAGTTTTTGACTTCTAAACTAGTTCCATAGCCCACACTGAGCTGATCAACATTTACTATTTTCTTTAAAAGTTATATAAAATGAGAATCTCAAGAATATTAATTTTCATTTTGGTCAAAATTCTAAGCTTTGCAATCTTGGAAACAAAAGTTTGCTTTAAAAAATAAAGAATATTCAAAACTAACAAAATGAGAAATATATTTGTATTTATATTTTAATTTTACGCTAAGAGGACATACTAAATGAATTTTAGAATCAAAGATTAATAAGTGTAATATAATGTTGTTTTCAAAAAGCTAAATGTTCTCCACTCAAAAGCAATTACCATTTGAAGAGTAAAGATATTAAGTTACAAATTAGAGTTTTAGAATTTTTTTTGATAAAAGATACATGATTTTTCTGTAGTTTAAATAATTTTGAAAAAAATTTCTAATTTAAATTTTTTTATATTTCATTTTTTTAGAAAAACTCATTTTGTAAATTTTTGTTAAGAAATAATTATGAAACACACATGAAATGAATGTTACACATCGATCATTTAAATAATATTGACATGCGATCTAACTCAGCTCTTAAATTAGATATGAACTAATTAAAGTTTGATTCAAACAAATAATTTAAGATAATTATAATAAATTATTAATTTAAGTTAGATTTAATTATTTCAAGTTAAATATACGAGTTTGATTGGATCATCATGTTAATAACATTTAAATTGGTATGTATGTGATATTCATGCTACATATGTTTCTCCATTATGTTTTAGTAGAAGTTTAAGAAAAGAGATTTTCTAAAAAATTAAAATTACAACTTTTTAAAGAATTTTTAAATGTTAAACTATAGGGGAACACTATGTCATTTATTATAAATTATTTATGAAAGAAAGACGACAATGAAAAGATAAGAGTGTCAAAGATAAAGCCATACTCTTTACTTACTAAGGCTGGAATCTAACTTCGAGATTTGATATTAGTAACTCTTAGTTAATATGATTAAGAGAAAATAAAGGGAAATTAATATTAAGAAAGTAACTTATAGGTTCTTTTCTTATATTTTCTTTCTCTCTTTTTTCTCTCTTTTGGTTGACTTTTCTTGTATTTTTTTAGGTTAATTCTTTAGATGTGACCTTTTTCACTTTTTCCTTTTTATGTGTCCTTTTTTTGGCATGTCTTTCAAACGATGTCCTCCTTCCCTTCCTCCCTTACCTTTATTGATTCCCTCCTCTCCACCTTGACCATATTTTGTCTCACTGAATGTTGGAAATTTATCACTCTCTTCTCTGCCTAATCTTTTCACTTCCCTTTTAATTCATTTTATCTCACTCTTGTCTTTTTATAGTTTTAACTTTCTATTGGTTGGAACTTTATAGAACTCCTTTAAATGCCTCTCCACTATTGTTATAACTCCTCCTCCCACCTTCTCAACTTATTTATCCCTTATTTGCTCTTCGCCTAAAGTGATTAGGGATGAGGATAGCTTTCAATCCTTGTATTTCATCCCTCCATATGTCTTTGCTATTGGTTCAACTATCTCTCTTCCCTTGGAAATTATTAAAGTAAGGGTGATGAAATGGTCTTATACCCTTGTTGGTCCTTTTTAGGAAAAAAGATCCAATTTTCCTTAGTTTAAAGATGGAAAATGGTTAACTAGAATAATTTTGGTCTGGAGTAAGTGTACATCAATGAAGTAGACTTTTTGTTTTTAATTTTAGCAGCCAATATGGTATACCAAAAATTCCTAAATTAGATACTTAGAAACTTTTTAGTATACATTTTTCCTTAAAAATGGAGAATAGAATTGGAACTAGATAAACTCAGTCATAATGAAGTGCCTTTCTAGATTAAGTTTCATTAAGTTACCTTAGAGTATTGGAGTACAGAGAGACTAAGTCATTTAATAAGTGCAATAGGTAGACTAATATGTATGGGTGAGAAAATAAATTTTCTTAATAAATTAGTTAAGTAAATTCCAAACAAAATTGAAGTGATGAAGTTAGGTGAAGATGATACTTTATTCAAATAAAGATCCAACTTACTGATTAATGGAGACTAAAACCTAAGAATAAGTTTAATTACTAGAAAGCTAAAGAAAAAAAGAAAATTTACTACAAGCAACATTAAGGAGATATTAGTGCTCTCATGGTACTCTCTAAACAACTAAAGCAATCAAGTGTAGGGATACAGGAGCATGCTTGTGAGATTTCTGCAAATAATATTAAGGAATCAAAAATTAGATCTTTAAAGTGTAACATTTCTTAAGCTTTAACTATTACAATACCAAATAATTCTCATTTTCTATTTGGTTTAACCCAGGATCAAATTAAAGTTTATAGCCTTATCCTTTTTCTTAAAAATTAAAAATCTTTACCTTTATTATCCATATTGCTGAAGATGAGACCTTTGGCATTGTTAATAAAAATATAGGAAGAAAGACTAAAAAGAAATCACTTTTAGTAGGATGTACTTTGCCTCTATAATTCTTACTTGGAATTTTAGAGACACGAACAACCCCTTTAAACATTAAGATATCAAGGACCTTTTATTCTCTTACTCTCTTGCTATTATAGGTGTTTTAATAAAGTTATATAGTCTCAAAGCTTGTATTTTTACTATTTTTAATAATTGCCATCTTTTAGTAACCTCTATTTTCACTGTGATACCTTGGTTTTAATAGCTTATAACCCTTCTAGCATTTCAATATATCCTATCTTGACGTCATATTAGTACATCCATATTATAGCTTATTCCCTTTCTTCTAGATGTAATTTCTTAATGTGTTTTGTTTATATCCCAAACCACTCCTTTCATAAGCAATTTTGGATAAAGCTTGTTTCCACTAGCAATAGTTGAAGCTTACCTAGGCTAATATTTGGATACTTTGATACAAGTTTGCATCCCCTCTGACTTAGATGAAAATCTTGGTAACTTATGTGCTAGTAGTGAAGATCTTAAACATTATATTTGTTTTCTCTAACATACTAGAAGTATGAAGGGAACTTTTTTACTTAGGATAACAATAGGTTGATAGTACATATACGAGGGAAAAGTTGTACAGAGACATAGTCAATAATGAATAGATAAAAGTGTTCCTTAATTTTTGGGCAAATTTTGGCAATCATTCAAGCTCAATAATGTTATTTAGGGATATGCTTTAGATGCTTATGCTATAAAACTCAAAATAATAAAAAAGAGTTAAAAATAAAATATTAGGTGAATGTAAACTATAAAAAAAAGAAGTTATCAAAGAAAAATATGAATGTTATAAAATTTAAAATCTGATTTAGCATTCCCCTTATAATACTATCCTTAAATTTAAAGAGATAGAAAAATTGAAATATTACATGAATGCCTTAGTAGATCATATAGATCATAATGCCATCACTAAATAAAAGTCAATAATCAATTAGCTTAGGGAAGTGGAACAAAGACCCAAGTTCTTCTACAATTCCATTTTATAAAGAAATAATAATAATTTTTATGAACATTTGTGAAGAAATATGAAGAGTAGTTAGGAGCTTCTCAAGGTAACAATAGTGAATTTCTTCTTTTAAATTTTAGGAAAAGGCAACTCTTTGGTGGTTCTACAGACTATTATTAAATCTTATTCCTTATAGTATCAACCATGTACTCTACTTTTCAATTAGGAAACCTTTCACAATATCAAAAGTTAAGGAATTATTTTCTAGTCTTAAACTTTAAAAGACATCAAGCCTTGAGGATTCAATTTCTTATTCTACCAAAAATCATGGAACTTGGTGGGCAATTAGGTAACATAGTATATAGTATAGTTCTTCAATGATGATATATTACTGAAGGAAGTTAACAAAACCTCTATCTTCTTTAATACAAAGATTATAATCCCTCAACCTTCGAAGGATTTTGGCTTATTTCTTACTATAACACCCTATATAAAATAATTTCTAAGATTTTGAGTTTAAGGTTGGCTCAAGTAACTCAAAATGTCACTAGTCAAACCCAAAGAGCTTTCATGAAAGGAAGATGTATAAGTGATAACATACTTCTGACCCAAGAGCTATTAAATGAAGATGTTTGTTACTAACCCTATGCTAAATATTGACTTCTAAAAGGCTTAAGATTATATTAAATGAAACTTCTTAACCACTACATTGAAAGGATTTGGTTTTCCTTAAAATTTCATTAATTGGTTAATTAAAAGCTATAACGCTTTAGCTTATATGGTGTTAGTTAATAGTGAGCTCGTTTTTATATTCAAAGGTGCCAAAATGTTAGGTCAATAGACCTCTCTCTCCTTATCTTTTTACCATTTGCATGGAGGTTTTTTTAGTCATAAGCTTAATAAACATTGACAGTTATGATTAGCTCATATTCCATTCTAAATATAATAATATAAAGCTTTTTAACTTGTTTTTTACAAATGATTTGCCTCTTTTCTACAAAGTGAATGTAGCCTCTATATCCTACTTTTTCAACGGTTTGAAAGAATTTAAAGGTGCATATGGTTTATCTGTTAGCCCCTTTAAGAGTTTAATTTATGTTTCTACTAGTAGTTTGGATTTAACTAGGAGATTAATGCACTTTAGAAGTTATCGACAAGGTATGCGTTTTATAACGTATCCAAGGATCCCTATAAATTCTTCTAAACTTACTGATAGGCAATGCTCTCCTTTACTACAAATGGTTGATAATAAATTAGAAGATTGGAACAACAAATTTATATCCTACGTTGGCAGACTATGTTAGAAGAATATAGATTTTACTCACAATATCTAGATATTATTCACAAAAGAAGAATTTATATATTATTCACAAAATATTTGTAGAAAAATAATTAACATATAGTGTTAATTGAAATGTTTGCTTATAATTAGTTTGATTAACCTATAAATACTCATCCATCTTCTTGTTTCATATATTAAGAACAAAATTTAAGCATCCAATAATAGAGCTTATAAAGATACCAATCTTATACTTGGAGAGTGTTTATAACATAACTCCTCATTTACTAATAGTAATATTTTATGTATCATATTGCTTATAATCTTAATTGAATTGTGATCTTGTTCTATCTACCTAATCATTCCAATAAGTGGTATTAAATCCTAATTAGGTATATCTACTTATGGTATGCTTTGTAGTTTCCACTATTAGTTTTATGAAATAGTTGGAGTTATTTCTTTTAGCTAAAAGTAATTTAAGATGGAAGCAATGGTAGGTATATGTAACATTGAGAAATTTAATGAGAATAATTTCTTATTTTGGATGTTAAAGATGAAAGCTATCCTTATAAAAGATAATTGCCTTCTAGCCATTAGCAAAAGGCTAATAAACGTCACATATAACATTAAGGGTAAAAGAAAAATCACCCCTGTAGTTAGAGAAATCTTTAAAAAAAAAAGCTCCCTAAACTTAAAAATATGTCCCAGTGAGGAAAAGATAGAGGAAAAGAGCTGATTGCCTTCCATCATTGGTTTGTCTTCAATTATCCTTGTATTTAATCTTTTATGAAAGAACTCCATAGCATTGACTTCTATTTAAAAAAGTTGCAGAAATTCTCACATGGCACATTTTATCTATCGGAACTAATTATTTTTAAGTGATATAGATCTCAATTGCTAACCCAAAACTTGATCTAATTCTTTTAACACGACTTACCCTTTCTCTAAAAATCCAAACCTAACCCACCTAACCTAACTCTTCCTATTATCTATCTAAATCAAGCAAACCTAAAATTTTCTCCCAAATGACAAATGCCCCTTATTTAATTTCAAGAATGGAGACTATAAAAGGTCAAGTTCAAAAAGTATGGAAAGGTGTGCTTTATAAATAAGTAAATTTATGGGGTAATGTTGTAGCCTCATGCTTGTTTTTTCTCGGCATTAAGATCGTTACATAAAATTGAACTTTTAGAAATTTAGACTATTATTAGTTGAAGGATAAATTCATATTTCAAGTAATTGAAAACCATAAACTAAAAAGGCCTACAGGAAAAAATTGCATTTAGGTTACAAAATGTTATAACATAAAATTATAAAGAATTACAACCATTCAAAGATCTAAAATATGTTTCAAAGACATTACTTGCATCATGTCAAAAGAAAAACTTAATGGCATAGAGAACAATAGTAGAACCAAGGATGAACTCATTGTTCTATATATATTCAAACATAATCTTATCATATAAACATTAAAAAAAAGTAATTTTAGAAACATTATTATATTCTATTCAATAAAGTAAATTTTTTGCTTTGATTTAGTCAAAGAAACTTATCTAAGAACAGGTAGTTAAAGAAATGTTAATTTTTTTAATTATTTTTTGAATGATTCATAAAATATATAAAGGGAAATTTAGGATTAACCTATAAGCTTGAGAAACATGTAATTGAAGTTTGTTCTTTTTTCTTAAAATCAATGTCATTAGTTATCGTTATATAAGTGGCAAAAAAGGATTCTATTTTTTTTGTCATTTTCTATAAAATTCTTTGCCTCATGGTTTCATGTATAAATTTCTCTGCCTCTTTGTTTGAACATTCAAGTCATAACTAGATTTTAAAGGCAAGATTTATCTATTGATGAGTTTGTCCCTTAGTAGGTCTGTCCTTTTGAAGCATAAAACATGAATGTATTGTTTAAAATCTTAGAAATAAAGAAAACTTGTATTTATAGTCTTACTATTAGAGCCTTAATGTTTATTTTTCACAATTTATTTATGTTTTCTTATTTGTCTTTCCTATGTCACGGACCCAAAAATTGAGTTTTATAGCATGGTGGGACCTTCAAATGTACCTTTACCATGCACTGTAGATGATAAATGTATAATTTTATAGTAGAGCCAAATGATTTGATGATATTATAGTTCATTTACATAGTAAGAGACTTGGGTTACAGAAAGGTTCAAGTTTTTAGTTATAAATTTCCATAAGAGAGTTCTGAGGATGACATTAGAGACCTGAGAAGTAAGGCTCATATCATTGACATGATTAATTTAATTAGAAAAGAATATAAGATTATATGGGTAATTATGGATAACATTGGATATCTCTTGTTGTTATATAATAAAAGATGTTACAAAATGGGTGAATAAGTTAATTGTGAGCTTGTTGAAGGTGATATAAAAGTTTGTATTGTTAGACAAGG
Organism: Erythroxylum longipes; assembly: GCA_027563885.1. Classification (NCBI taxonomy): domain Eukaryota; kingdom Viridiplantae; phylum Streptophyta; class Magnoliopsida; order Malpighiales; family Erythroxylaceae; genus Erythroxylum; species Erythroxylum longipes. The sequence continues at coordinate 6,073,056 of JAOQMS010000179.1, forward strand.
TGAACAAAGTGATTATGATATTATAGAGGGTCAATAATCTACTTCTAAAGAGGTTAAATAACAAATATTAATGATGTATATAATAGTAAATTTGACAACATGAGAGGGAAAAAAGAAGAAGTTAGTAACTTTGATAATTCGGGTTCATTTAATTCTTGGGACATATCTGATGAGGTGGTTTTTAAAGAGGCTATGAAAGAAGTTAGTTAGTTTTTTTATAGTGGTGTACAATATATCCTTATAGACAATATTCTAGATAGACATACAAATTCATAATAAAAAGATTTAATGAGCTTAGGATTATGGATGATAGTTTAGATAATAAAGGGAGAAGAAAGCTTAAATTTCCAAAATTTGAAATAGTTAATCATATAATAAGGCTAATTGATTTAAAGGTCAATATTTTATTTAGTTCGGTGAATGCATTTATAATATCCCTAGCCTAATATGATGTCAAGAATGATTTGATTATATATATGTTAATAATGGGAAACATAGAGTAATTGTTGTTTGTAAAAAAGGTTGTGGGTGGGAAATATATATTTCTCAAACACAACATGGAACTATATTTCAAATCAAGACATTTCAGTCCAACCACATGTGTGGTCGAGAATACCATAACAGAAAATGTTAGTCACTTTAGATGGCAAGGAAATACCTCTCATGTTTTAAAGATTGCCTTATATAGGATATCATTGGCCTTAATAGCACACTTTTAAAGGACTTTAATGTTGATATTATAGATAAAAAGGTATAAAAAGCAAAGAAATTTGCATTATAGTTATTAGAGGTAAAAGGGTAAGCAATTTGAGAAATTGAGAACCTATAGTTTAGCTATATTAAAGTACAACATGTGTAGTTCTTTTATAATCAAGTATATAGGTGATAATATTTTTATTCTATGCACAATAATAAGGGTTGTAGTTAGAATTAAGAGTCAATTAATGTCGAAATGGTTTCTTAAATGTAGAATTAAGAGTCAATTAATGTGGGAATGGTTTCTTAAATGTTGTAAGAAGAAATTAGACACTACCAATATCACTATTGGGTTTCATTTTATATCAAAAACTGTTAAATTGTGTTATTAGGTTTTTATTTCATTTTATAAACATCTATTTATAGTTATTGATATTCATTTATAGTGCATTAACATTTCATATGGTTTCTTTACAATAGGGTTAAAAATAGGTCTACAATATTGAGATGGCCAGTTTCAAACATATATATTATGTTAGACATATCTATGCCAATTTTCAAACCAAATTTAAGACAAAAAATGTTATAAGGAATTTAGTTTAGAATGCAGTTAGAGAATACACCTTCAACAAATTTTAAAGGTAAATGATTGTTTTATTTAATTACACTTGAATATATCTTATTGCTAAAGTCATAAAGCAATTATCTTTGAGCTTTTTACCATCAAGAAGCATATGAAGCAATTAGAGGGTATTGCCAAATTGATCATGACTAGTTGGATAAAATACTTACCAGTAGGTGGTACAAGCACAAACACAATGTTGAACTTAAGTGTGACATGTTATGAAAGCTTCAACATTTATGTCAAGGACATTAAAGACAAGCGAATTATCACAATAATTAAAATGAATAAAAGAGTAATGATAAAGAGATTTAAAATGAAAAATGTGGGGATGGAGAACCATAATTAATCCATTTGTCTTAGGATTCAAAAAGTTTTGGAGAAATATAAGCAATTTGCTAGTAATTGAATGCCATACTTTTTTTTATAATAATAATTGGATGCCATACTTTAATGGTGGGAGATTGTTTCAAGTGAAGTATGAATTTTTAATAACGTACTATTAATTATGGCAATAAAACTTATACATGTAAGAGATGGGAATTTAAGTATAATTCCTTGTCAACATGCTTGTTTTACAATTAGACATGATGGTGGCAAACTAAAAGAATATATGGACTTCATTCATGGTAATTTTTTTTAAAGAAGTTAATATAGGTCAAAATTTTCCAATTCTTGATGAAGATTTGTGGTTAAGTCCGAACGAAGACCATGTTTTGAAAACACTTACACCACAATATAAGAGAATGTCCAGAATACCAAAAAGGCAAGGATGAAAGAAGTTAGAGAGGAACAAAAACCTTATAGAGCTACTCATAAAGGACTTAAGATTTTATGTAAAAAGTGCAAGGAATATGGCCATAATATAAGGACATACTTTAAGAGAATACATAATAACGTCTGATAGTAGCCAATTGACACAAGAACCATCATATAAGCAAAAGAAAAGAAAAGCAAACTAATTATTTTTATTTGTACATGTTACACATCCTAGATACCCACTTATTATATATGTTGTAGATTCTGGATAACGACTTTTTGTATATGGTATACATTTTGGATAAATACTTTTGTATATGCATCCATTTTGGATATTACGCTTTTTATATATCCTATCTCTTTCGGATCATTAATTATGTTTTCAATTGAATTTTCATAGTCATCTCTGAGTGTTCATAAATTTTGTTTTTATATATGTTGTTTGTTTTAATAATGAAATCTTCCCACAATTGATTGAAATTTTATATATGGTTAAGATTGGTAGGAACTATTTGATTACAAAAATATTAAGATTGCGTAGAAGCATATTTGCATTCTAAAACAAAAGGAATAACCTAAAAAGATCCAGATAAGATGATAATAGTTCATGAACATAACGCTATATAAAATTTATCGTTACAAAATGGCCGCAAAGTACTATAAAGTCTAGAGTTGCTTAAATAGAAAAGCATCATATTCTTAACTTTGAAGTACATATATTTTTATAAGAAAATTACTAAGTAACACTCAACATCAATAATGAAAATGATGTAACTATAAATCAATAGCTTCCACAATAATAACTGGTCTTGTTAATTTTTTAATTTGTCATTGATTTCTTGAGGCTCATTTGTGACATTTAAACTTCTTATGATGAATTTTTTGTCTTGCTATACAAAGTAATCATATTTTCGTTTACTCTACAAATAACATGTAAAAGAAAATGTAATAACCCACTATGATATAATCCAATTTAAATATATAATAATAAATTTTATTTGAAATTTACTCTAAATTAAGTATTACCATAAAATCATTTTCCTAGGTTGAACTTGGCCCAAGAAGTCCTTACAAATGTCATCAATCCACAATTATAATTGTAATATCCCGTTACCTTTGGGAGGTTAGAATAGTAAATATGAGTGATTAATGAGAGCTTAGAAATGCATTTTTTCATGCTC
>JAOQMS010000179.1:6094159-6104762 GCA_027563885.1 Erythroxylum longipes
AGCTAATCTTCTGTTATGCTTATTCCTGAATCTATGCTTACCTGATTGGATGAATAAATGTGTTATCTCTGTATGATTCGGTGAATCCATCAATGAGGGTTCACTCACTGAGTTCGCAAAACTCACCCAAATTTGCAATTATTTTTCAGAATCAGAAGAATACCCCGTTAGGCTAACGGGAGTATACCTACATAATACAAGTGAAGGATAGAGGTCGGGATCAGTTTACGTCTGCATTACATTTTTCTGAAATTTTATTGATTTATTAAATTCAAAACTTTTTGTATATCCAACAATGTATCCATTTGTTCAATGAACGAAGTGAATGTTTAAGAGAAAATGATAACAATTTCGAGTATGTTGGATAATGTCATGTGTAAGTTAGTTTTGTTATTGCTCTAACATACCATTATCATAGGTTATGTGCCTAAAAGCTTAGGTACGTGCCCTATGGTAGTGGGATGTTACACAGACCCCCAGCAGCTATGGAAACAAAAGGGAGTTCGACAGCTTCTAACCCGACCCCACCCCAAAGAGAAGGGACTGGAGGAGCTAGAAGACGTAACTTCCGACAACTCCCACCGAAACGCTTAAGGAGAGATATGAGAAGGGGTTGTGTTTTTACTGCGATGAAAGATTCAACCCCAGTCATGTTTGTACTGAGAGTATTCTTTGGGACTTACAGCCCCTCATATAGGCTGATTCTTATTTTAGTTGTATTTGCCTACTACTACAAAACATCAATATACCATACTGAATCAATGAGATTGTTTTGATCCATCTGATTCACTTAGCCTAATAATATAGTCATACTTGGGTGAGTTCTATCAATTGGTATCAGAGCACAATCTTGGTTCCACTAGATTGAATACGTTTTGGTAGTGGATGGTAGTGACTAGAAGGATGGAGAAAATTGACTTGATAGAGAGGAGTGTAGCAAACCTAGCTGAGATGTTGGAGAAAAATGATGAGAAAACACGCCGACTGGAAGAAGCATTGTTGGAAATGATGCAACACATCAAAAGAAAAGGAGCAGAGACATCCAAGGGAAAATTAGTAGTGGAGACTGCTGAATAAACCGAAGGAAATGGAATGGGTGAGTCCGCAGAAACAAGGCAGGGAAGTAATACGAAAACTGACGGTATTGGGAGGTTTGAAACGAGCGAGGAAGGGAGTGCTTATGAGTAGAGGGGAAGAAGGTTAGAGATTCCGATTTTATATAGAGAGGATGCGTACGGGTGATTGAATCGAATAGAAAAATACTTTCAGTTTAATGGAATTGTCGACAGAGATAAAAGGGAAGCAGTGGTAGTGGCAATGGATGGTAAGGCTTTGGTATGGTTCAATTGGTGAGAGGTTCGAAATGCAGAAGCTGATTGGAGAGAGTTTAAATCAACTGTGCTCAAGCGTTGTCAACCAACGTTAGCTAAGAACCCATACGAACTTTTGTTTGGACTGCAACAATCTTCGACGGTGATGAAGTACTGTGAAAACTTTGAGTTGTTAACAGGGCCATTGTGACACATTGATGAAGAAATTCTCACCAGGTTGTTTTTGAATGGATTAAAAATGGAAATCAGGGCTGAACTCAAGCTACACCATGTTGGGTCTTTGAGTGAGGTGATGGACTAGGCGCTACTGGTGGAGGAGAGGAATTTAATCGTGAAGCATGGCAGTGCGAGTCCTATGCAGAGACAGACCTTCAACAAGCCAGATCAGTTCCACCGATCTACCATAGTGGACTTTCGACCCAGACCCCCAGCAGCTATGGAAACAAAGGGGAGTTTGGCAGCTCCTAACCCGACCCCACCCCAGAGAGAAGGGATTGGAGGGGCTAGGAGATGCAACTTCTAACAACTCCCACCCGAAACGTTTAAGGAGAGATATGAGAAAGGGTTGTGTTTTTTACTGCGATGAAAGATTCAGCCCCAGTCATGGTTGTAAAAACAAACATTTTCGAGTATACATTATGGAGGAAGAAGGCGAGAATGAGCTACCCGAAGAAGTGTTCTTGGATGCTGAAGGTGATGACAATGAATGTAAACAATTACAATTGAATATGATCAGTATAATGGGATTGACGACAAAGAGGTCATTCAAAGTTTGGGGAAATTTAAAGGGAAGAAAGGTGCTCATATTAGTGGATTGTGGGGCCTCCAATAATTTTATCTCTAAACCGTTAATGGAGCAGCTGTCCCTACATATGTTAGAGACCCCAAAATTCTTAGTACAAGTGGGATATGGGTATAAAATAAGAGGAAAAGGTGTTTGTGAGCACTTACAATTGGAGACACAAGGTGTATTTATTAAAGGGGATTTTTCTGTTTGAATTAGGAGGAGTGGATGTGGTTTTAGGACTTGATTGGTTATAAGGATTGGGTGACATCCAAGCCAATTTCAAAGAGTTGACGTCGAAGTGGATGGAAGGAGATACACAATTCAGTTTGAGAGGAGATCCAGCTTTGATGAAGTCGGTGGCAACATTACAGTCACTTTACAAAGCTGTGAAAGAAGGAGGTGAAGGTTACCTTGTCAGCATAACCAGAACAGAACCGCCTGAACCCACCATGGAAGGAGCAGTTGAACTCAAAGGGTTGTTAACTGAATTTACAAATGTTTTATCACCCCCATCAGGGTTACCTCCCCATAGGAGCCACGACCACACCATCACCTTAAAACCAGGAGCAGAAATACCAACTATAAGGCCCTATAGATATCCCCATTATCAGAAAAATGAAATAGAAAAAATAGTGGGGGAATCATTGCGGCGGGAGTCATTAGACCCACCGTAAGTCCCTTTTCCAACCCAGTGATCCTAGTGAGGAAAAAGGATGGAGGATGGAGATTTTGTGTGGATTTTAGGGCGTTGAACCGGGTGACCATAGCGGATAAATTTCCAATACCCACAATTGACGAGTTATTGGATGAATTGGGAGGGGCCAAGGTGTTTTCGAAGCTGGACCTTAAGAGTGGCTACCACCAAATTCGAGTTCGAGAAGAGGACATATACAAAACGGCCTTTAGAACACACGAAGGTCATTACGAATGGTTGGTGATGCCTTTCGAATTATCCAATGCACCCTCCACCTTCCAATCATTGATGAATGAGGTATTCCGTTCCTACCTACGCAAGTCCGTTCTAGTCTTTTTTGATGATATTCTTATATACAGCCCAGATTTTGAGCAACATTTGAAAGATTTACGGGTTGTCTTGTTGATCCTCTGGAGCCATAAGCTGTATCTCAATAAGAAGAAGTTCGAATTTGGCAAAGAGCAATTAAAATACTTGGGGCATATAATCTCGGGAAGGGGTGTCCAAGCCGATCCTTCTAAAATTGAAGAGGTTGCGAATTGGCCCATACCGAAGGATGTGAAAGCGGTCTGCAGGCTCTTGGGGTTCACGGGATATACCGTCGATTTGTTCGGGACTATGGCAAGATCGCCAAACCTCTCACTCAACTACTTAAGAAGGAAGGGTATCAGTGGAATATGGAGACTTAACAAGCTTTTGAATCCCTTAAGTTAGCAATCGTAAACCTCCCTACTCTAGCTATCCCTGATTTTTCTAAACCATGTATTATATAGACTGATGCTTCCAGGAAGGGGTTAGGTGCAGTACTCATGCAAGAAGGAAGGCCTTTAGCTTATCTCAGCTGGGCATTACCTCCGCAAGCGCTCTCCAAGTCAGTTTATGAAAAGGAGTTAATGGCAGTAGTGATGGCGGTTCAGAAATGGAGACACAACATGTTGGGGAAATGTTTCATCATCCGGACTGACTAAAGAAGCTTGGAATATTTGACAGATCAGCGGTTGTTGGGAGACCAGCAACAAAAGTGGACAGCAAAACTATTGGGGTATGATTTTGAGGTGCAATACAAACCGAGAAAGGAGAACTAAGCAGCTGATGCTTTATCGCGCAAAATGGAATGTGCTGCTATATCAACAGTGAAAATGGTGGATTCGGATGACTTGGAGGCAGAAATTTGGGCTGATCTGAAACTTAACACCATCATGCAAGATCTGTTAAGTGGGAGCAAAGAACACCTAGGATTTTCGGTTAAGGGAGGCAGATTGTATTATAAAAAGAGGTTGGTTTTGCCAAAAACATCTAGTCGGATACCAATTATTTTGAAAGAGTTACATGATTCACCCATGGGGGGTCATTCGGGGTTCCTGCGCACTTACAAACGGGTGTTAGGACTGGTTTTTTGGGAAGGAATGAAGAATGACATTAAGAAGTACGTGGAAGCTTGTGAAGTGTGTCAACGAAACAAGTACCAAGCATTATCCCCTGCTGGTTTACTACAACCTTTACCAGTTCTCTCACAAATATGTGAGTATATATCTATGGATTTCATTGGAGGTCTACCGAAGAGTAAGGGAATGGACACCATCATGGTAGTAGTGGATAGGCTGACAAAATATGCTCATTTTTTGCCATTAGCCCATCCCTTTTCTGCTCCCGACGCTGTTGCACTATTTGTTAGAGAAATAGTGAAGCTATATGGGTTCCCTGCCTCAATAGTATCTGACAGAGATAGGGTATTTATAAGCAGATTCTGGTCTGAATTATTCAAGCAGGCATGTACACAGCTGAAGTTTAGCTCAGCTTATCAACCCCAAATCAACGAATAGACGGCGGTCACTAATAGGCACTTGGAAACATATATCCATTGTTTCACTGGAAGCAAGCCGAAGCAATGGACTAAATGGTTGTGTTAGGCAGAATTCTGGTTTAACACTAACTATAATAGTTCTACAAAAACTTCTCCATTTTTCACGTTATATGGTAGACCCCCACCCACCTTGCTCGATTATACAGGGGAGTTGTCAGCAGTGGAAGAAGTGGACGTACTTCTTACAGAACGGAACGGAGTCATTACTGAATTGAGGGACAATCTATTGAGAGATTAAAATCGAACTAAAACTTAGGTAGATAAGAAACGAAGAGAAGTGAAATACCTGGTTGGAGAAAAAGTGTACTTGAAGATCCAACCATACAAACTTCGATCCTTAGCAAGGAAGCTGAATGAGAAACTCATCCCCCGATACTATGGACCCTTTTTGACTGTTGAAAGATTAGAGCAGTGGCTTATAGACTGGAATTACCTGCATATAGTAGAGTTCACTCGGTTTTCCATGTGTCACTGATCTAGAGGGTTGCTTCTAATCCTGTGTAGATACAACCCTTACCTAAGCAATTAATAGATGAATGGGAGCTAGATTTACAACCAGAAATGGTATTGGGGATCCGAAAGGATGCTAATGGGAACGAGGAGGTATTGATTCAGTGGCAAGATCTACCTACATTTGAAAATTCATGGGAATCATACGCTGCAATTTTAGAGCACTTTCCGACATTCCACCTTATGTACAAGGTGCGAGCTTTGAAGGGGAATATTGATAGAGCTAGAAGGCCATTAATATACAGTAGGCGTAAGAAGAAGTTGGAGAATCCTAGCACGTGAGTTAGTTACAAATAAGTGACAGGTGTCACCTAATAATTGGGGTAGGATGGGATATCAAAGGAGGGGAATGACATGTAAGTGAAGGGGGGAATTTCTGGACTGAGAGTATTGTTTAGGAGGTACAGCCCCTCATATAGGCTGATTCTTATTTCAGTTGTATTTGCCTGCTACTACAAAATATCAATATACCACACTGAATCGATGAGATTGTTTTGATTCATCTTATTCATTTATCCTAATAATACAGTCATACTTGGATGAGTTCTATCAATTATGAACAATAAAAATAAGATTAAATAACTAATAATAAGTTGGTTCAGTAGTAAGTTTTAATCTCCCTGACCCTAATATTGGAAACATATTTGCATGCTTGGCTATCTACTGAAAGGAGTCTTTGCTCTTATCAAATGTTATAATAAGATAACGTGAGAACATCTTGTCACACCAATGACGCCATTAAAATAATCCGAGGAAAGACAAGGTGTGTTATCTGTAAGTTAGATACAACATCCCAAGTGATGATTAACGGAACTGTCTGTATCATCTATCTATAGCCACTTTGTTCAAGGTGTAGACACTAACACTGGATACGCGACGCGATAGAGCTTTGCATGCCTTTTAGGAAGTTGAAAAGATGATGTTTCTATAATGAATTCATTCTGAGGCTTCAGAAACACCAAATGTTACTGACTAAAAAAGTAGGAAAGCAAGAACCAATACATCAGGGAAACATTTTATCCATTCCTTCAAGAATTGACAAGCCTAAAGACTGAAACAGAAGAAACAGTTTAGCACCATAATAGGCATTATGGAACAGATGAGCATAATATCCTAACATTTAAGAGAAGCATCATTGTGTCAATGATCTGAGAGGTAGGCGGGATAAGAAATAGCTTTCTATCGAAGAAAGCCATACGTTGAAGCGTATTGCATATCTTGTTCCATGCTCCATTTCCATCGCCTAATTGTTGGACAAATTGGCAAGACTATGTCAAATCTATAATCTCAGGTAAACTATTTGAGACTAGTCTCTTCTTGTTGGTTGACCTAATTCTACATTCAGGAGATGGGGACAACAAATCTATAATCTCAATTTCACTAGGAGCAATAGAATTGTGATACGATCCTCTATCTTTACCAGCAGCTGTTTTGCTTTTGAGATCTTTTTCCCTTGGCAAATTGAACTCTGGAATACCTTTTTCAGCCGATTTCCACGCATTCTTACCTTCAGTCTCACTGCTAACACTTGAAAATGTTGGTCTCACTGTTGAATTAGTGAAGCTAAAAGGTTGTTCTTGATCAACCTCAGGAGTTGCTGGGCGTACATAATCCACTTCAGGAGCGAGTAGGTCACTTCGTCGTTTGTTGCTACATTCCCTATACCATCCAAATTGTTCACAAGTCACATCTATGCTCTGTGCAGCATCTGCAGAAGTGCGTGCAATTGAAACAGCAGTTGTCTCTATTGCAGTTCCACTTGGGTCACTCGCAACATTATAACTTCCATCCTTATTGCCACCTTCACCATCCCGACCTCCAACAAAACTGTCATCGCTTCGATTATAATACGGATAGGCTTGGAGACCCAACATAGCTGTATTCACAGATGCACTTGTGTCACTAACTTTCATGAACTCTACATCATCACCACAATCATCTTCAGAATATTGACTCTCAAGAAAATCATCAATTGTTCCGATATAGCAAGGAAGTTCTTCCATGGGGCAAACTTGGACACTCATATGCTCTGGCAAGCCAGAGCAACCTGCCGAGTGTTGTGTGTATTTTGTCGAGAAGTAATTTACAGTGATGTTCAAGCTGATCACAAAAAAGTATCATTTGATAATTCAGACCCTTTCCAATCAACACAAAAAGAAGGAAATACCCTAGTAAATCATACCTATTCCAAGCTGGGAGATTAAGCATTGTGTATGCAAGTTTGATCTTATTAGCAACTCCTGAGAAGGATTTGAAAGTTGCAGCTGCTTGCCTGACAGCCAGTGACTCAGCCGGGTGCTGCCATGCCCATTCAAACTGCAGTTTGAACACAACGAAATACTTCTGAAATATTAGTTCCTAGAAAATGCTGAATTCTAGAGAACCTAGGAAAGTGAAAAGGTTACATGGAATCAGATTTCAGACATTGTATCAAGTAGTACAACCCTAACGTAAAACGCCACATAAGGCCCCGAGCAATCTTTAGGAATCAGTTTGGTGACAGTAAGTTCTTCACTGTCAAAATTGGCGATAAACCATCAGAGCTTTTATTTAAAGGGCTAAAATAGGATTCTAATCCACAATCAAAAACCAAAATTAAAAAAAAATGAAAGAATGATTACAAGTAAACCAAGCATAAATTAATATAAATAAGTAGAAAAAAAATCTGACTGAACAAAATATATTGTAAACATATATAAAAAAGGGGAATGAAGAAGAAGAGTGAGAGACCTGAAGAGCAGAAACATGAGAAGGGAAGCCGTAAAGGCAAAGAACCATCTCCCAAGGACGCCTTTTCTTGGTCCTATATGCTCCGCTTCTTATTTCTCCATTGTGCTGCCTTATTCTACGACGTGGGTTCACCGTAAATCTGCCAAAAACATCACTCCAAATGTAATCACAACAACTCTCAACAATTAAGGTAAAAAAAGAGTTAAATGTGAGTTTGAAACAAAATGAATCATAAATAAAAGATCTTTTTATTTTTCTAAAAAAAATGAAGATATTATTGAACGAACCCGATATAGGTGTGACCTTTGAAGCGAGGGCAGAGGGAAGTCAAGAGATAGCAAGCGTAGAATCCTTTCCCCTTTTCTTCTTCTTCTTCTCGTTCTTTGGGATTTAGGGTTTCCGTTGGTTTCCCTTTCTTGCAATTTGCAATTCCTTCTGGCTGGGATTTTCTCTTCCTCATGTCTTTCACTTCTCAATTGCAATTCGACCGTTGGGCTGGGGGTGTGTTCCTTAGCTACTCATCATCAACGTTTCACATTATCTTCGATTCTTTTTCGGTCCGTGTTCTTTTGCAATATTGCGATTTTAAACATATTCTTTCTGACATTACCGTTCTGGTCTCGTTTGTTTTCTTATTACTTTTATTTACTACTCTTATATTCCCTTTTCCTGCTCTCCATATTCATCTGTGACATTAACTTCCACCAATAAAATTATAACTATAGTTGGGACTTAAGCGAGTAATTACTAATATTTCATTGATCAAAGATAAATTATAACTTTTTATTTTAAAAAATTATAACTTTTATGACTCTTTCTTTTATATAAAGTATCAGGAAAGTATATATAACCTTCATCACTGAATTCCTAGTGGCAATTATAAGTGTAACCTTTTATAGTGCTACAGCACAGCAGAAAACCATTGACTGAAAACACAAAAGGGACTCCTTTTCAAGTATTGGCAGTAATGTCAGAGTCAAGATGCTGACGTTGAGTACTAAGAGAAAGCTCTTGGAAGTCAGATGTAGAAGGGTAGAGGGTCAAGTGGATTCTACTCTCCCAGCGAAAATTAAGAACTTGTAAATTAAACAATCACAAATGCTCTTCGAAAAAAATGGAGGTAATAAACATGGTGGCATTTGCTCTCTTCTCTACTTGGGTGGTGCCAATATAGCCTGGAATTGGCAGCCTATCAAATCCAGTGACCAAACAAACTAGAATACCAGATTCTTCTTTCTTTCTTTTTTTTTCCCCCCCTCTTTTGTTGCTAAGAATTTCCAACTTTCAACTACAACGTTCACGACTATTTTTGCCATAAAATCTATGTTGAGTTGACTACAGCTACAGCATCTACAACGAAATGAAGGTATAACCTGCAAAAGTAAAATCAATAAACAAAAATCTGTTGTGTTATTTCGGACCTATTAAAACAATAACTATATTCACTATCAGGTATTTAAAATTTTACAAGTATAGGACAGGAAAGATGCACTTTACCACTAAGTTAAAAACGAAAGATTACTTCATTTGCTTGCTGTAAACTCATATTTTTGCAAACCGGGCAATCTTGAAGAGCGCTGTCCTTAAACTTCGGATGCCAGCTCCAGATTTTGAGCTCACCATCATCTGGCGTAGAAGTATCATATTGCCAGACTACATCAATCATAATAATAAAAGCTAATTAACTAGCTGAATAAAACAGATTGATCTATCATCATACCACGGGCTGAACCATAGACTTGTTTGCCTTGAGGCTCTGCAAAAGGAAAGTTAGTTTTTTTTTTAAAAATTGTTCTCAAAGAAGATATTCATGAAATTTCAGAGAGAACATGACATCGAGAAATGTGAGAATTCACCTCTTCAATCTGCATAGCACGGCGTGCAACATCTATAGGGAATACTAAGTCCGTCTTCGTTAACACGATCTGATATTTAGTCTGCGATCTGTTGTAATATTAAGGACATCAGAAATCTAATATGTACTCACGTTCTGCATCAATAGTCAAGACTAGCAGTTCCAGTAATTTGGCAACGACCAGCTAAAAGAAGCACTAGACAAGTAGGTAAGAATCCGTAAAAATACTCATCCCCACCACTCAAAATAATTCTTTTTTTATTGAACAGGACTTTCCAGTAATTTTTGACAGTACCCTCAAATATATTTATGAATGAATGAAGAAACTAGCATTGCCTACTATAGATTAAGATAACCTTAAGTGAGAACTTTCTGCCATCAAAACAAGAAGCAGCGGAAAGTTTTTGCCAATGAGTCAGTAAGATGGATGAAATTGTTTTTCTATGGTAGTCATCCACCCAGCTAACACACCGTATGCAAGTGCTTGGATATTTTGTCATTGTAGAAGATAAGTATACAACATAATAGCCTTCAAACTATGTAAGAAAATTCGCAACTTTCAATTCTCAAATTCCAATTTGCATACCTTTCCATCAAATGAATTAGCTCATTATCTCTCGGCTTCATGCCCCATTTCGTGTCAATCAGAAGGCATACTCGTTTTAAACCAACTCTTGTTGAAACATACTCCTTCACCTACAAAGATTAGCAACATTCAAGTTTAAACCCTAAGAAGCACGGACTCGGACACGGACACGCGACACGACACGGACACGGACACGGACACGAGGACACACCAACTTCTAAAATTTGGTGGACACAGACATGGCAT
>JAOQMS010000179.1:6112035-6134287 GCA_027563885.1 Erythroxylum longipes
TTTATGAAATGAAATGAGGAAAAAGTTGGTTTTAAAATATTGTGGTTTTCTTATGATGCTTTATAAGTGAATTATGACACCATACCATGTGAAGTGAAGTAGTAAGTAAACGTAGCGTGCCCTTATCCTAGGTTATGTGCCAGAATGACCTCCGGGCCTCCCAATGTATACCCTAAGGTAAGGGGGCGCTACACCTTGGTTGTATGATAGGGATGTTAGTCATCAAAGAAGAGCAAATACATATTCCTTTAAGCATGAGGGCAAAAAATTCTTGTTGACATCAATGAGGCCGGATGTGAAGAACAGGATAAAAAATAATGCAGTTTTGATGAGTATTGAAGAGAGGAAGGAAATTGTTGATAAATTGCCTTCATTTGCACCATTAGATGTGGAAGAGGAGGTTAGGCCGAAGCTACCCATTCTTAGAACTGTTCAAGATTTGATTGATCAATTTCCTAGTGTTTTCTCTAATGAGCTTCCAAAGGGGCTACCACCATTGAGATCTGTTCAACATAAGATAAACTTCACAATCTTCACTAGACTTGATCTTGCCAATGGATTTCATCAAATCCATGTGAGAGAGGGAGATGAGTGGAAAACAACTTTCAAAACAAAGGAAGGACTTTATGAGTAGCTTGTCATGCCAATGGGAATGTCAAATTCTCCATCCACTTTCATGAGGCTTATGAATGAGGTACTTAAATATTTCCTTCACAAATTTGTTGAAGTGTACTTTGATGATATCTTGATCTTTTCTAAATCTATAGATGAACATGTGCTGCATTTGAAAAGTGTCTTTGATGTCTTAGCTAGAGACTCTTTGTATGTCAACGTTGAAAAGTGCCATTTTTGTGATCATTCTTTGACTTTCCTAGGATTTGTCATTAGCCAAGATGGTATTAGCTAGGATGGATCCCTTAAAGGTCCAGACTATTCTAGATTGGCCGGTCCCAACAAGCCTTTTCCAAGTTAGAAGCTTTCATAGTTTTTGTTCATTCTGTAGGAGATTCATTAGGAATTTTTGTACTATAGCTGCTCCTATAACCGAATGCATGAAAAAATGTGACTTTAAGTGGACAAGTCAGGCCACTATTACATTCAACACTTTGAAAATTTTGATCACAAAGGCACTTGTTTTAAAGTTAGCTAATTTTAGTGCACCATTTGAACTTGAGTGTGATGCAAGTGGGGTAGGAATAGGGGCTGTTTTGAGCTAAGAGGATAGACCAATTGCATTCTTTAGTAAAAAGCTCAATGATGCTAGAAAAAGATATACAACTTATGATAAAAGAGTTTTACGCAATTGTTAGGGCCATTACACATTTCCGGCCTTATTTATTGGCCAACCTTTTCATTCTCTTTACTGATCATGATGCCCTAAAATATGTCCAAAGTCAAGCCAACCTAAGGCAAAGACATGTTACTTGGGTTGAATTTCTCCAATCTTTTGAATTTTTCATAAAGTATAAAAAAGGGACCACAAATGTTGTTGTCGATTCCTTGTCAAGAAAATTTCTTTTGTTAAGTTCAATGCATGCACATGTTATAGGTTTTGATGACATTAGGGGGATGTATAAGAATGAAAAAGATTTTTGGTGAAATTTTTACTAAGACTAAGGAAAATAATGGTGCATTTAGGGATTTTGTTCTTCACAATTGTTACTTGTTCAAAAATGGTTCTTGTTGTGTTCCAAATTGTTCTTTAAAGGAAGCTTTATTGAGAGAAGTCCATGGGGGTGGACTTGCTGGCCATCTTGGGAGGGATAAAACCTTTGAACTAGCCCATTCTTACTTCTTTTGGCTGGGGATGTTTAGTGAGGTAGTTAAGCTTGTGAGTTGTTGTAACACTTGTAGTAGGTCCAAAATGACATCCCAAGCTCACGGCTCTTACAGACCCCTACTTGTACCAAATAGCCCTTGGGAAGATGTGAATATGGATTTTGTCTTAGGATTGCCTAGAACTAAGAGGGGATTTAATAGCATAATGGTAGTCGTGGATAGATTTTCTAAAATGGCCCATTTCATACCATGTTCTAAATCTAATGATGCTCAACATGTGATGGATCTTTATTTTCATAATGTTATCAAATTGCATGGTATTCCAAGGAGTATTGTAAGTGATAGAGATGTGAAGTTTGTGAGTCATTTTTGGAGAATGTTATGGGCTAGATTAGGGACAAAACTTAAATTTAGCACATCCTTTCACCCATAAACTGATGGCCAGACTAAGGTAGTAAATAGGTCTCTTGGGGGAATTTTGAGAAGTCTTTTGAGAGGAAAAACAAAGAATTGGGATGCCATGTTGCCACAAGCCGAGTTTGTTTATAATTGTTCTAGGTCTAAGTCAACTAAATTCTCATCGTTTGAGGTTATTTATGAGGCTAATCCATTAACTCCAATCAGCCTTAGTCCGTTTGTGCAAGATGGGCCTTTCAAAAGCCTACAAGCCGAAAAAAGGGCCTAAAAAATTGTCAACATTCATGAACATGTTAAGGAGAACATTAGGAAGCACAATGAAGCTTATAAAAGACAAGACAAAAAGAAGAAGCTCGTGGAGTTCAAGGAAGGAGATATAGTGTGGGTTTATTTGAGGAAAGAACGATTTTCTGAGGCTAGGAAGTCCAAGCTTAGTGATAAGGTAGATGGTCCATTCAAAGTGCTCAAGAAGATCAACAACAATGCCTACAAGATTGAGTTACCAGCCCGTTATAATATGTCCAACAGTTTTAATGTTAGTGATTTAAAGCTTTATGTGGAAGACACCACGACAAGCCCAAGTCCAACAAGTGAGGCCGATTATCAAGAGGGAGAGAATGATGGAGGACCATACAGGCTAGCTATTCAAGACATTGAAGCAATTGGTCTTGGTGAAGAAAAAGAAGATGAAGAACAAGAGCAAGACAATGCGGCTGAGCAAGTTATTGAAGAAGAAATTGGGCTGAATAATTTCCTGAAATTTTAGGCCTTATTGATACTTTTTGGGGACTTTAAGGTCCTGATTTGTGAAGATGCAATTGTGCAAGAATTAGAAGCCACAATGCAGCCCAAGAAAGCGTGAAGGCCTGCCAAGCTTATTTTCATTTAGTTTGGTCCGGTTTTGGTTCAGTTTTACTTTTGGTCCGATTTTAAGACATTTTCGGTTTAGTTGTTAATTTTGATTTATTTACTTTGTTTCCTTTCATATTATATAGTTTTAAGACTTTATTATGTTTTTAATATCATGTTAATTGCAGCCGAATTTGGAGACTGAGAAGTCAACAGTTGTGACTTTCCTTTCTCCACAATTTTCCTTATTTATTTCAGTTTGTTTCCATTTCTAGGTATTTTTTCAAAGAAATTTAGAAAAGTTTCGTGAGATTTTCTCTCATTTAGCAGCTCAAGTTCTGTAGGGTTTGATTGTTTTTCGAAAATAATCATTGGGTTTGTTTGTTTGCCGAAAACATTCAATTTACTCTTGTGTTATGCGATTTCCAGATTCTATCCCAGTTACAGTCACGTTTTAAAGTTTATTGTTTCATCTATTCATCAAATTGAAAAACTTCTAAAACCAAGTTTGTTCGTCACATCCTAACCTACAAATCTCCGGTTAACAATTTTACCTAGTTCGAATCCCATCCTGATAAAAAACACCCATTTTCTCAACCGTTCTCATTTTATCGCCTAGTTAGATATGTTCCCAGAAAACGTTCCATAACTTTTCAACCATTCATCTGATTGAGCCGATCCTTGAGATGAATTTGTAGTTCACAAAAATTTCTACAACTTCTTTCCTAGAAACCAAATTCCCAGTCAATTAATCTAAAAACGCCTTCAAAATTCCTTGTTCCAGTTTTCCCCGATAAACACCAAATTGCACAAAACTTTTCCAATAACCACCAGAACCTATTCCGATCACTTTCAAGCCATTCCTCCATCACCTTCACAGTAAGGGAATATGAATAAAATTTGGATAAGCTCAGATCCAAGAACCAAAGAGCAGCAGAAGATATTGTGAATTATGCACCAGTTCAGCAATAGTGCCGGGCTTTCCAGAGGGAAGATTCCATGATTGAGTTGGCTGACAATAATTTATATGAGGCCTTCAATAAGACTCTGGTTGATGCAAGGAAAATGTCAGTTTTAGGGCTATTCGAGCATCTTAGAAGAGAATTGATGAAAAGAATTGTGAGAAAAAAAGAAAGAGGCTGCAAGGTGGAAGGGTAATTTAGGACCAAGAATATGGGAAGCAATTGAGAAGAGTGCCGTGATTACTCAAAATTGTTCAATGCATTATAATAGAGAAGGAGGGTATGCGATTGATTATGGACAGAACAGATATGTGATGAGGCTTTATAACAAAATATGTTCATGTAGGACATATACCCTCTTTAGCATTCCTTGTCCACATGCTATATATGCGATTAGAGACAGCAGGGTTAATATTGAAGAGTACATTTCTAGTTGGTTATGGAAGAGTCAATATGTGAAATCATATGGGAAGGCAATTCAACTGATGCTTGGTATGAAGGACTGGCCTATTACCAATAAAGAAACTATCAGGCCACCATAATTCAAACAAGGGCCTGGTAGGCCCAAAATAACTAAGAAAAAGGGGCATTAATGAGCCTCAAAAGAATATAAAAGCAAACAAAAATCAAGTTATTGACCACGTGTCTAGGAGGGGCATGATAATTACATGTTCCCACTGCCATATAGAAGGACACAACAAAAGAGGCCATCCTTGGAATGGTCGAGAGGTAATTTCTAAGTTGTTTTGTCTTTTATGGTACAGCTAAGATTCTTTTCTTTTCCATAGTTGTGATAATCTTCTAGGTTTTTTTATTGTGTTATAACTGTTATGAATGGCAGGTTCTAGGCCAGTTTCAAATTCCAAACCCAGACTAGCCAAATGATTTTCATATGGAGCAACATACAACGAAGTCACCGCCAACCCCCTGAAAACATGTCCACAGTTGAAACCAACATTGACAACCTAGTCAGTGCCTCCAAATCTGCATCCAATACTGAAAAGGGAAAGAAAGGTAAAAGAAGAGAAAAAGCATCTGCTACTGCCTCAGCCTCTGCTACTACCTCAGCCTCTGCTACTTTGTTTTTCTCTGCTGGTGCCATAATTGCTTCAGGGACAGCCAACACCTCAAGTACTGCTCATGTAAGTGGGAGTGCAAATGCAATAGCCTCAGTTGTTCTCCCAACACCTGGAGGTGCTTCAAAAACAGCAACAAATATATGTACATCTTCAAAGGTCACCGCCAAGAACAAAACCAAAGGGAGAAGAGGGCCTGGTTATGCTGTTGCAGAATGGAAGCAAATTGAGGATGCTGGTAGCTAGCAGATGTAGTCCAAATTATCAAGTGAAAAATAAAGAAAAAAGGCCTGCGACATACTCTTCTCTTCAACAAGAAGCAAATAGGAAGGTGAAGAAACGGATGGAAAGGATGAGGGTATACACAAATGAAACCACCGGATTGCAGATACTAAATGTAGGTGTAAAAGTTTTGCATTCTTACTTAACATAAATTCATACAGCTTAACAAGCATTTGCATTTTTGCTACAGCTTGGAAGGAGAAGTCAGAGACTACTAAACCTTGGGCAGAAATCAGCAATTGAGAAGGAAGGTGTTACTGCGCATATGAATTCAAGCCAACAAAGTCAAACTGCATCTTCAAAGGGAAAGGGAAAGAAAAAGATGTAAACTTAACACTTAATTGTTAGTGAACTGTGCAAGGGTTGTGATGTTTTATTACGCAATGACTATTAGTCAACTGAACAACAATAGATTGTAACAATTGTATTAAGCAATGACTATTGGTGATGACTCTCATTATCTTTTCAATTTCATTTCTTGATCGTTTTTTTCCTTTTAGTTGAACATTATGAATGGTGAGAAGGTGGTTAAAGGGTGATGGAAGGGTAATGGAAGCTTGGTTGGAATTGTGAACATTATCTGCAATATTTTGTATTTTTTAGGGGAAGCCTAAGTCTTATGGATGGAAATATAATGCACACTGCAATATTTTGTATTTGGACTCCATTGCATTGTTATATAGATTTTAAATTGTGGTTTCCCAGCTTTTCATGTCAGGTTTTCTCCATAGAATCATAATGTAAGCTATACTATATATTTGGCATGTAACTATTTGTTGCTTCTATCATACAACGGATTTAGTATTCACTGTACTTGGTAGGGTAATGTTCACTGATAATTGTTCTCAATTTTCTCATATATTGAACTTGATCAACTTCTAAAAACTCATAATTGAAGTTATTTCAACTGTGTGCTAGTCTTTTGATTAAACATCCTATTTTGTAACTAATATTCCTTAACAAATGTTGAAACATCAAACATCTTTTGCCTAGTACATCAAACATGTTTAGCCTACTACATAAAACATCAAACCTGTTTAGGCAAGAACATCAAATTAGTAATACAACAGATGTTCAAACATCTAACACTTTGCACTTTCCAATATCAGCTTAGGTGAAGAACATTTACACATTGTTCTAGTACATGAAACCATTTCCAAGTAAGGTTTTACAGGTACAACTATTGCCTTTTTTGTCTTCATTATTTAGACTAACAAACATAAGCAACAATACTAAACACAAGCTTAAACAAAAGCTCCATTTCTAACACTTTGTTGATTGTGTTTGATAACCAGTCGTCGTAGCAACTAACTCATTCTTCAACTTCAACTTTTCTGCAATCCTTTCAGCTTGCACAATTTCTATTGGATTCTCTCTTAAATCTGCCGCCTTCAATAGATTATTTTAACGATATAGCATCTTCTCTTTGCTTTTCAGCTCTAAAATAATCTCTCTTGCTCTTGAACAAAATCTTTGATCATGCCATTCATGAAATCCACAAACATTTTCACTCTATCATCAAAGAAAAAGCAATATTCCGTTAATGAAATATATGAACATATTTAGCTAAAACAACATAAAAATGTATTGAAATTACCAGAAAGAGTCGACGGCTGTAAAACCTTCTTCTTGGATTTTCATCAGTCCATGAAGTCCATCTAGGTGCTTTTAAGTTATAGTAACAATATTTAGCCTCTCCGTCATAATCCCATTCACCTGGATAAGTTGAAAGAATCAGCTTGTATGACCTCATATCAAGCTTAGAACGTGTCCCTTTACAACCAAAGTTGAAAATTTTAAAAATTCCAACCCAACACAAAATCACAACCAAATTGAATCCTCTAATCAACCTTATTACCTTGAAGAACTACTACTTGAGCTCATTCTCAACTATTACAGGACTGCTGTAATATTGATTGTGCACCCACTGATAGCTAAATGATGCCTACAGAACTGAATTTGTTTGCTCTTAATAATATGCATATATTCAATGAATGTCATACCCAGCGCATACACTATATCAAAACATGGATAACTACCAAATGTATAATAGAAAACCTGATCATATCCTATATACAAATGTATAATAGAAATTTTCATGAAAACCAATTATCATCAACACGCTATTTAACCCAATAATCAAACTCATTTAAAGAAGATAAAATTGGTTACGTAAATGTAACATTGTTAGGGCAAAGGAAAAAAGTGGATATGAAAACATCATAAATTTAAATACAAAACGTAAAAGGGACCATGACTCGCATTATTTACTTCGGTCTTCAATCACAGCACATGTATGTTTTAGATCTCCAAAAACCTTATTACCTATTCTCCTCCAAAAACCTTACCGCCCATTCACACTCAGACTACCAACAAGGCACAAGCGATAGTGCGTCCAGGGATTGGAGTGAAGGCACAATCGAGGGAAGAAAAATAGGGTGAAACATCTGTTCATCAATGATTTTAGGGTTATTTACGACAAACATCTGTTGAAGAAGAAGAGGGAAGCATTTTTTGTTTTTTAAGTCGAATTTTTAAGCAATTATTTATTTTTTTTGTTAAAATCCACCTGGCGTCCATACTAAATAACGTATATTATAGTGGCATGTAAACACTAAACGAGCTGCATGTAACGACGCGTGTACACATGCCCTAATTTTCGTCAAAAAAGTCTTTAATTGAGGGGATCCGTGAAATGATAGCCCTTAAATGAGCTGATTTGAAATTAATATTATAAATTGATCAAACTCTAAAAGATTAAGCTCCAATTTAGGCTTTTAACCATCTTTTCTTCGTAAGACAGTAAGACACTCCTTTTATCAATTGATATTTTTTTCTTTGTCAAAATTACCACCTAAACTTCTAGGCATATCCGATAAATAATCACTATATTACTTGAAAACGGAAAACTAAAAATGCATTTAATTTGGCCAAAATTTTACCGTTCAGACACATTCTACAAAAATTATCTTTCAACGAAGAACAGGCTTTGAATTTAAGGGCGACAATAACTAAGTTTTGACAAAAAGTTCACATCGGAAACAAGTATTTTCCACTTTTGTGTTTGAAAGAGGTCAGTCTTTTCATCATGGAAAGGTTTTTTTTGTACATTAATAATTTTCAGAGAATAAATTTAACCTTTTGTAGATATAAAAATACAAATTAATTATCACTGTTTGCTGCTTTTATCTCCATTTGAATCATTTGTGGAAAGATTTTTCAACGACAAGAAAGTGACTTCAGATTTCACCAAACCTAAAGCACCGCCATCATTCGCATAGCTCCAACGCCCTCAAAGTCTAGATTAGACCGTATATGATTAGCCGTTGCGCTCAGTGGTCTCGGGGTGCCACACCCAAAACAAACACAGCAACTGCATTGAATTTATAGTTTCACTTGCCCCCATCACAATGAAATGCTTTCCTTCTTTTCTCCTTAAATTCAAAATCCCCGGACAGATTCCTTCCTCCTCTTCAATAGGCAAGTCTAACCTTGTGTACTGAAATCACTATTTTATTAGAATTACTCACTAAACACCTGATACAAACCATTCTCGAGAAACAGCAGACAAACATTTCACGTTTCTTTTACCAGTTACAATACATCAGACAGAAGAAGCTCAACAATGCAAGAACAAACATCAACGACTGCGGAGGATTTATCTACCCCCTCTCCTTCTTTGATGGCAACCCATAATTGTATATACATGTCCAAGGTTGTTGTCTCATCCCCACCCTATATATACCAAAATTGGGTTTCCCTCAATACATTAGGCTAAACAATCCCCTCTTAGCACTTTATTTTCAGTAAAAGTATACAAAGCACATATACAATACAATACATACATATAAATATACTTACACGTTATTTTAACTCGGTAATTTTGACATTAATACTTCATTATGCTCGCAATAAAATTACTTCCTTCTTTTCCTTTTCTGCATCTTCCAATCCTTCTCTGCAACCCCCTTTATGCAAAATAAAAAAGGCCAATATTACCCATAAACACTTGATGCCGAGTAGAATCACAGCTGGACTTCCATTTTCCGGCAACGTCGATTACCCAATTTTTAATTAACAGTGACCTCATGATCAGGTTCCTGTTGGTTAGAAGAATTACACCCCAAAAGCAAAGGCTTTAGCTTATTCTTCCATATCTCAGTATAGCATTTCGCTTCACCACCCTTCCTCTTGGCCTCTACAACTACCAAACCCTCCGTTAACAGGTAAACTTCGACCTCCATCGTTAAATTACCACTTCGCCCTTGAAGTTCCACCCCCAAGTCCTTCTTTCTCTTTACCCTCAGCTTATGTGTCTTAGCAAACTCTTCCACTTTCTCTATCACTCTCTCCGGGAACTCCGCCGACACGAAGCGCTCGCCGTCCTTCACCGCGTTATAGGATTCGTCGAACAGCGCCGAGAGGTCCAAACCGGAAGAGAACGAAATCAAATCGAAAGCGTTCAAACTAGTGACACCTGCCTCTTCTTTGTCGACTTGGGTCTCCTCCTCGTAGAACGAGATTTCCTTGTACCCTCCTTTTCTGAACCATGGCTCTCGGAGGATCCCATCGACCGTGATTCTCGTATCTGGATTCGTATCCAAAAGTCGAGACAAGAATCTCTTCAAATCATGAGACATCCACTTGGGACACCGGTACTCTCCTTTGTAGATTTTCCGGTACATGACCATGAGATTAGGGTCGCTGAACGGCAAGTAACCAGCTGTTAACACGAAAAGAATGATGCCACACGACCAAACATCGACTTTGCTGCCGTCGTAACCTTTCTTAGCCAAAATCTCCGGAGCAACATAAGCAGGTGTTCCACAGAGAGTATGTAAAAGGCCATCGGGTTGGATTTGATCGGTGACCGCACTGAGACCAAAATCCGAGACCTTCAGATTCCCATTTTCGTCGAGGAGGAGATTCTCGGGTTTCAAATCTCGGTGGAAAACGCCGCGAGAGTGGCAATAGCCGATGGCGGAGATGAGTTGCTGGAAGTATTTACGGCTGAGATCTTCGGTGAAGCGACCCTTAGCGACTTTGGAGAACAATTCACCACCTTTGACAAACTCCATAACGAAATAGATCTTGGTTTTGGAGGCCAGGACTTCGAATAGCTTGACGATGTGGGGGTGGTTAAGCTTGCGCATAATGGAGATCTCTCGCTTAATGTTGGACATCAAATTAGAAGAGGAGATCTTCTTCTTGTTGATGACTTTAATGGCCACGCTCTGGCCTGTACGGAGATTGCGGGCATGATAGACTTTGGCGAAAGCGCCACAGCCCAAAAGTTTGCCGAGCTCGTATTTGCCGAACAAGGCATTATCGGGGACGCGTTCGATCTCTGGCATCTTGGTTAAGCTTGGTTTGGCCAGAGATCGATCATAAAAAGGGATTGAAGTGAAGAGAAATCAAAAGGAAAAGGAAAAAGAAAGCAGTTTTTTGTTCTTTGTGAGACAGAAACGGAAAAGGAAAAGAGAGGTCAACAGAGGATGGCGTTATATTACAAGTGTGAAGGGGAAATGAGGATGCAAGAGGCTGAAAAAGTGGCAATGAAATTGAACGGTAGAGACAGAGAGTTCTGGAGATTGAGAGAAAATGAGAGAGAGAAACTGAGAGAGACTGCGTGCTTGTTTTGGTATGATCGAGGCCCTTCATTTTACTCTTTCTTTCTTTCTTTCTCTCCACGCGCTGGCACGCGTCTAATAAAAGTAAATGAAACCGGTGTTTTAGTTTTGCTTTCGGTCTTTAAAAGATGAGAAGAGAATCCGAAAATATCGGGGTTGACGCACACGCTAAGTTAGTAGGCAGAATATGCCCGTTTCTGACGTCCATAGCTCTCAGACTCAACACATGGTTTTTTATTTTAAACGTTACTTTCGAAAAGATTCAGGTTATTACTCTGTTACTTCCCGCTTTATAAACATCCATCTATTTAATTTTTGTAACTCTCATATATTGAATAGATAAATGTTGATGAAATGAAATATCTGTTCCTCTATCCAACATACTCGCCTCACTCATCATTTTAGTAATTCTTGGCTGCTTAGTCGTCATCAGTGTTTTAACTTTATCTTGAATTAACTAATCTATATATTACAAGTATAACAAACTATAAGCACAAGTAATTGCAACAGCAAAAAGTCATGTTATATATACACGTTTTGACAACAAAAGTAATTCCATCTAAAATCTTAAGGATAAGAAATTTTGTAATCCATAGACAAAAGAAAAAAGAAACAATTACTCGTGAAGTTTCTTACGAAATTTAATTATGTGAGTTGACAATAAAATTAAATTGAGATTTGAGAATTGCTTGGTAATAATTGAGGGGACTTTTCTCTTACCTTATCCTCTATACTTCTACTCTATAGATAGCAATGGGCCAAACCGAGCTCGGGCTGCGCCTGGTCCAGCTGGACCCGATCCACAAGCTGGACAATCCATGACCCGGCTCGACTACGGTTTAACCGGCCAATGGCCCGTCCGACTCATCTACATTATTTTTAAAAAATACTTTGACAAAATGATGTCGTTTTGTACATTCTTAGCTCTCCTAGTAACAACCATGGACCTTCTCCAAATTAAGTTACCTGGAAATAAAATGTAAGGGACTATGTCCCTAACTAGAAACTTAGCTTTTTTGCTCCAACTCACTTGAAGAAAAGAAAGATAATAGCTCGCCCTCCAGAAACATTAAAGGTTGGAGCTTGAAGGTGGTCTACAACTTGCATTGTTTTTTTAAGGAAGCGTCCAACTTTACCCCTCATTTACCAATGGGCTTTTAAAAAATTAGGGATATGAGGGAATATAAGATCTATTCATCAATGATTAAGGTTGCTTCATCTTCAAATTTAACTCTATTAAAGAGGTGAACAAAATCTTAAACCAGGGTCTTTGACACATAAATGACATGTCTATCTTCTTGCAGAAATGGAGGCTAGGGTTAGATATGAGCAAGCTGAGCATAGAGCACGTGCCATTGTGGGTTAACTTTCATGACATCTTTGTAAAATACTAGTTTATAATGGGGACGAACCTTCTTGCCAGCCTTATAAGGAGGCCTTTATGCTTGGATGCAACTATAACTGAAATTAGACAGTTACGTCATGCTATAGTATGTATAGAGGTGAACATCAAGTAAGAACTACCGAGCTTCATCCCTATCTTGAAACTTGGTGAGAATGATGAACTAAAATAATCAAGAGTGGAAGTGAGTTATCAACAGAATCCGTCATTAGAAGAACAACAGAAATAATGAAGGCCCACAAGGAGAATGTTCAAACAGAGAGACCATAAAGAGCACATAGGTTCAGAGGATGTCACTGTCCAAACATAAACACACAAAGTTAACAACAATTTGCTGGTGTAAGGCAACTTGATTACCTAACTAACTTCTAAAACTTGCAATGGTTCCCCTTTAGAAAGAAGGACATCAAAACAAACAACCCCTAGATGAAGTTAGTAATGGGATCACTTCTCATGGTCTTTTGATAGCTCTTACATGTAATGAATTAGAAGTGGAGAGGGAATAACAAAAGAATGAAGAAACGATGTCTACTCCTATTCAAAATTTACATCAACAGGAGCAAACTGAGTTCAAACATGCTACAAAAAGGAGATCAGGGAGAAGGCCAAGTTCAGATTCTCCAAACAAATCCTCCTGTACTGTCCATCATAGCCTAGATTACTAGAGGGCTAAATTACCCTAAAAAATAGGTATTACATGATCTTCTAAATAAGAAGGACCCCTTCATTATTGGTCTCCTAGAAACTAAGTTGAAGAATGATCTTTTATTGAAAGAGCTTGGGTTCCTAAACCAAAGATGGTCCTTACTTACAAACCATGCTAACCACCATAATGGATGCATCATTATAGCATATGACAGTTCCAAGATCAAGGTCTCTCACATTGGTTCATCTGATTAACACATCTTTGTGAAAAATACAGATTATATCATATCCAAAGGTGCTCTTTATCACGTTCATCTATGTTGCTGCCAATATGTAATTATGGAGAGCCTAATTATAGAATATCCTAATGTTAGAAGGAAATGGGATGGCTGACCCTTGGCTCTTGCTAGGTGACTTCGACATCATAATCTATCTAATAGAAGTAGAAGGGGCTAGAAACAATGTTATAATGATGGTATAAGGAAATGCATTAACTCCCTAGGACTAATGGACTTAAAATAAAATGGCAATTTCTTCACATGGGTGAAAAATCAAAGTAGGGAAAGGATTATCTACAAAAATTTTGATAGAGTTGTGGTGAATCAGGCTTGGCAAGCTTCATTCAAATTTAGTAAAGCTTCCTTTACAAATCACTTAAGCTTTAACCATTATTTTATTGAAATCAACTATCTTAAAAAGAATAATTACTTGAAGGCACCATTCAGGTTTTATAACCATTTGGTTAATAATCTAGGATATGAAGAAGTTGTCAAGAGGGGTTTGGGTGTACAAGTTTAATGCTATTATGCATACCAGTATGCAAGGAAACTTTTGTGCAATTAAAGTTGAGCTCAAGTACCAAAACCAAGGAAGGCACTCTAACATAAGTTAAAAGCTCGATAAGGTTATGAACATCTTAATTAAATTCTAAGAAGAAGCATATTATGATCCATAAAATGAATAGATTAAATCAAATGAGAAATAAGCTCTCGATTAGTACATTCAAGCTCTAAAAAACTAATATTCCTTATTAAAGTAGAAATCAAAGTTCAGTGGTTAGAGGAAGGGGATCTGAATACCAAATGCTTTTATAATGCGATTTTATCCCGAAGAAATGCAAATAGAATCTTCTCATTTAAAGGAGTCAATGAGGGTATTGATTTGGGAGCAAGAGGACGTACTCAACACTATTTTTGAGCTCTTCCAAAACTCTATAGGAACTATTACTAATAACCCTTCTTCTATGTAGGTTCTTCAATCTTCCCTCTTTGACTTAGGCTTAGATGGAAGAACTAATTTTGTCTTAAGGATATAGAAAAGGGATATTCTCTATGAATCTACTTAAGGCCATAAGATTAGATGGCTTTAATAAGTTCATTTTATAAAAACTTTGGGACTTATTAAGGTGCTTGTGACAAAACGCGTGCTAGAATCTTTTACTAAGGGAATCATGCCCAAAGAACTCAACAAACCACTTTTCTCTTTGATCCCCAAAGTCCAAAATCTAAGTGAATTTAGTAATTACATGACTATATCTTGTTATAACTTGATTTATAAAGTTATTTCAAAGATTATTGCCAATAAACTTAAGGTTATACTTGGTTTATTACGAGTCCCTGTTAAGGAGCCAACATTAAAGGTAGGAGTATATGGGATATTATCATGTTATCTTAGGAATTCTTTAGCAATTATCACAAAAAGAGAGGCCCTAAAATTTATGTTATTCAAAAATATTTTCAAATGACATTTGATTCAATCAATTGGCAATTCATACAACATACATTGGAAGCATTTGGCTTCCCACTTACATTCATAAATTGGATTTAATAGTGTATTCAAAACACTTCCTTCAGTGTGCTATGAAATAGGGATCCTACCAAAATATTCAAAGGAGCAACAAGACTTTAAAAAGAGGA
This sequence comes from Erythroxylum longipes, assembly GCA_027563885.1. Lineage (NCBI taxonomy): Eukaryota > Viridiplantae > Streptophyta > Magnoliopsida > Malpighiales > Erythroxylaceae > Erythroxylum > Erythroxylum longipes. Next base: position 6,126,994 of record JAOQMS010000179.1, read on the forward strand.
CCCACTTTTCCACATTTATTCACCTTATGCTTAGGAGTTTTGAACATGATCTTGGTACACAACATTTAAAAGAAAAGTTAGCTTTGTTTACCACTACAAATGCAATGAAATGAGAACTATAACTCTCTCCTTTGTAGATGACTTATTGCTTCTTAGTGAAGTTGATAAAGTTTCTATAAAGTTGCTAATGGAGTCCCTCAAGGCTTTCAATCTTATTTCTAGACGAATTATAAACTCCTGCAAGATCTACCTCATTTTTTTGTAAGCTCTAAACTTCAAGCTAACTTTTTTTAGCTCAATCACTAGCCTTAAGGCTAAGAACCCCCTTTCAAATATTTAAGGGTCCCTATCATCATAAGGAGACTTTCTTATGATAAATATAAGCCTTTATTGGAAGCCATCCACAGGAGAGTCAAAAGCTGGAAGATCAAATGGCTTTCTTTGTAAGCAAACTCCAACTTATAGTCTCTGTCCTAAACAACCTACAAGTCTACTGGATGTTGCACTTTCTCCTTCCAAAAAGAAGTCACCAAAGATATAGACAAGTTTATTAAGAACTTTATATAGATAGGTAACAATGAGAACTCTCAAAGAGAATATATTAAATGGTAGGAAGCTTATAAACCTAAAGATAAGGGGGCTTAGGCATAAGAAAAACTAAAAAAATTAATATTTTTAACGGAAAAAGAATATGGAGAAGATTCACAAACAAGGAATCCATATAAATGAAATAGATAGATACGCATTTCTTTAAAGGATAAAGCTTTTTGCATAAGTTACTCTTTGCAAACTGTTCATGGATAATGGTTTAGACACTCAAACCTAGTGATAATGTAAGGACGATAATCAAGTGTAAAACTGGGAATAGAGTGCAAGCATTCTTATCATATGACAACTATAATGAGCTTGACCCACTTGAACTGATTTTAGAATTTCAGCAATTGAGGGATTTAATTCTCATTGAAGCAAAGGTAAAATAATTTATGGATAATGAACCATAGACAAATATGTTCAGGGGACGCTGCTTGATAAGGTACAATGCTCCAAGGAATAAACTTTCACCATATGAGAAGGATAGGATAACCTGGTTACTTGATCGTAAACAAGTTTTGCTTTTCCATTTTTAGAACTCCATAACTTAAAATTTCTTGGAAAAAGCTGGTATGGGATAGTTCCAGACTTCCCAATGCTTCCTTTATACTATGGTTAGCCATTAAAGACAAACTTAGAACTAAGGATAAGATGGAGAGGGTTAAAACTGGTATTAATCTGCTATGTTATTTTTGTAACCAAGAGCTTGAGAATGTAAAGCATCTGTTCTTGAAAGAGAGGGTTCTTTAAACCTTTTAGACCAATATACAACATTTTTACAACTTTTCTCATCCCATGAATAATTGCATCTAGATTATTCATTGGCTTACTTACTATTGCAGTAAGAGAACATATGACAATAAGGTAATCAAGCTAACTTTTAGTTGCTCAATTTACTTAATCTAGCTATACAAGAATAAAAAGCTATTCAAAGCAAAGATAGGTGTATAAAGGATTGGATATATTGGACTATAAATTGGATCAAACTAACTGTCAGAATTAGAGGCCTTAAATATGTAGTCAACACATCTTTGGCTACCAAATGGAACCTGCCACTAACCTAAAGAACCACTTAAACTTTAGAAAGGGCTATTACTAACTACTATAAAGAATTTTGTTGAAAGGAATATGATTAAAAAGGACACCTTTGTTAAGTGATTATTGTGATTTGGGGTAATTTAGTCTTTTTAGTGTATATAACATTATGTAACTCCAGTTTATTCGTGCTTATATACAAGTTGTACCTAATGTTTCCTTTTGGGAATTAATACAATCTTTATTTTCCACAAAAGAAATTCTAACCCAATTTCATTCAATTTAGGAATGTAAACATTTATCAATCATATAATAAAACATTTGAAACACACACATAACAAAAACAATTAGCCTATAAAATCCTAATTACCATAGATTACTAACTTTTTTTATAAAAAGGTACCTCAGAACTCTTTTTTTTAAGTATACAATTGCCTAAGTAGTTTCCAAAATTTTCTAGAACTAAGAAAATCTACAAGAAATTTTGAAATTCCTTATAAAAATGTTTTCTTTATGATCTCATCATCCCTTGTCATTTTCTCTATCTCTTATAGTATAAAAATGCAAAAACTATTTCCAAATGTATACTGTTCATGTATTAAAAACTGATGGTGTTTAATTAGTTTATCAATTTTTTAAAGTTAGTTGAACACTATTTTATAATAAAAATATGTCAATATCGACTAATGGATTATAGAGGTTTAACTACCTGATATTATCTCTAAGTATATTACTAAAAATTATGAATAATTCTTTTAACTTTCTATAGTCTATTATGTTACCTTAATTCAATATTTCCATCGTAAGTATCATCCAAGATATCAAATAATATTTAAAAGTAATGACAAATTGAACTAACATCTCTTTTCACCGAAAATTTCCTTTTTCTTTAATTACTATCTCCATAATTAATCTGCCATACAACTTCAAAACGTTCAATATCATTCTTCAAATCACTAAAAATATACAAAAGTATTTTCAAAATATTAAATTTCATCTAGTTATAACCATCATAGTAAACATCATTATTGTCACTTCAACTTACGCAAAATTCATTACTTTATAAAGACATAAATTCATTGGGCCAAACTTTACATGAAATAGTACGAATCCAACTTTAGGCTTGAAGTCTTCGAATTTGCAAGGTCAATGGCAATCCCTCTCTCCTTAGCCTTTTTTTCCCTTCAAGTTTTAAGTTTAAAAAAGAAAATCATACATGTCATTAAGTTAACAACCACTAAATATATTAGATATAACCACACGTAACACTCAAGTTGTTAATTATATGTTTCAAACACTTAAAATCACTTAAATTAATCTAGTTTTGTAAATAGTTATTAATCCATAATAAAACATTTAAAACACATATATAACAAAGTAATTAACTTTTAAAACTCTCTTATGAAATTGATCTCTCTCTTATATGGGAGTTCTCTTTCTGTTATGAGAGTTTTCTAGGGTTTCGTCCATTTGCTGTTTGGAAATTTCTACCTCTCTGTTTCTCTTATTATTTTCATTATTTCCTATTTCTACAACGATGGTAGATGACAGAATTTCTGAAGATATGACTAGACTATCGGTGGACGAAGAGCCACCTAACGAGGTAGTGTTTGGCAAGGAGGAGGTTTTAGGGTTAGCCTAGTCTTATACGCTCTACCTTGTGGGTCGATTTATGGCAGAAAGACCTGTCAATTTCATAGCGATGAAGCAGACTTTGGCCTCTCTCTGGCGCCTTACACTCGGAATGACTGTTCGACAAGTCGAAGATGATAATTTATATGTGTTTCAATTTTTTCATTATGTTAATATGAATAAAGTTCTGGAGATGAGTCCCTGGATATTTAATGGGCAGATTTTATTACTTGGCAAAATTGAAAATTATAGCCATCTGTCTTTAGTCCCCCTCTTTCATTTACATATGTGGCTTCAAGTGCATAACTTGAGAGATGGGTTTTGGTCGGAGAGGGTGGCTGAAAGGGTGTGGAATGAAGTTGGGGTTTATCTTTATGTGGATCCAGTGAGTTTCAAAAGCCAGGAGAAGTCTTATTTGAGGGTGTGAGTTATGTTTGATGTAAATTAGCCAATCTATGAAGGTTTGTTTCCTAGGCGTGAAGGGGAAGAGGGATTCTTTGCCAATTTCAAGTATGAAAGGCTGCCTAATTTCTATTATATTTGCGGCTTCTTGGGGCATGGTGGAAGGTTTTGTCCTAGACTTTTAGAAAGTGATGGCCAACCATTGGAGAGAAGATATGGACCGAAGTTGCTGGTTGACCCTTGCCAGAAACTGAATATGATTGGTGCACGATGGCTGCGCAATGAACCTCCCTTGGTAGAAGTGATTGTGGCGGTTGTTAGGGGTGGATACGGATTTGGCAAGACATATTCTGCTCCTAAAAACAAAGATAATTTGAATTTAAACAGATGGGAAGGGAAGTCAACTTCTAAAGATAAGGGAATTCAAAGTCAAGACTTGATAGTAGCAGACCAAGGCAGTGGGCCAGGTAATGTTTAGGCCCAAACAATTATTATTGTGGATCAGAAAAGAAGAAGGTTGGGCTAGACTTTTGAGGAAGCCCAAGACATGGAACATGACCAGTAGGATGTTGTCTTGCAAATTCCAAAAAACGGAGAAACGGCGGGTTTTGTTGTTTAGACCTGCCGGAAGAAATAAGTTGCCTTAGCTAGAACTGCCGTGGAATCAGTAATCCACGAGCAGTACAAGTGCTTCAAGAAATAGTTAGGGAAAAACTCCCTTGTTTAATTTTCCTTATTGAGACTCGTTGCTCCTTTTCCTGTATTGTTGAAATACAAAATATTTTGGGTTATGATGATTGTGTTAATATTGATCCAATGGGGCTTAGGGGAGGCCTAGCAATGATCTGGAAAGATTTAATTTCGGTTAATCTCCTTTCTTCTTCTCCCTCTCATATTGATCTGGCTGTTGATATTTCCGACCTTGGACCATGGAGATTAACCAGTTTTTATGGAAATCCGATTAGAAATTATAGATTTGAGTCTTGGCAACTTTTAAGAAGACTCTCTTTGGATAGTGACTTGCCGTGGGTTTGTTTGGGTGATTTCAATGATTCGTTAGCTCAAGGTGAAAAAAAGGGTGGAAGAATGCAACCTTCCTCTTTGATTAATGGCTTTTGGTCGACTTTTTTGGATGCAGGTATAACTGAATTTAAGATGGCAGGTTATCAATTTACATGGGAAAATGGCAGAACTGGGTCAGATTGGATCGAAGCACAGTTGGACCGAATTTTGGTTTCAACTTCTTGGAGACATCGTTTTAATTATCTAAAGCTACTACAGTGGAGTTCACTTCCTCTGATCATCTTCCAATTGCTTTAGATGTTAAAATTTTTGTTCCTCGCCATCAGACCTATCTATTTAAGTTTGAAAATACTTGGGCTAAGGAACCCGAGTGCAGACACTTGGTGGAAAATGTGTGGGTTGAGGTGAATTATGGGAATTTGCTAGAAAGATTGCAACAGTGTGGGTCGATTCCTGATGTTTGGGGGCAGAACCATTAGAAGTTGTTTCAGGCAGAGATTGACCGATGCAAACAGGAGATCAAGCATTTTAGGGGAAAATAGGATGCTAGCAGTCGAGCATGATTTTTGGAGGCTAACGTACGCCTGTTCGTTTTATTGGATCAGAAGGAAAAATATTGGAAGCAAAGAGCCAAGTCATTTTGGCTCCAAGAAGGTGATTGAAATACTCAGTATTTTCATTCCATGGCTACCTCCAGGCAACGTAAAAACAGAATTGAAGCTTTACAGGATGACGATGGTAATTGGCGAGATTGGAGCTCAGGTTTGTCTGATTTGATTTCATCTTATTTTACAAGCTTATTTCAGTCTAGCACTACTGATTCAAGGGATTTTGTGAATTGTATCCCTCCCTTAATCTCGAATGATGCTAATTGTTTTTCACTTGCTCCCTATACTATGGAGGAGGTCCGAAATGCAGTGTTTAGTATGAAAGCAGATAAGTCCCCTAGCTTAGATGGTTTTAACCTAGGCTTTTACCATCAATTTTGGAGACTAAATGGCCCTGCAATGTCTGAATTTTGTATTTCACATCTGGCTTCTGGTTCATTTCCCACTTGTCTTAATGATACGACCATAGTGCTTATTCCAAAGAAGGCTTCTCCTTCCAAGATGACAGAACTTCGACCAATCTCCTTATGTAAGGTTTTATACAAGATCATGTCAAAGATGATTGCTAACAGACTAAAATCTCTGTTGCCGAATCTGATCTCTGATCACCAAAGTGTGTTTGGTCCTGGACGCCATATCCAGGATAATTGCATCATGGCTTATGAGATTGTGCATTATTTTAGCGGGAAGAAGAGAGGGAAGCTTGGTCATGCGGCCTTAAAAATTGATATTAGCAAAGGTTATGATAGGCTTAAGTGGTCCAATCTCCGGAATGTACCTTTGAGAATGGGGTTTGCTACTTCCTGGGTTGATTTGGTACTATTTTGTGTTACTTCAGTCTCTTATACTGTAATATCTCAGGGTAATCAAATTGGGCCTATTCTTCCGGGTCGTGGGTTGAGACAGGGAGACCCTATATCGCCTTATCTGTTTATCTTGTGTACTGAAGGGATCTCAAGGGTGATTTCGGCGGAAGCTTTAGCGAGGAGGATTCATGGGTGTAAGGTGGTCCTTGCAGCTCCCCCTATATCTCATTTGTTCTTTGCAGATGATAGTATATTCTTCTTTGATGCAAAGGTTGAAGAAGCAAACAAGCTGAAGGCAATTCTGGATAAATATGTCGAGGTATCCGGTCAGATCATTAATTTCTCAAAGTCCCTCATTTGTTTTAGTACGAATACTCTTAGCACTATTAAGCAGTTTATTTGTTCAATATTCCAAGTTGAAGAATAGCCAGATTTTGGGTCATTATCTTGGTTTACCTACTGTTGTTGGTAGAAATAAGAAACAAGTGCTTTAGTTTGTTAAGGATAGGCTTTGGGCGCGACTGAATTCATGGAATAAGAAGATTCTTACACGGGCTGGACGTGAAGTTTTGTTGAAATTGGTTCTCCAAGCGCTCCCTAACTATGTACTGAGTATGTTTCTTCTACCAAAAACTTTATGTGAGGAGCTGCAGCAAATCATGTCTCGTTTTTAGTGGGGAAAAGGTAGAGAGCATCAGCGTGGGCTACATTGGATTAGTTGGGACAGGCTATCCTTGCCAAATAAGTTTGGAGCTCTTTCCTTCAAGAGGCTATATCAATTTAATCTTGCCATGGTCGGAAAGATTGGATGGCGATTGTTATCTAATCCTGGTTCTTTATTGACGAGATTTATGAAAGCCCGCTATTTTCCAAACTCGGAGTTCCTTCATTCTCAACCGGTAAATAATCCTAGTTTCATTTGGAGGGGTATTTTGGCAACAATCCCTCTTCTCAATTTCGGTGCTTACTGGCGGATTGGTTCGGGATTGCATACATCTATCTGGTTGGATGCTTGGCTCCCTAGCTTAGAAGGGTCTAGACCTACTTCAACCTTTGAGGTACGAAATGGTTGTTTTATGGTTGCGGATTTAATTATTGTGCTAGAACCCCTCCCCGGGCGGGTCACGGGCCCGACGTCCTACGTGACATCTGGACGCGTTCCCACGAGGGAGGAATTCCCCACCAGGTCAAACTTAA
>JAOQMS010000179.1:6137641-6154591 GCA_027563885.1 Erythroxylum longipes
GAAATCTTACTACCTTAACACTTTAATTCAATTAACATATGTCATATAATCTTACTAACATTAACATAATAATAACTTCAAAAATTAAATTCATTAAAACCTCATAATTCATTTAAATCATGCTTCACTAGAGAAAAAAATCTGGGGGTCAACAATAAGGCTAGTTGAAGGCGTTAAAGATTAACAAACCTGCAGCAGTAGCTTCATCATTATTTAAGGTAGAATGATGAGGTTGTGTCTGAATTGAAGGCAAAATCTTATGGTTGTTTTGTTATGGCAATGTACTAGAACAAACACCATTTCCTATGGCTAAAAAAAGAATATGATAAGAAAAAGATATATTTGAATATATATATATATATATATAATATTCACTTAAAGTTGTAAAAAAGTTAAACTTGTATGACTAATTTCATTGTTATTTAAGGCAAAATGTTGTTGTTGGCTAAGAATTGAATTTCTGGCACCAACTGATTGATCTGGTTAAAGTTGCACATCCCTCTATTCTATAATTTTTATAGCTACCACCTTCTTCCCTTTGTTTCTACAAGGTGCCATTATGTTGGATATCTATTAAAAAAATACATAATTGTTACTAACATTATGATAAGATAATAGAAAGAGCATTTTAATGATACATTTAATCATCATAATCAAGATATATTCAATCATCAACATTAATCTTATTAGTAAGATAAATATTTCCAATGTTACAATAAACAATAAAAGGCACTTTCATGATACATTAATCACATTAACAATATAAATGTTACTGACATTAGAATAAAACAATAGAAAGAGCACTTTCATGATACATTCAATCATTACCAACATTGCAATAAACAATCGAAAAAGTAATTTCATAATACATTAATCACATTTTACCAATATTACAATAAGACAATAGAAAGAGCACTTTTATGATACATTTAATCATTATAATCAATATACGTTCAATCATCATAATCAGGATTTTCAAAATCATAATCATTAATTATATTATGATTTGACTCTTCATCGCTATTATATTTGACTAAAGTATCATCGTTGTCATATAATTCATTCCCAATATAGTCTTCATCCTTTTCTATAACAAGATTGCCTTGTACTTCAATTGCTTCTAGTATAATAAGATCAATATCTCTCATATGGAATGATGATATATCCTCATCTTCAATATCGAGAGCTACATTATTCAGTTATAATTCTATCTCTTGGCGTACTTCATCATTGTTTTCATCCATTGGACCATTTTTCCTTTCACAAAAACAAAAATATTTTGGTGTTGAAACTTCTACATAAATTTCCAATTGCTGCTTAATACGATGTCATTAAGTGAAATACTTGTTTTACTTGACTTGTAAGCACAAATGGTTTATTTCATACCATGTATTACTAACATTAATGCTAGTAATATTGTCATTCACTTTTATGTTAATTCTAGGGATGTCAATTCCGGCCCGGCCCGTTTTTGGCCCGGGTTTGGTTACTATAGTTCACCCGGGCCGGGCCGCCGGCCAACCATGGTCGGCCTGTACGGGCCACGGCCCGGCCTGCAGCCCGAAAAAATGATGTCGTTTTGTATTTTTTATTAAAAAATATAAACAGGCTGGGTTTGGCCTGGCCCGCCTTTGGGCCACCGGGCCACAGGCCGATCACGGGCCGGTCGGCCCATAGGCGGGCCGGGCCATCTCGGCCCACGCGAGCCACAAGTCGGCCCTCGGCCCACCGTTTTTTAGGCTGGGCGGCCCGGCCCATTGACATCCATAGTTAATTCCTTTGTCAACAAGATTAAATCATTTGCACTAAAATAGAATAACTTTTTTTATCCTTGAAGTAATGTAACTCAATTATTTCAAAGATAATACCGTAGAAGTCAATTAAATCATCCTTATGATGTCCCTCAATAACAACCCTGCAATTTTATCTTCTAAGGTGATTATCATACTCCTTTACGTGAAATCTAACTCTATTAACAATACAACCTATATTTTTTTTCCACATATATGAGGCTTTTATACCAAAGCATATAATGCTGTCATGGCAATTTACAATTATATAACCGTATCATCGTTTTAAAAAATATAACTAAAAGTTAATTTTGTAATCTCACCTACAATATTCATTTTTTTCATACTATTATATACATAACTTACTCGTGTCCCAAACTATGATGGGAAGTTTATCTTATGCCTTTCTTCAAGATTAACGCCACCTTTGCTTTTAATCTCACCTTTGTGCTCTCTATTTAAAAAGTAAATTGATGAAAGAAAATAAGGTTAAATGATAAATTTTAATATGAAATAATGAATGGGAAGCAATAGATAAATCGACTTCCTTATAGTTATTTAAAATGTATCAATGACCAATTTCAAGTTTGTCTTTAGTTAACTCCACTTATTTTCCTGTTCCAAATGGCCTTTTTTTTGGGAGAAAATTGATATGCCACCATCTTGAACAAAATCGAAGTTATATTCTTCTCTATTAAATCGTGTCTCCACATAAGTATATAGAACAAAATGTTAAGCATTCATTCAATACATAAGCCTCTATAATAGAGTCTGCAAGTCGAGAGTGAATACAAATTACCTTTCAATTAGGAACATCCATCAAAATTAAATTGGTTCATAAAGTTTTGCCTTATGTGGCAAGTGAATTGCCAAATGCACCATATCATTAAAGAATGATAATGGGAAGACAGGTTCAAGCTTACATAGAATTAAAGCTATGTCTTTTTTCATTTTTTCAAATTCTTCTAGTTTATATGTCTTATAACATAATTGCTTAAAAAATCACCTAATTGTGCCAAAGTTACAAACACATCCTTCGGTAAACACCCATGTATTCTAACAGGATGCTTTAGCTTTCTATTACTTAGGTGTTTGTCAGGTATAAAATCTTACAAATTTGATAATTGATCAAGCACATCATAACTTGACAAATGCAAAGGAGCTTCACTGTGTTCTACTTTACCATTAAACTAATTGCTTCTCTGCCATCTATGTCCATGTCCTAAGTAACCACGATGTCCTATATACCCTTTAGTACTATACCCAAACAAATTGCTATTGACTAGAAAATCATTTATAGTCCACAAAACAATCGTATGCATTCTAAATTTTTCACTTCGATAGCATCTTAAGTTTCTAATGCAACCTACCAAATATTTTGTAAATCATTAATTAGTGGTTGTATGTATACTTCAATATCCTAACTAGGAGTAGTAGGTCCTAAAATCAGTAAAGATAATAAGAAAAGGGCTCCTTTATACACTTCCATGGTGGTAAATTGTATAACACAAGAATTACTGGCCACATGCTATAAGAAGTACTCATACTATATAATAGATTAAATCCATTAGAGGTTAACCTAAGTCAAACATTACGACAATCCTCTGTAAACCATGGAAACTTCCCATTAAAGTCTTTCATGCCTTTGAGTATGCTAGATGACATATAATATTATCATCAATGTGTTTCTTCTTATGACACCTTATATCTTTGACTATTTTTGTTGACATAAAATGCCTTTTTAGTCGTGGTTTAATGGGGAAGTGTCTCAAGATTCTATGGCGTATCTTTTCTTTTCTTTTCCATCAACCATTTATGACCTTAATGTACCATAAATAGGAAATTATTTAAGGTCTTCAAACTCCTTTCAAAATATAGTACAATCATACTCATAAGCATGTATTGATATATATTCTAATCCAAGGTCCTTTAATATTTTTTTTTCTTCACAGTAAGACTTGGTCAATTTATGCCTAATCAGTAATGCATCATTAAGCAACTCAATCAACATGTCAAAATATTTGTTACTCCATCTATTATATACTTCAAGTGCAATAACTTCACAACAAAATATAGATGTCAGAAATTAGAGCACCTCAGATAGAATTCTTTTTGAGCTACTTTCAATAACTTGTCAATATTATCTTCTATAATTCTACCAAATCTATTAGGCAAAATGTTATCATCCATAGTCTCTATATAACTTGCAAGGGATCCCCATTACTTTTTTATACTGCAAAAAATCATTTTTTACTGAAAAATATTACAAAGGTGATCAAATAAAGGTAGCAATAACTTCTCACAAATGAAAATATAGTTCTTGAGTTAGGCCCATTCTTAAGAACTAAAAAGACAAGTGCAAGTTACATTGATAACACTAAGTTTTTTGATGGTGTCTTATATATAATTATAAGAAGCAAGAAAAGAGTATACTATTTGCCACTCTAACTAAATAAATTTGCACAAAATAAGAAGTTAAAGCATTTTTAGACAGTTATGCAACTTGATGGATTATTATTATGCAGAAAGTCATATATACTGTATCATAGTATGAGAAGCATAATAGATTATTCCCATTTGATTATGCTATTATGAAGTAAGCTTCATTTTTCACTATTATAGATCTTGGGAAACAATTGAAGCTCTTTCTAATTCCCTATTCCACAAATATTTTTGCATGTTCCACCCTGAAAAGAGATCGAAGATGTTAATATGAGTTCTTTAGTTAATTTATTGTCATTTCTTGTTGGAGCCTTTTATCACTACACTAAAGTCTAACGAATGGTTCTCTTACCTTTGTATGGTTGCAAATTTCTCATAAAAAATCTATCTACTAAAAGATAACTTATGATGAATTAATGATCATGGAACCTATAGCTTGTGCATATGATTGATATTCCAATTCCACACTATAAGCTAAATGATAGAAGAAAATGGTCTATAATTTTACAATTTTAAAGGCCACTTAGTCATAGCACAATTACGGAATATTTCAGAGCCTAATGATTCGAACCAAGTCAAACATGCTGTATTTTTTGGCCATCTTTTAGAGTGTAAAGGTAAGTCTTTATTCAGAGATCACCAATAAATGATTGGCCTTATTTCACTAATAAAAGTACTTACCTTTATTCTAAATTGATTGGAACTATAAGAACCATATATATAAAAGAAATAAATTATGAATATCGATGTTAATTACTTTAAATGAACTCAGTGAAATCTTTAGAACACACTGAAATGTTGTATTTCCCAATTTCTTTAACTAAGAAATTTATGAGATTGTAATTGGCATTGGTTCGAATGAAGGTATTCAAGCTTGGTACATGTAACAAACTAAATTTAGGAATCAAGATAAAGGATATGCCAAATAATATCCTAATAGGATAATAAAGTCTAAAAGTATTTCCAAAAGCACCAGTGGCACCTAAAATTGCAAGTAGTGGAGGAAATTGCTTACAAATAAAGTACATTACATAAAGTTAGGTTAAGAATTAACCACATTTGCTAAGGGAGAAGTTGTGCAAGCACAAAATATGTATGCTTTGCAGTAAGTGAATAGGCTGAAACAAATGAGAGCAATGGTGAACAACAGTAAGCACTATAAGAAAATTACAAATTACTAACAGAAAATTCCCGACAGAAAAATTTTTGTGGTAAATTAGCGACAAAACTTTATTTTCGTTGGTAAACTTGTCAGAAATAATGGTATTTTGCGACAGAAAAAAATTCGTTAGTAAAGGTAGAGTGAATTTATCCACAAAACTTTGCTGATGAAATTTAGCAAAGGAATAGTGAAAGTTGTCATAAAAATAGGCGACAATGGTTTGCGGTAAAAATAAGTGATGAAGTTTACCGATGGAAGAATTTTTTGTATGGAAATTACCTACGGAAACTCCATTCCATTAGTAAATTCAAACAACGTAGGTATTGTTGTTTAAATTTAAAGGAAATGATGTTGTTTTATTGCCAATTAAATTGAACACCTGAAGGTCCCGCTGTCGTTCTTCTTCATTTTTCTCTTCTTCTTCATTGCTCCTCCACGCATTGTCTTCTTCCATCTGCTTTCGTTCTTCCAGCAATTGCTTCCATTGTCTTGGGTTTTCCGTCTCGAAGTTGGTTGTCCACTTACTACTCTTAATTATTTTGTCTTCAATTTTTTATGTGAACCATTGTATGTTTGATGTCTTGATGTTACTGTGGATTGAGATGTGAGGTTTTATTTGGGTTGTTAAAGGGTCATTGTTTGTTGTTGTGGGGTTATGTTGGTCAATAATGGAAAAAGACAGTAGTTTTGAAACAAAATAGGGATGAATTCCAATAGTGTACTAATTGTTCGATGAAAGTTCCGTAAAAGGTCTCTAACATCATTTATAATATGTATTGTTTTGCTAACTTGTGATATGTTATTTATATTAAATTGAAGTTATTGAAAATCCAATTGTAATTTAGATTTTATTATTTTTAACTCTCCACCGATGTTGAATATCTTGTAGATTTTAAGTATAAAAGAATATTTTATAACAGAGAATTTCCAATTCAACTGTCTAGGTGTTCAAGGAGCTTTTATATCCGTTTATTACTCTTGATGCATAATCATAATATTATTCTAGGTGTAGGGATAGACTAGAGTTAAATCTAATTCCATTGGCTTTTTTCATTTTTAATATATTTTTAGATTTTATTAGCTTATGAGTTTAGGTTCTCATTAGTATCTTTAGGTTGATGAAATAAGTTTATACATAATTTAAGATTGAGATTGAGTGTTAAAAATTAAATTCATAATATAATTAAGCAGATGTTATGCAAATCTTGACTTTGTGAATATTATGAAACTAAATTTATTAAGTAAAAGACATGAGTGATCCTATAAGGATTGAAGCATTCATGATAATTTTCTTTTCTTATGTGGATATGTTCTTTGATTATGAATTTCTAGAACTTGAATTTCATCTTTTTGAGATTATATATAAGATGCATGCAAACATTAAAAATGATAAAAGTCACCTAGGATTTGAATTTAAGCCAAATTGTAGCCCTTTTATACATTAATATATTAGTGCATCCTTTTTTTTAATCCTAATTTAAAAGTCAAGCTCTTTCTTTGTAATAGTTCCTAAATAAGCTTAAGCCTAAAAATAAAATTAAGTATTTTCTCTTTAATTCATAATGATTGACATTTTTACTTGTATTTTGATGTTTTACAAATGAGAAGCAATTGAATAAGTATAGGGAAAATGGAAAAATGTATAAAAGAAGCAATGTAAAAAAGGGAGCTAGGTTGTAATTCAAAAAAGAAGCAATGTACAAGCCCTAAGTTTCTTTAGCATTTGTTTTTATATGTTTCGTTGATTTTTGCTTATGTTTTAAGGTAAAAGAAGCCTTAACTTTATGGATTTAAGTGTGTTTTGAAGTTCTTTTACTATTGAATTATAATATCTACTGCTAGTTTGTACTTACTCATAATACAACTATAAAGCCAGTAATTTTTAGGGAAGTATTAGTTATCATAATTTCCTTCCTTCCTATTATTTCCTAGGGTTCATTTTTTTTTAATGTTTTGTACATTAAGGAAAATGTACAAATCTAATGTAAAGGAGGGAATTAAAATGTTATACTTATTAGTTTTGTTACCATTAACTTACTAAGGAATTATTATTAAGAAATAATTATCTTGCTAAAGGACCTTTGCGAACTGTTAAATCGTATCTGGAGTATTTTGTTAATATATACAAATTTAATACAGAATATTATGGTTATAACATGACAATAGTAAATAGTAGAGTTTGCACATAGGAAGAATTGATGGATTACTATGGTAAAATTATTGAGGTACTTGAAATTGAGTACCCTGCATTACCAATAAAATGGAGGTAATATTTAAGTGTAAATGGTTTGATCCAACTCATAATGTCGGAATAAAAGTGCATAGCTGATACAATCTAGTTGAAATCAATCAACAAAGAATATTTATACAATTTGAATATTTCGTATTGGCGATGCAAGCGATCTAGGTGTATTATGTCCGTTTTCCTAGCTTATGATAAGATAAGTCAAATTGGTTGGCCTTTTGCAAAGTAAAACCTAAATGTTTTTGAATTACATGGAAAAGCAGAAAATGTTTTTGAATTACGTGAAAAAGGAGAAATTAAGATCATTGAAAGTGAAACGTTTCAGGAAGATGTTTATGAAATAAATGCATGTGTAACATATGACAGGAATAAACCTTTGACTAATCCAAATAATGAATATGTTGAAATTTCATCTACAGAGGATGAGGAGGGTGAGAGATCTAAAGAGGATAATTCTTCAAAAAAGATGATGATTTTGATTTACAATTAAGTGATCATAAGGATTAATTTGTGTTTGTAATAGAATATTATATGAATAAATCTATTATTGCATCAACAATATAGTCATTTATTTAATTTATATTGTTCTATTACTGGAATATTTAATCAAATGTTAATTTCAGGTTAAAATATATGATACAAAAGAGAAAACAGGAAATGATACGGCGCCCAAGGTGTCAGGTAACCACCATTTAGATGAGAATGTGATCTAGGTGAAGGATCACATTCTGCATATGCTACAAAATCAGGTGTTGTAAGTCTAACTATTGTAAATCTAGATGAGGCATTACCTTCTCGACCTACAATCCCAATACAGTCACCTCCAACAGCGCTACTACACCATCCTACAATGCTGCTGCACCTTCCACCACCCCTACACTATCCACCACTTCTATACTAATAGAAATATCAGGGGTAAACGTTGCGTATGAAAGAGGTGGCCTCCAGCTGGAGCTAAGGAAGTTGATGGAAGAACTTACATCACAATTGTCAATAATTTATGATTGAAATTCTATAAATTTTGTAATACACGATAACACCGTATGTTTATACTGAAGTTATAGGTTTTAATTAAAATAATATAAAATACCTTACATATTAGGTTGGTTCCATCTAGAACGTGCTGAAGAAATACCTCATCTAAGTTCAAAAACAAGATAGATCTTGAGGGTTATATATAAAAGAATATCTCTCAGGTGACAAAGAATTTTTATTATTAAGGGTTTGAAGTATAAAAAAATATTCCTTAATCTTTTTTATTTTATTTTATTATATATATTAATTAGATAAATATTGTAGTTTATAAGTACTTATAGTATGATTTTCTTTTTTCAGAATTTTTTTTGGGATTCAAAATTTGATGCTGTAATTTATAATGTATGGGAAAGGTGAGCTCATGCACGTTATAGACTTTCTTAGTTCGATACACAAAAATGGTGTACAACCTCCTTACATATCTAAAAAAATATGGACTCATTGGCAGCAATATTAGGCATCACCTGAGACAATGTCCATTTTATAGCGCAATTCTACAAACAAACATGGAGGATCGGAGGGAGAGAGTCTACCCGTACACACTAGAGGATCTATGACCCACTAAGAGCATGGAGAGAAACTTCTAAGTATCTAAACTTTACACTTATATTCCAATTTTTGTACTTTGATGTATGAAATTTAGAATGAAAATATATGTGTATTATGGAGAATGCTAATGTTATAAATGTTTGACGCCATTAATGGTTGTGTTGTTGAGTAAATTTTTTTGTTCAACAGGGGGTAAATATCATAAAAATAGAGGAAATTCTGCCGAATTTTTTGTAAATTTTAGTTCACTTATAACACTTTATTCTGATGTAGGAAAAGTCTATAGGTAGGAAACCTATACTACGTCAGCTCTTTTTGCACACCCACACAAAGAAACATGATGGTGTGACCTTTGTCAACCCGATGTAGAGAACTTAATGTATGTAAAACTATAATTATAGTGGTAGGGACCATTATGGAAGAATCTTCGGCTTAGGTTTATTTATAAACATATTCTATTTGTAATCCTCCACATCCAGTACAACTAGATCTAGTAGGCGGTCCATATCAAATAAGAGAGTCATTTAGCTTGAGAGCAAGTAGAGATGTTGGCTTAAATAGCCCAGCTTCGTAATGAGATGGATGAGTTGAAGGGGACACCTCATCATAGCAGTCGGAGCATCCGCCTTCACCAACTACATAACTAAAATGGATAAGTGAATGTAGATGTTTTGATGCTCTTTAGTAATTTTGTATGAATTCTTAATTTACAGTTATTTTCAAGATACTTATTGTTATAAATTATAATTCTTTTATTATATATTAAAATCAGGATATTTTTACTTTATATGATTAATCAATTTATTGTTTAGAGAAATTAAATGTAGAAACAAATCAAAAGATTATCAACAGAAAACTCAGGAAGTGAGAAATGGTGGTTAAAATTATCTTAAGTAAATTTTTTGACAGAGTGATGATATTTTGTTGGTAATTTACCGATGGACTGCTAATTCTGTAGGTAAATTACCAACATAATGATATATTTCATTGGTAAATTACTGACGGAATTAGAACATTCCGTAGGTAAATTTAGCGACAGACATTGTTTGTCCATAGGTAAAAGTTACTGACAGAATATTGTAGTCCTATTAGTAAATTTGCCTATGGAATATTATAACAAAAATTTACGATAGCTAAATTTTTCAATGGAATTGCAAAATTTCATCGTTAAATTTGCGATGGATTCGAAACATCCGTCGCCAAATTTTACCTACGACTACATATTTGACGACTCTTTTCGTCGGTAATTTTCATTTCCAAATTTGTTTGTCGACAGGTAATTTCTGTCACTAAAACTAATTTTCTTATAGTGGAGATTGATGATGAATGAGGAGAGGGATAAACTATTCCATTATCCATCCAGTTGCTGATTTATGTGAAGGGATAAAATGTTCCAATAACCAAAAGTAATTTAGTGTACTAATTAGTCTTGAAAGGTCAAAAAGAACAAAAAGAAGAACAAAAGCAAGGACATCAGTCCTTTATGCATTCCCCTACTACTACTGTTCCACAAACTTTAAAACTTCTTTTCACTATTATAGCTAAACAACTTTATGGGAAAATCGCCAATTCATACCTACCAGAAGTCAATTTACACATACTCGAACTCTACGTTAACCAATTACCCTAACATACATTAACCACGCATGAACTGAAAATTCATAACATAAAAAATGAAAGAACTCTCTAGAACACAAAAATGAAAGAAGACAAATGTTAAGAGAATAAATTAAATGCACATGGTGAGAGAAAAAATCTAATACAGGTGGTGAGAAAAGAAGACAATTGCTTGGAGAAGAAGAACCTTCTGAATAGGTGAAACAGACATAGCCAATTGTTAAGGAAAACACGAGGAAATTAAAGTGGGAACACGAAGATATAAATCAGTACCAAGAACACGAGACGGGGAATTCCTCGAAGACAAAATATGAAGATGTTAGAGTAGCTATAATGCAAAAACTATTGAAGAAAAACCAAAGAGTAGATCATTGTCTTTAGGCTATCAGTTTGGAGAAAATGATGTCATTTTAGTAGAGAAACATCAATTTTGTTGTTTTTGCATTCTTCTTTTCACTATGAAAAAATTTTTGTAGCGAAAATATTTTAACTAAGAAATTTATTTTTTTTAGCTGATAGTTATGTGATATGGAACACGTTTGTGTTTTAGCTACAAAAAATATTTCATAGCTAAAATTTTTTTACCATGAAAGTAATTTTATGGTTAAAAAATGTTGACAAAGCTTATTAGCTATGAAAAATATTTTCTAGCTAAAAGCTTTTTGCTACAAAACTAAGTTCACGGTAAAAAAAATCACCAAATCTTCTTAGCTATGAATATCAAGTATAGCAAAAGAATATAGTTAAAACTCTTGATTGTTGTAGTGATAATGTCCAGGGCATTGACAACCCAATATAACTTTATGTAACCAAAAAGAACTAAAATTGTTGTACTAAATGTGTACTAGTAGTCTATCAAATTAGGTTTGCTCCTATTACTTGAATTAGGTTTACTCCTATAAATTCAATTTTTTTACTCCTATAAGCACAAATAAGTTTAGGTATTACATAAAACACCTATTAAAATAATTGGTCCTCCATAATTTGCATATTCTAATATCCTAATATAGTTTGTATAGTATACAATTTGCGCTTTTTTCCTTTGCATAATCTGCATATCCTAATATATGTTAATGTCCATGATTATGATGTATGATTCTTAACCAAGATGTCGTTTAATCTAGTATGCAGAAAAATTGTTATCTCCTATGAGAAAGAACATGATTAATCTCTAGGAGTTATTATGGATAAAAAAACATGATTAATCTTCACCATGGTTAGAAGAATAAATTTAATAACTTATATTACATACGTATGCACTAATTTCACAAATTATATATGATTATAATGTGACTACAACAATGGTTGATTTAGCAGCAACCAAGTAATTAATTGTAAGTTGGGGTTAGCAACAAGCAAGGATTGAATTAACAAGAAATGACAGATGAAACCACACGAAGTAAGAAAACTCAGATGAACTCATAGGAAGCAACAAAACCAATATTACCCATATAGTGTAAGAGATAAAAGTACCTTAATTGAATCAAGGGCTAAAAGCCCAAATTAGGGCTTAACCTTTTTCAATTTGATTAGTTTAGGATTTAAACTTGTAACTTGCTCAAAGAAGGTCTAAAATTTCACGAGTCTACTCAATTTAAGACTTTTTTGGATAAAAATTAGGGCATGTTTTACACGCATCGTCTCAATGTACAAAATGGCACCGTTATTATTATTTTAAATGCCACGTTTAAAAGAGTAAAAGCTTGCTTGGTTTTAACCCTAAATTTCGTAAATTTCTTAAAGCAAAAAAAGAGAAACCCTAAATTCACTAAAAGGAAAAGTTACAGAAAAATTCCCACTATCTTCCCTCTTTAATGCATCTTCACTTTTGGTCGATCCGCACTCCAGTCTTCCTGCAAGGGTTGTCTTGCTTGGTTGACGCATCTTCACCGTCACCTGATCTGTGCTTCTTCCTTTATTAAAGGGGTTGTTTTTCCTAGTTGACGTATCTTTACTGTCGCCCGATCCGCGCTCCAGTCTTCATTGAAAGGGTTGGCTTGACTGGTTCACGGATCATCTCTTGAAAATGAGGTAAGTCCTAGAATCAAGTATTAGCCATTAGACTTAAGAGCAGTAACACATTTGATTCTGATATTAGTAAAAAGAAGAAAGTGCAAAGGTTAGAACAGGTTGAGGAAGATAGTATGAATGAAATGGGAAGGAGCAAACTAGTATTAGTTTCATCTTCAATCGAAAATGGTTATGAGCATACATCTTGAACCATTGTCAAACCCTAAAAGCTGCCCATTCTGTGATCTCAGATGTTAAAGAAAATAATAGTAAACTTCAAGTAAGAAATATTTTTAAGAAGTTACATATCAATATACCCTTCATATACCTAGTATTAAACGAAGATTATCTCTAAAAAAATGAACTTGAAGATTGTGCTATCGTTCCTTTAATCAAGGAGTGTAGTGTAACTTGTATGACTAATTACCTGTAAAAATAAAGGATCTTGGGAGTTTTATGATTCCCTGCCATTTTAGTGCTTCCAATGTTATTAATTGTTTATTTTTGCTACTGTTAATCTAATGACTTTATCTCTTTTTAAGTAGCTTAGAATAGGTGAACTGAAGCCTACTATAGTGTCACTTTAACTTGTTTATTGGTTTATAAAGTACCGAACTAAGGCAATGGAAGATCTACTTGCTAAATTAGAAAAATTCAGCTTTCCTACCAATCAGAGTAGAATAGAAGAGTAGATGGTCCCACTAAATCTTAATTTAATGCTTTGTAATAGATAAAATTCGTTGCCATCCTACATCCTTTTTTCTTTAAATGTTAAGTGGTTGTTCTTTAAATGTGACACTTGCAACTCTAGTTTGATTACTAAAAATTAGAAAAAATAGTCATTTTAAAGAAACAAAATGTTAACTTTTTAGGGTGAGTTATTGATTAATTTTCAACATTATTAGTGCATAAGTCTAACATTTAGTCCTTTATTTCAATTGAAGGTTTTATCAAGGGAAGAAACATTATTAGGGAAAAAGACAAAACATCAAGTAAGAAGGAAATGAAATGTGATCATATAGAGAAATAATCTTTTTTAAAGTTACTCTTAGATCCTTGTGTATATATACAAACCATATGGATGTATAGTCATTTCCTATGATCCAAATAGAATTAAGGTCTCAAACATTTTGTCTATGGGCTAAATTATTCATCTCTCAATAAACCTGCTTCAAGAGAGGACTAAGTTTTTTTCTACTTCTTTTATAAGTCCAATTATACATTCCAAAGAAATTCCTTATAGTAAAAAAATCATAGATATCCATTATTGAATTGACTCTCTATAAATTATTCTAGTTGACTTTAATATAGTGCTCCCCTATGCTCTTAACTTAAAAGGAATATATTTTTAAAGTAATTTAATGAAGATTTTAGGATTTGTCTTAATCACATAAAAGCCACTGATTTAAAGTATAAAGAAAATTTCTTTTCTTGGAGGAATTAAAAAAATTGGGAATTGGCACATAAGAAAAAATGTAGATGGGTTTTGGCCACCAATGACTGGTTGGATGAATTTCTACAAAGAAAAACAATCCTTAGTAGCCCTCTCTTCTTAGATCATTCTCCAATTATCATTCAGAACTTAACCACAATATAGTATAGGAAAGCTCCCCTTCACTTGATTGAATATCTTAGATCATTTATTTGTTTTTATTGTTTGCAGGCTCTCTTTTATGTTGAAGATCATCTATAATCGTCTGACGTCCTCCTTCTTGGTAGATTGCAGTTGTCCGTCAATCCAGGTAAGTCATCTAACTAATGTCTCCAATATGTTTTGCTTTACTAGTGGGAGTATTTGTAAGGAATTTTTTTAATTTCAAATTACGTATTGTTTTTATGTTGTTGTTTGCTATACTCTGAGTATCATTGATGATAACATAAAGTTTTGATTTAAAAGTTTTGTAGTAACTTAAATATGAAATACTCTAATTACTAGTAATTTAAAGTTGATGTAACAATTGAACGATGATAGCATTTAATATGAGTATTTTTGAAACATTGAGGCATAAAAAACCAGTAGGTAGTTATATAGGCTGGAAACCAGTGGTACAGCTCCAGTGAGGTTTATAGGTGAAAAATTCCACAAGCCTAGGAGCCACAGCTAGAATATGTTTTTCGATTCAAAGGTGTAAACAACGCCACGTACCTTAGACTTTTTTGGCTTTCGAACTTTGTCAACAAACTTCAATATGAAAGACTCTAATTAATAGTAACTTAAAGTTGATGTGACAATTGAATGAGAATTGCATTTAATATGGCTATTTTTGAAAATTGAGGTGTAATAAACCATTAGGTAGGTATATAGGCTAGAAACTAGTGATGCAACTCTCATGAGGCTTATAGGTGATTAATTCCACAAGCCTAGAAGTGAGAACATGTTTCACAATTCACAAGTGTAAACAACGCTATGTACCTTAATTGATATAACTTAGTAAGTTCTTAGAAGAGTTATATACACACACACACATATATGTAGGAAATGCCACTAACTTTAATGTGTTGTGTTATGCTTCAATTTGTCACTTTCACTTCAGTGTTTCCTGTCACCTTTCACTGTTCTAAATTAGTTGGTTGATGGAATTGTTATGAATATGTTAAGCATCATGTGTTGTGCTAGGCTTTAATTTCCTATTTTCACTTCAGTGTTTCCTTTCAACATTATGACTTAGTCTCTTCTTTTTCTTGAAGTTGGTCATTTCGGTTTGGCAGAATGGCATTTGATGAGGTAACTCTGAGGTTTCACCATGCAAAATGTTTTGTTAATGTGGCTAATAATGTTTGGTATGAGGGTGGTTTTGTAGATGAAATTCAATTTGATCCTAAGTTACTGAGCTATTTTGAAACGGTTGATGTATATAAGAGAAGTGGGTATAACAATGTGAAAAGGATATTTTATCTTATTCCTGGTTTTGAACTATGTAATGGTTTGAGGGTTGTACAAGATGATGCTAGTGTGCTAGATATGGTTAGTCAGATGATGAGTATAGGTGGTATTGATATTTATATTGAACATGGTGTAGATACCCCTGTTGAAATGATTGAGGATGAATGTAATGAGGTTAATTAGGGTAATGTAGTTGAAGATAATGGTGAGGATGTTAATAATAAAGGGTTTGGAGGTAATATAGGTAATTTAGACGATGTTTCAAATGTGGAGGATGAAAATGATGTAGATATTGAGAATGAAGATGATACAAATGTGGAGGTTGAAGAGGATGAAGATGATGAAAAGGATTTAAAGTAAGGAGATGAAGGTAATGGTCTAGATGAAGATGATGGAGATAATGGACAACATAAAGTTGATGCAGTTGATGCAGATGATGAAGATAAGGTAGCTTTGTCTAAATATTACGACAATGATGAATATGGAGAACTTGTTAGTGATTTAGATGATATGGTAGATGATACTACTAGGAGGAAAAGGAAATAACTTGTTTATGATGAAAATGCAGCTGAGTCTTACATTGAAGTCGGGATGATTTTTCTTAATCATTTGCAATTTAAGTGTGCAGTGAGTTTGTTGTCCATTAAAACAAAGAGGGTTGTCATGTTTACCAAAAACAAGCCCAAATTTGTCCAAGGTAAATGTAGGACAGAGAACTACCTTTAGTATATATATGGAGCATAATAGGAAGCTGCAGTAATTTCAAGTTAGGAAATTCAAGAACAGTTATGACTGTAATAGGGTATATACAAATCCTATAATGAACACTAGCATCTTATCTGACTTCTTAAAGGATAATCTTAAAAATGAGCCATTTTTTAAGAATGATAATATCAAATTTTACATTAAGGATTGTTTAGGTGTTGAAGTGTCCATAAGTATGGTGAGAAAAGCAAAGAAAAAAAATAGTAGACTGTAACACCCCACTCCCGCTGGACTCGAACCTGATATCGACAGTGATATCCAAGTCCGTGCCCCGCGAGGGTGGTGTGCCACATCACTAAACAATCAAACAGTCGGTTTAAATTTTTTTTTAAACCAAACACAAACGTAAAGTACAGAAAATGATACCACAATGATAACCAAAACGTTCCACTTTCTTTTATAACCATTTGTTACAAAACAATGAAATTAACAGAAACTTTTATTAGCCACT
>JAOQMS010000179.1:6154691-6171589 GCA_027563885.1 Erythroxylum longipes
GTCAAATCTCATTACAAAAATCTTTTTCTTTTCTTTTTAAAACAATGCACACTTTTGCGAAAAATCAATAATCAATTCGGGCCCATTTCGATCAAAAACTTTTTCAATCACATATATAATAATTTCACTACAAAATCAATTTCATTTACAACCCTTTCCATTTTGGAAAGTTATTACAAAATAGATTTGATCAATAAACATGATACAAAAATCTCAGAATACATTCTTTCATACAAAAAAAAATTAATGAAAATAATTATGCAGACGCCAACTGATCCGGACCTCTATCTCTCACTTACATGCAATAGGTATACTCCCGTTTGCCTAACGGGGTATTCTTCTGAGCTCTGAAAAATATTTGCAAATTTTGGGTGAGTTTTGTGAACTCAATGAGATAACCATCATCAATGGTTCACTCAATTCATACAACACATCATTTCACATAACACATAAGTCACACGTTGCATCTTTGCGTATAGCATCATATGTCACTTTCAACACAATCATACCGAAGATGTCATTCATACAAAATACATATATCAATTATACACACGTATTACACATGTATATTCAATGCTCGTGAGACACTTTCCATTTATTACGTTGTTGTGACCGAGAGCCTGAACTGTCCCGTATCCATTTTGGATACCGGGCTCATTAATAACTGTCCCTTATCCGCTTGGGGGATACAGGGCTCATTATAAATAGTGAGCCTTAGGCTCTCAATCACTGTTTGAGCTCGAGGCTCTTTTCACTCGTTGAGCTTTAAGCTCTGATCGATGGCTACTCTGGTCACAACTACCATTATCTGATTGTACATTCATAAATGGAATGCATGTACTACAATCACTCACATTATAAAGCACTTAGGTCTTTACATTCACATTCAAGCAGCACTTCAATATACATTCCACATTCACAATCATTAGACCTTCTGTCTGGAATTAACAATCAAACACATTCATTTCACATTCATTTATCGTTCAAAGAATAATTTAAGTAAACAATAATTTAGAGAAACCATCTAGGTTACTCACTGTACGCTCCATATTAGCACTTACTTCAATGATCTGGAAACGTTTGAATGCAGAAGTTTATCTTGCACATCAAAATTATGCAATACACATAATGCACACACACATTAATAACTTTGCACAATTACAAGCATTCATTTATGTACATGTGTGTAAATGGAATATGTACAATGCATATTCATGACAATACTGGGCATTTTTCCATTATTCTCGTTACATTATCAGTTTTATATCAAAACTCACCTAAGTAAAATTTGTACTTAGGGTTTATATCTCAAATAAACACTTTGAATCTAATTTCATAACCCAATGAATCATTTCAGATTTTTCTCCAAACACTAACTTTCGGGTCTACTATTTTTGATCATTTAGCCAATGAAAATGAAGTAATTTGGGAACACTTTCTTTTTGAGAATTGTCCTTCTATCTCATAAGTTTCTAATGACACCAAAATCATTCAATTTGGTTTAGTAGTGTAAAAGTTATACTCCAAATATTTTTGGATTGCTTTTATTCTGAGATAGTGCCCTATACTCAACTTCCACCCAGAAATTGAAATTCTTACAATCCGATTCAGAATTTGATTTCTTCAGATAATTTGTATCCCTATGTCTCTAATTTACTCCAAATAAAAAAATCACTCCATTTAGATAACTGTATAAAAAGATATGCTCAAAATACCGAAGCATATTCTGTGTTGAAAAGTTGGCCGCGGCGACCCAGAAAAGTTCTCCGCGGTGTGAACTTTTCCAGAGAGGAAAAGTTTGAGTGAAATCTTACAAGTTCGCCACGGCGAACTCTCGGGTTAGCCGCGGTGAACTTCATCCTTCAAGTTGGCCGCGACGAACCAAGGAGAATTGGCTGCGGCGAACTTTGACAGAAGCATACGCAGAACATGTTTCATTTTCTAGATTTTAACTTCCCACCTTTCACATATATCCCATCTTAAACCTAAACCATCTCTTCTACTTCATTTTCAACTTCATTTCAACCCAATATTATTCACAAACCAATTCATAAGCTATACTTGTTCATCAACCAAAAAGATCTAAACATTTTCATATACCATTCATCAACAACTTCCTACACATATTCAACTTCATTTTCACCGCTAATTATCACTAAATATGCTTCATCCAAAAAAATCAAGAAAATAAGGATGCTTATACTTACTTGATTTACCCAAAGCTTCTTTAATCACCATGAAACCCTAGCTCTCCAACATATGCGATCATCACAAGTGGAGGTGGAGTAGGTTAGGTTTTTTTTGTGGTAAGATGATGAAGACAACCAAAAATGGAAGTAGCAAGTGAAGGATAAGAGCAAAGTTCAACACTAATGCTTGGGAGAGGAGAGTGTCGTAGATGGAGAGAGAGCAAATGAAGAAAATGAAGAAGATGGAGATGAGAGAAGCATCTGTCATGAATGGGCACTTGAAAGACATGAAATGGTCGTTAATTTAGGAGAAATTTGTAAGTGGGTGCCACTTGTCAACTTTTAGTGGTCTCTAATTGGCTCTTTTATTAACTAGTCCATTTGTCTCCAATTTCTACTTCAATTATCTCCTAATTTTCAATGACATAAGTCATTAAATCATAATGTCACATACTAAGATTTCTACTTCCATCTGAAATTTATTTCTATCACTATTCA
Organism: Erythroxylum longipes; assembly: GCA_027563885.1. NCBI lineage: Eukaryota > Viridiplantae > Streptophyta > Magnoliopsida > Malpighiales > Erythroxylaceae > Erythroxylum > Erythroxylum longipes. The sequence goes on from JAOQMS010000179.1 coordinate 6,157,379, forward strand.
TCAACTGTTTTGCCACTTGGCATTTTTCTTAGTCCAAAATACCCTTAAATTTCAGAAAAATTGTCATATTTTATCGAAAATTCTAAATCAATTCTTATACTCTGGAAAACAAATTTTCAATGCAAATAATTCACAATTCCAATTATAATCACATTTATAGATCAATTAGACTTGGTAATTGTCAATGAATGCATGTACAGTTATTTGATGTGTGCAAAAATTCAAATTCACATGTATGTGTACTAACATTATCCATGAGCGTGAAATGCATTTTTCTATTCTCTTATTGCTATTTTCTCAATAACTGAAATCAAGGATTCTAACCTTTAGTATGGAAATGGGATGTTACACATTATCTTGGCCTACATGGATGTTGCCTGAACACCAAAACTAAGGGTGGTCTTCTATGTGTTGTGAGGAGATGGAAACAATCAAATGTTTCCTGTTGTTTGGGCCATGGTTGAAGTTGAGTGGACAATCACCTAGAAGTGGTTCATTGAAAGGCTGAAAGAAGATTTACCTCACTCAGTTTTTGGAATTGATTGGACTATAGTGACTGACCAACAAAAGGCAAAAGTTCACATCAATCTTTTTTTTTGAACTTTTATTGAGAGTGTAATTGTTATGAAATATGCAGATTTGTGTCCACATGCCTATTCAAATGATTATATTTTCTCTTGCATGGACTTAATAGAGTGATTGTTGATTTGTGTCCAATGCTGAGCATAGGTTTTGTGCTAGACATGTTTATGTGAGTTGGTATGGAAAAGGACATAAAGGGGAAGAGATGAAGGAGCACTTTTGGAAAATTGCAAAATCCTTTACAATAAGGGAATATGAAGAAAATTTTGATAAGCTAAAAGCCAAGAAGGAAAAGGTAGCAGAAGATATTGAGAGTTATGCACCAGTTCAGCAATGGTGCAAGGCTTTCCAGAGGGAAGATTCTATGATTGAGTTGGTTAACAATAACTTACGTGAGGCCTTCAATAAGACTCTGGTTGATGCAATGAAAATCTTAGTTTTATGGTTGTTTGAGCACATTAGAAGAGAATCGATGAAAAGAATTGTGAGAAAAATGAAAGAGACTGCCAAATGGAAGGGAAATTTAGGGTCAAGAATATGGGAAGCAGTTGAGAAGAGTGTCATGATTGCTCAACATTGTTCAATACATCATAAGGGAGAAGGAGGGTGTGAGATTGATCATTGACAGAACAGATATGTGGTCAGGCTTTAAAACAAAATATGTTCTTCTAGGAGATATACCCCCTCTGGCATTCCTTGTGCACAAGCCATATATGGTATTAGAGACAATAGGGTTAATATTGAAGAGTACACTTCTAGTTGGTTATGGAAGACTGAATACGACAAAGCACGTGAGAAGGAAATTCAACCAATGCCTGGTATGAAGGAATGTCCCATTAGCAATGAAGAAACTATTAGGCCACCAGAATTCAAACAAGGGCTTGGTAGGCCCAAATCAACTAGGAAAAAGGTCATTGATGAGCCTTAAAATAGTAAAAAAGTAACCAAAAAACAAAATGTTGACCACGTGTCTAAGAGGGGTATGATCATGACATGCAGCCACTGTCACACAGAAGGACACAACAAAAGAGGTTGTCTTTAGAAGAGTAAATAGGTAATTTCTAAGTTGTTTTGTCTTTTTTATGGTACAAGTAAGATTCTTTTCCATAGTAGTGCTAATCTTCTAGGTTTTTTTGTTCCATTCTCATTGTTATCAATATCAGCTTCCAACCCAATTTCAAAATCCTAACCTAGATCAGTCAACTCATTTTTATATGGAGCAAAATGCAACGAACTCATAGTCAACGCCCAGAAAACATATCCGTAGTTCAAACCAACACTGACATCCCAGAAAGTGCCTCTAAATCTGCTTCTAACAATGTTGAAAGGGGAAAGAAAGGTAAAAGAATAGAAAATTCATCTACTTTTGCCTCTACCTTTGCCTTTGTCTTTGCTACTGTGTTTGTATCTGCTGGTGAACGACTACTTCAGGTGTTGCCAACACCTCAAGTACTGCTCATGTATGTGGAAGTGCAAATACAATAGCCTCAGTTGTTCTCCCAACACCTTGAGTTGCTTCAGAAACACCAGATATCTGTATATCTTTAAAAGCCACCACTAAAAACCAAACTAAAGGGAGAAGAGGGCCTAGTTATGGTGTTGCAAATGATGGAAGAAAATGAGGATGTTTAGTGCTAGCAGATGTAGCCTAACTTCTCAAGCGAAAATTACAGGAAAAAGGCATGTCACATACTCTTCTCTTTAACAAGAAGTAAATAGGAAGTTTAAGAAACAAATGGAAGGGATGGGGATATACACAAATGAAACCGCAGGGTTGCAGATTCTAAATGTAAGTGTTAAATATTTACATTCTTATTAAACATTAATTAATTCATACAACTTAACAATGTTTGCATTTTATCTATGGCCTGGAAGGAGGAGTTAGAGACTACTACACCTTGGGTAGAAATCAATAATGAGGATGGAAGCTGTTACTACGCATGTGAATCCAAGCCAAGAAAGTTAAATTGCATCCTCAAAGGGAAAGGAGAAAATGTAAGTTTAACATTTAATTGTTAGTGAATTGAACAATTTTGTGACATTTGTGTAATGAAAAAACAATATACTGAATTAAGAAATGAATGCAATGACTACCAATTTCAGTTTGAATTGCATTTCTTTTAGGTTTTTTCCTTTTTGTTGAAGTTTATGAATGGGTTACCAAGGGTGATGGAAGCTTGGTTGGAATTTTCACATTCTCTACAATGTTAAAAGTTTTCAGGGAAAGCTTAAAGTCTGTGGCTCGAAAGAGATGATAAGCTTTTTGTAGTAAAGTGTTGGTTCCCTTTATTTTCATCACTTAGTCTTGAATTTAGATCAGATTATCAAGTAGCCATTTTATGTAGTATATCATAAACCAATCAGTGTGAATTGCATTTCTTTTAGGTTTTTTCCTTTTCGTTGAAGTTTATGAATGGTTGAACATGTACATTGTTAATACAAAGAATTGAAATTATAGGTCAATTAAACATCTTTGTCTCCTTATCAATGATTTGATAATTTATAAAACAACTTAGCAATTGTGTTAATCATTGGAGCTAAAGTACGGATGACATTTTTAGAGTAGTCAATTGCTGCCTCTTTTAACTCCTTTTGACTACTAACCAATACTCCACCTCCATTGATTAAAGATCTTATTTTGTTGCTAATCTTCCTTACCACATATTGAAACATCAAACATCTTTAGGCTAGTTCATCAAACATGTTTAAGCTAGTACATAAAACATCAAACATGTTTAGGCTAGAACATCAAATTAGGAATATAACAGATGTTGAAACATTTAACAATTGCATTTTACAACATTAGGTTAGGTGAATTACATTTGCACATTGTTCTAGTACATCAAACCATTTCTAGGTTAGGCTTTAAAGATATAACTATTGCCTTCATTATTTAGGCTAACAAACATAAGCAAAACTACTAAACACAAGCTTAAACAAGCAACAAATTTCCAACACTTTGCTTAATGTGTTTCATTACTACTCCTTGTGGAAATTAACAAATTCTTTAACTTCAAAGTTTCTGTAATCCTTACAGCTTGCAAAATATCTACTGCATTCTCTCTTAACTCTGCCACTTTAGCCTTCAATAGATTACTTTGACAATATAGCATCTTCTCTCTGTTTTTCAGATCTAAAGTGATCTGTCTTGCTCTTGGACAAAATATTTGATCATGCCATTCATGAAATCTCAAACATTTTCACTCTACCATCAAAGAAAAAACAACAATTCATTATATGTACATAAAAATGTACCAAAATTATCAGAAAGAGGTGACAACCATAAAGCCTTCTTCTTGGATTTTCATCAGTCTATGAAGTCCATCTAGATGCTTTTAAGTTACAGTAACAATATTTAGCCTCTCCGTCATAGTCTCATTCAACTGGGTAAGTTGAAGAAATCAGCTTTTATGACCTTAAATCAAGCTTTGAATGCGTCCTTCTACTGCCAAAGATGAAAATTTTTAAAATTTCAACTCAACACAAAATTACAACCAAGAAAACAACAAACTGAATCCTCTAATCAACCTCATTACCTTGAAGAACTACTGCTTGAGCTCATTCTCAAGTATTATAGCACAATACTGTAATGTTGATTGTGAACCCACTAATAGCTAAATGATGTCTACAGAACTGAATTTGTTTGCTCCTAAGAATCTACATCTCTTCCATGAATGTCATCCTTTATCTTAAACCTAGTGGATAGAGATAAACAAAATAAGGATAACCACCAACGAAGTTAAACCAAGTGACATAAATCATATCCTACGTAATATGTCAAGTAGATGAGGAAGATGAAACTTGATCATATCCTATATACAAATGTATAATAGAATTGCACACGAAAACAATTATAATCTACATGTTATTCAGACCTAGCTATAATCAAACCCATTTAAAGAAGATAAAGTAATTTACCTAAATGTAACATTGTTAACGAAACTTTCTATAAAAAAGGAAAAAGGGCAAAAGAATAAAGTGAAGATTCAAACACCATAAATTATATACAAAAATTAGAAGGGAGCATGAGTCATTACGTACTTGGGTCTTCAATTAGAGCATATGTATGTTTCAAATCTCCAAAACCCAAATCACCCTTTCACCTCCAACGCCAAAAGAGAGAACTCACACTACATAGAAGGTACAAGCGAGATTGGAGTGAAGAAATATGTGTGAAGTAATGATGCGTGCAAGGGTTATAGTGAAGACAAAATCGAGAGAAGAGAAAGAAGGTGAAACACCTGTTGGAAAAAAATTGGTTGATTTAGGGTTAAAGAGTGGAAATTAAAATGAAATTAAAATTTTTTCTTAAATTTCACTTGGCTTGAACAATAACTTATGTGTTCTTAATGTGGCATCTAAAGACTAACTGGCCTGTATGTAACAGCGCGTGTAAAACACACCCTAATTTCTATCTAAAAAAGTCTTAAATTGAGCAGACTCGTGCATATAATTTTAGACCTTCTTTGAACAAGTTACAAGTTTACGTCTTAAACTGATCAAATTAAAAAAAATTAAGCCCTAATTTTAACTTTTAGCCTTGAATTAAGAGTTAGAGATGGATGTTAGAGAGAAAGAAAAGCTTGATGTTTACTTATTTACTGTACAGATTGACATATGCTGATGTTGGAAATTAGCGGTAGAAAAAAAATGCTGGAAGATACATGTGCTGGAGAATTGAGCTACGATTGTTTTATTTAAGGGTACGTTGAATTATTAATATACTATTCTTCTTTGGTAGCAAAATAATAAAATTACCCTTCTTTTTATTCATTCTAACAATTCCACCACAAACTCATTCTCTCGGTGAAGTCATGGTTGGGGGTTTTTTTTTCAAAAAATTAAGATTATTTTGACAAAAAAAAATTATGGAACTTTCGCATTTGACTTAAATGACCAATTGAGACTTTTTCCCTAAATTTATTAAACCAAACTTTACATAGAAAAGTACCGATCCAACTCCAGGCTGAAGTCTTGGAATTCCCAATATCGATGGCAAGCCTATCTCAAGTTTGAAGTTAATGAATTGGAAATCAAATATGTCATTAAGTCAATAACCATTAAATATAACTCTCAGATATGCACGCACGATTTTTTGGGATAAACTAAAGAGCTCCTTTGTATATATATAAAAAAGAATCTGTTGCTATGGAAACAACTAATGAGTACAGCAAGTCAGTTGTCTTCACTTATGCAGTATTAACTATTAACGCTTTTTCAGTGGACAACTGGGCTCTATAAGTTACCGTGTAGAATGATACATGGTAAAATATATTTACTAAGTTTACCCATCGAAATTAAAGCATAAATTGATCAATATTAATTTTCAAGTTTTGATAAAATATTGGGAGATGGATGTTTTTATCTAAATGATTGCACCACATCACCTCTAAATTATAAATACTAGACCAACATAAGTTGAATTTTAAGCAAAATTAAGTAAAAAGAAAAAACCTCTTAGATAAAATAAATGTCATGACTCTCTTTTTACTAGAAGAATAAAAAGAGAAAGATGTAAGAAGTATTGAAACAAAAGTCAATACTAGAACCATCACAAATCTAGCATTCTCATCCAACTGTCCATTTTCAATCCCTAAACACTAAACATTGTATATGGAGTCTTTTATTTTAAATTTTCGGTCAGTGTAGGATAAGAGGAATCAATTCTTGTTGGCTTACATCTGCATCATATTTCCCCTCTGTCGGCAGTACTCCTGAGGATTTGATTTTTGAAACTAGTAGATCCTTTAAAGAGAACTACTAAATTTAAAAGAAATGGCTCTACTGAAGAAATTATTCCAACTGATAATGGCATATAAAGGTAACATGTATATGAACGTCAAAATGACAAAACCATAAACTGTTTTGCAGTACTCCAATCGGTGAGTTTTAACAAAAACTAAAACATTACTTCTGTAGAGTTCTAGTTCCTATACATATACCTATTCTCATTTCCCCTTCACCATGGTAAATTCATAAAATATCTTCTGATTCATGGGAACCAAACTTCTACTTAAGAGTTAGATCACATGTCTGATAATATAATAATGTTAAAACCAACTACGTAATATTAACTAGGATGTTACTTGGCTTAGTCAAGTTTATCATGGCATGTATAACTTGTTGCCACACTTGCACCTCCATGCTTCCGGGTAATACTCCGCCATCACCGGCGTTCCTGGTGGCAACGGCACGTGCACCGGCTGGCATGGAGTGCATTTCCCACACTTTGACGCGCAATGGGGCGGCGACGAGCCTAGTCCACTTAAAACCCTCCGTGCCACGTTCAAAGAAGCCTCCTTGGTCATCTCATCCTTTCTCCTCTCAAGATCCTGTGAATTCAAATCACAATTGTAAATGGAGCACGTACACAACACGTGCTAAAGTGCGCACGAAGAAGTGGTTCACGAGAAGAGGAGGTAAATGGATAGATTTTGAGGTAGATTATATTCTTTAGAGCGCACAAGCATGCTTCCGCTGAAAGCGCTGAGCAGTAAAAAGACGTCAAAGAGAAAGGAAATAGATGATGCTCGATTATCAGTTTGGCTAAGGACAGTGTTGTACGCTAAACTAGGCTTGAAACTAGAAAGGGGGCAAGGGACCACCATGGTTTGTGTGCTAGCTGATGCCTAATCATGGCTCATGTTGTCCATGGATACGTTAGATTCATCACGCGGCTCACAGTGCAAACGGGTCCCTTTGCGTGGCCTGCAAGTACCGTTCTTGACGCAAATCATGGATGTATCAATTGTCCTTGTTACATGAAAAGGAAAAGATAAAAACTTTGTAGTCTAGATGGTAGCTAACTAGGTACTGTCAAGCCACAAGTCATTGTCGGTCAATTCCATCTTTGACTGGTGCTGTAGTGTGTACTTATTTGGTTATTTGGTGTTATTTTTTATTTGTAAAAGAAACAGAGGCACGTGTTTGTTGTCTTCAGGCATTGGACAAGATGCAAATTTAGGATAAAATGGGTCTAAAATGAAGATTATTGATTTAAAACTAAGAATTAATATCTGGTATAATCTAGCTAGACTCATAGGCGCAACAGATCCAAACTCACCTGAAAATAGATTTCAGCTTTACCGGACAACGAACATCTGGGGTCTGCATTTTATGGAAAACGAATTAATGAAGTTACTCATTATTCAGGTATACAGCAATTTGAAAGACCCTAAGGCAAATATTTGATAGTAAAACAAGGAAAAATGTAGACAGTGATGACTGAGATGAGTGCAGTGCTTTCTTTGAAGTTCTACTCCCTTCTCTTCTCTTACCAGATTGAGTGAAAACAAAAAACCCAATAGAAGTTTGAAAGATGACTAATAAGAGAGCATAAAAAGGACCGGAACTTCTGCAGAGAGAATAGTTAAATACTTACCTATGCAAGTGACTGTGGAAGTGATGGAGGTGAAGAGCGCACAAAGGGAGAAGAAGAAGAAGAAGAAGATGGAGACACAGTAAAGAAGAGAAGGTTTGTTGATGAATCTCAGTTTTGATCTGCTGTTTGTCTTCGAACCCATGAACGAGAAAATAGGCAAGCTAAAAGGTCAAAGTTAAATTCCCTTTGGAGAACGCAGAATTAAGCACCAATTCACTAGCAGAATAAGACTAGTTTTCAAGCTACTAAACAAGAAAAGCCCACTCTTTATCTATTTTATTTTGACATGAGTAAGGTTGAATTTGATTATATTAAACTAACAATGATCATGCACAACCGCTACGTTCTACGCAACTTTCAATGCTAGTCCTCTCGTAGGAGAAGAAGAAGATGGACATCCCTTCTTTTTTATTCCTCTCGTCCCCATGATTCTGTGGAGTCTGGCTTGAAGTTGGTAAATAATAAATGTGTTAGTGGGGGTGGTTGTAGTAGAGAAGGGCAAAAGTGGATGTGTATTAGTACGGGAATGCAGATAGGTGTAAGAAGAGAGACAGTGGCAGTCGTAGGTAGTAGTGGTAGAAGTTGCAGAGAGAGAGGGGAAGAGAAAAAGATTGTTGAATCTATGAGTATCGTCTGTTCCTAAGCTTTACCATGTTTAGATCTAGGATTCTCGGACAGGCTTTCTTCACCATCTTTCAACCATTTCCCTAACCCAGAAATAATACATGTACATCAAAACACACACACTGTCCACTCTATTAGTTTCTCCCGATACCATTCCCATCCTTACTTTTCTTTTTAACAATTCAGCATCTCACACCTTTTCTCTTCTTTTTAGCTATTTTTTTCCCCTCTTTATACCACAAGAACATTGAAAAATTTACAAAAATATCACCCATTTCATTCTTAATCTTTTTCTTATATCTGTGAACATGAAGCCGTTAATTGCGCTTGTAGTTCAGCTTAAGTTTTCCACTGTCTTTTTATTTCACAAGTGACTGAATTCGTTTTTCCAGAAAATAAGCATGCCGATGAATTAAATACTTGCTACGCATTAAGTTACACTTTATAGAGATGCAACGCAACATTGAAGTTTATTAATTTTTGAGATATATTTCATTATCATGTTTTATGACTGACATGTTAGGAAATTATGATGGTTAACGTAAATCGTTACAACCAATCAACACTTACTTTCTTTAGAATATTTCATTATTTGGTACTTAAACTGATAGACAAAGGGCATTAATTAGAAGTTGCTGCAAAAATTAACTTTGCAAGAGCTAAATTAATTCTTTAGGCCCGAGTTCACTCGTTCTTAAATTTGGTGAATGGAGAAGGTACGTTTTGTCTGTCTTAATATGCCCTAGTGGACCTTCTTTGGATAAGAGAGTTTCAATTGTTTAAATTCCTGGTCCTGGACGCATGTACAGTGTTTAGTTTTCTGCAAGTAATTAGGGTACATACATTAATTATCCGTTTTGGACTGAATTGACCCCTACCTGTAGCAGAGAGGATGTGGAGTCATTGTCTAGCTGCTGTCTTCACTCTTCAGTCGACTATGAATGAAAGTCTCTCCAGATTCCAAGTGCAAGGACGTATAGATAAAATATCCAGGCCACATGTTTGGGACCGATACTTGGGTGTGTCGACTATGAGGCCTGGAGTCAATTCCAAGAACTGCTCTTCACATGGTCTTAAAAGATATTTCAATTCTTTACATGGAGCCTTCCTTTTCTTTCGAGGTGAAACTCCTGATGAAGATTCTAATTACTCAATCAAAACTTTCCAATCAATTTTTCATCTCTTTTCGTACCCGCATCGCTTTTTGCCTTTAGCTATTGATTCATCAAAAGTAAAAATTACCAACATCTTTAGTATTGGTTCTTAATTTGTGGCCTGACAACTTCAGCGCGAATTTCGTAAGTGCAACTTTTACTCGTAGAATATGATCAGACAATTAGCTAATAATTTGTTGTAACCTCTAATTAGACTAAATTTCAACCTTCCTTAAGTTATCCATGACATACAAAGATATGCACTTGAACTTAAACCTTAAACAAGTCATTATCATGAAAATCATCATTTGGTCAGAGAAATGTTGAATATGGACCTTAATTGGAATGCTTACCGTGCCGCATTAGAGCAAAAATAGATATGAATTAAGGTCTCCTAATTTTCCTTGCGAACATTGAAGATCAACATTATTTCTTTCCCTTTCTCAAAGAAAAAACCATTTTTCCTTTTCCATGTTATCCTTTTTCTCATGCTGAAATTAATTTTCTTCTGTGGCTTGAAATTGTACAAGAAAAGACGGGAGGGACAATAAATGAGAATAGTATGCTTTGTGAACACACGCCTATATATATATATATATATAGTTTAGGAATATGGTTTGCATTGCGATCTAGGATAGGGAAATGGAGCACTAAAAGTTTAATATATGATTTTACCAGCTCGAATAAGTAAAGTTTTCCCCAATTGAATTGGCTGTTGCAAGCGTGAGAGTGAAGCCATTTTATATATGGTTAAGTAGTAAATAGATGTAGCTGTGGAGGAAAGGAAAAGTGTGTACAAGCAGAACCAAGTTTGTCACTGTCCTTTTGTTCACGTCCAAAAGTACTGTAAAATTCTAAGTCATGTGCCTCAGAAAAGAAGAGACTCTTGTCTCCCTCATTAGATGCTGTATACTTTGACGAGTCTTTTGTTATATGTCATGTATGTTTTCAGAAACCAAATTCACCACTGCCCCACCACCACCACCAGCTTAGGGTTTACAGCAATAGGAGAAACGTGAGGGTGACGTCTGAAAGAGAAGCTCACGTTACGGTCTGACTGAATCAATTCAGTTATTTAATTTTTTAATAACGCTGGCTGTCTAACCTCGATCCAGGGTGTAGAATTCTACCGGACTTGATTATCTGTGCCATCAACCCTATGCTAATCCTGAACTACTCCATTCTAACTATCTATTTATGTGTACCGTAGAATTGCCTGCTTTACTACTATTAGTCTTCCTTTAACATAAGACATAAACATGGTCGAAAGAATCTTGGAACACATGGTGCGTTGTCAAATCAGGTCAGCTATATTTTTACACTCAAAAGTGAAAAAGAGTAAAATTTGAAGTCATAATAGAAGATTAACCTGGTATTATTCAACCTCTCAATGTTTTTGAAACAAACAAACATGACAAAAACAGAAGTTCAATTTTCAGAAAGAATGTTAGTGGCGAGCTTGGATAAGTAGCAAATGATTCCTTAAAGCCTGTTGGTCGCTAAAAGCTAGAGAAAAATGAGAGTGCCTATGGAATTGGGGTAAAGCAAATGGACGAGGACATGAGGAAGCGTAAAGACTAGCATATTATGATTTCTGTGAGTAAGATGTGTCTGTTGGCGGATTCAAAGCGTCCCATCCAATTCAAACTCGTTATTTTAGCTTTTCATAAATCTATGCAAGTTCTACTTGGTTCATTTCCATCTCTTGATCAGGTCCCTATGGAAGTTCATGTCATATAGGGTCTCCATATAGGAGATTTTTAAGTTGTTATCTTGCATTCATATACTGATTTATAATAGCCTTGTTTTGTGTACCCCGAAAACAGTTATTGCATTGTAGTTCATTCAATATATTGACTCCGAGGTCTTGAAGAATGGACATATTTAGATATTTAATTTCGGCAACATTTACATCTTCTCAAATTTATAAGATAAGTTAAATATCTTATGAAACTCTTTTTAAATTAAAAGTTATTTAATTACCCCATCATTTCTACCATTGAAGCATATTGTTTTATATTTAATCTAAGATAAGAAAGGATTAATTAATAAATATAATTGATATGGGTAAAAAATAACTTATTATAAGTAGTTGAAAATTGAAGATAAACTTAACTAACTCTAAGTGACTAAAGAAAGAAAATAAATTAAGAAACCCAATCTGTATTAATTAAGAGACCATCATTATGTATATACCTATACATACATACATATATATAATATTACTTGAAATAAAATAAATGCTTATGATAAAATTAATTAAAGTTAAATACTAAAGTTCCAACTTTTATGGCAATAACTAAAAATAAATTTGTTACTTCATTTTAAAGAAATCAAGGCATTGAAATTGGAGAAGAAATAAAAGATATACTCTAAATTTTAGAAATAGTTTCTTAAATTTACGACAAATTTACATTTTATAATTAGTGGATCAAAATTTTTGTTGATTTTGTAATATATTATATTTAAAAAATCTTTAAAATTAATTATGTTAGCTTTTATATAGAATAAATTAAATTTGAAATCTTAAACTTGAATTGATTTTGTAATTCTAATCAAATTTATAAAATTATAATAAGTGGCGATAATATGTATTCAATCTTTCAATTTGTTGCAAAATTTGTTCGCTATTAACCCTTTAATTAACAGTGTTGAAGCGGAGTGACCAATAAATTTTTACGTGGCAAAAATTTTATATGTTGGCAATTCCATTAAAAACAAAAAATCTAATAGAGGGCTTTTGGTAACTTACCCAAAGCTTTCTGTTGATATGCGTTTGTGCTTGGCTCTGTTGCTTCACCGTGTCACAAATTTCTACTCCTCCATCTCCTTCGGCTACCAACAAGGGTTGACAAAGTTAAAGCTGAGTCTAGGTTAAAGATCGAGAAGACATAAGGAACATATTCTTTCCCCAACTCTCTTAATATATCTAGATCATGATTGATTTTTCTCTCTTAGGTATATAACAGGTTTGATCATAAATGTGTACGCTCTACATCTATGCATATCTAAACTCCAACAAGTTAGAACTTTTGGTATAACTTATGTAATGAAACAAGATTAATGTCTTTTTAACTTGTTTGATGTTAATTTTCTTTAAGACATGTACGTAATGAATGTTAGAATCACCAACAATCTCTAGCAAATTCTAGAGTGTGCTGAACCTTTCTTTAAAAGTGAAGCTTATTCTTTAAGTTTCATTAAACTGGCATAGTTTGTAGTGAGGAATAAATGGATTCACCAACTTGAGCTTCTATATAAACATGAATCCTCTTCTTTATCTTTTTTGCTAAAGAGAGAAACAGTAAAAAGGCATCCCAGAGTGATTGTGGGAGTTGCTAAAGTGTTGTTTGGTCAAAGTATTAGAGTGACCAAAATAAATTGTCTTGTCTTCTTATATTAAGTCTTGGCGTGTCTTGTAAAGGAAGCATATGTTGATCGTACGAGGACGAATAAGACTGCAAATTTATAGCATGCATGCCTTGGTCATGTAAGTTATCACAAATTATAGGTAACGATGAAGCACTCAATGCTGAAGGGTCTTCCCCAGCTAGAGATACGTGATAATCCTGTATGGATTGGATGTCAGTACGGTTTAGCATATCAGCTACCGTACGAGGAGTTGAAGTTTCGAGCTATGGTACCACCAGAGATGGTACACTCAAATGTGTTTGAACAAGTAAAACAAGCATTAGTTAGCGGGTGTCAGTATATGATAACCTTCACAGACGACTTTTTAAGGTACGTACGAGTTGATTTCATGAAAGACCAGAGGCATTTATTACGTTTGAGTTTAAAAGAGAAAATTAAAAAGAAGTCGGGAGGAAGAACCAATGCCTATGCATCCACAGCGGAGGAGATTACACCTTAAAAGAGTTCTCTAATTACCTCCAAGAATGTAGAATTCGCCAATAACTCACGTGCTCACGCACTCTGCAAGCAGAGTGAAAGAACTGGCACCTAACAGAGGTGTGCAGGAGCATGTTAAACATCAAGAATGTACCTCTACAATATTGGGTGGAATGTATAAAGTTAATGGTACATGTGACAAATAGGTTGCTACAAGCAAGAATGGGGTTGTCTCGCCACATAAGAAGTTACAGAATATTAAACCCAGGGTGAGTCACTTTCGAGTCTTTCAGTATGTGTGCTTTATATTTGTTCTAAATAGTTTACGTGGTAAGTTTTATAAGAATGTGATAAGATGAATATTTATGGTTTATGATAATAAGCAAAAAGGTTAGACTTCTACTACGTGTCTCGGAATGTTGTATTTGTTGGATATAATTCCAACGTGGCCTGACTTGATCTTTAACCATTTTTATTGTTGCTAAAATTTTGTGTTTGCTGTTGTTGAATTGATCCAATTTTATCTATAAGTTGGGAGTCCATAAGGCTATGTTTGGTTGAGGGGTTGAGGACGGAAGGGGATGGAACGTAACACGCTTCCATCGTTTGATTGAAGGTTTT
>JAOQMS010000179.1:6176047-6196205 GCA_027563885.1 Erythroxylum longipes
TCAGAGCAAGGAGTTAGACTCCGGTAACGGGCTCTAACAGATTATGGTATCAGAGCATGCATGAAGAGTCAAGAGTCGGACTCCGGTAACGGGCTACGAAATAACACTCTGACTATCACAATTCACTTTGATGTGTTTTTGTCGAATCCCTAATTCACCAATCTATCCTTGAAGCCAAATTGCCTCCTTCACATCCTCTATAGTTGTCATATACTCTACCTCCGTAGAAGACAAAGCCATTATTGATTATAAGGTAGACCTCCAACTGATTGGTGTCTTCATAAGAGTAAACACATAGTCAGTAGTTGATTGATGCCTGTCTAAATCACCGACATAGTCGGAATCACAATATGGAACTACATATTGACCGTCTTGCTTATGTCGCTAAAATACCAAACCAACATCTATGATATTCAGAATGTACCATAGAATCCATTTCATAGCTTGCTAATGTTCCTTTCTAGGATCATGCATATACCTACTCACAATCTCAATTGCTTGTGAAATGTCGGGCCTTGTACATATTATAGCATACATTAAGTTATTAACAACATTTGCCTTTGGTACTTTTGACATATATTCCTTTTCGCATCATTCTTTGGAGACAAAGATGCACTGAGCTTGAAATGAGGAGCAATCGGACTACAGACAGGCTTTGACTTTTCATTCAAGCTAAAATGTTTTAGTACCTTTCTCATATATTGTTTTTGAGTCAAACAAAGTCTCCCCAATTCCCTATCTTTTCTTATCTCTATGCCGAGAATCTTCTTCCCTTTGACACAATTCTCACAAAAATCCATTTTCTATGTCTTCACCCATTTCAACAATCCTTTATTTACTAAGAGATTTAAAGATTTTTCCGCTGCGTGCCTCAAGCACGTATTCCATAACTCGGTTGCTTCTAACTCCTTCTTATCACTAGAAGTTGTTATTATTGCTATTACAATAACAATAGTACCTAGATAATGGTACAATCTATTATTCTTTCATACTCCCTTTAATACTATAAATGCACCAGAGATGATCTTCATCACTCTATCTTTTGCTACCACCTCAAGACCCTTTTCTTCTAACGCTCCTACAAAAATGAGATTCTTCGACAAACTCGACATATAACGAACATCTGTCAAGATTTTGATTGATCCATCTTGATTCCTCAAATAAATGGAGCCAATCCTATGTATGGTGAGAGGGAAGTCAATTGTTGTGTAAACAATTCCATCTTCTAGTTCTCTAAAATTATAGAACCAATCCCAATTGGGACATATATGATGACTGCATCCTGAATCAAAAAACCATGCACTAGAAAAGTTAGTTGATGATTTAACAATAAGTGAAAAATCTGAGTCTTCATCATTACACTCAGTTATATTTGAATCTGCAACGTCCTTTCCTTTATCAAGTTTACCTTTATTTTTGAGTTTAGGACAATCCTTCTTCTAGTGCCCTTTGTCCTGACAAAAGGCACATTCATCTTTGCTCAATTTGGGCCTCGATTTCGATGTCTCTTTCCTTCCTTTAGTTTGGCTCTGCAAACGATCTTTGACCATCAAAGCTTCTATTGCTCCACTTGTTTGTTCTTCCTTTGTCTTCCTTTTCTATTCATAACTGTACAAAGTAGCTGTAACTTCACTAAGAGACACATTAGCTTTCACATAAAGTAGAGTAGTTTTAAGAAACTCAAACTCCTCAGGAAGGGACCCCAACAACATTAAGGCAAGATCTTCATCTTCAAATGTCACATCCACATTCATTAAATCAGTAACTAACTAATTAAAATTGGTGATGTGATTATTTATAGTGGTACCCAGAACATAAGATAAACGAAACAGTCTCTTCTTCATATGGAGCTTATTCTGACTGCTTTTCTTCAAGAATTTTTCCTCCAATGTATTCCACAATTTATATGGAGAAGTTTCTTTCGAGAAAGCACAATTTTGCTCTCTAGAAAGACATGATCGAATGGTACTGTATGTCAAATGATGTATAGTCTTCCAATCTTTCTCCTCAACATCATCTGGTTTCTTTTCTTCAATGACAATGACAAGACATTGCTGAAAAAGAGCGTCTTCAACCTTACTTTGCCACATGTTGAAATGACCCGTACTATCAAAAATCTCAATCATAACTCTTGTATTTGTCACTATAGTTCTCGCGCAAAGTGGACGATGAAGAAGCAGTCGACGTGGATGATGTGGAATTTTTTTGGTCTTCTGTCATCTATACTACAATTTCTACTCAATAGTTGTCAATACGGAATGCCAAAAGTCCAAGGAAATCTTTTCTGATTTGGAAGATTAGACTACGCTACAACCACAGAGCATACTAAAAAGAAACATTGGCTTTGATACCAATTGTTGCAAAAACGCAGGGTTGATTTCTACCAATAATATCAAATTCACCTCGAGCACTATTGCATAGGTAAATAGAGTGTGAACGACTGTACTAAAAAATCACACCAAATAAATTCCCACGAACGACTGAAGGGGTCACAAATGATCTCACTTAAAACTCAATCTCTTTAAACAGAATTTTCCTAGACATATAATTTAATAGCACAATAATTTACTACAACTATACCCTACAATAACTATTAAATAAATAAATAAAGAACACCATAATTTAACAAGATTCAACCAATTATGCATACCTTCTCGAACAATACTAAATTGATATTTCACTATTTCAAGGAAATAATACAAGCGAAATATTGCAAAGAAAGAAAGAGAATTTTTGCTTTAAGAAAAGATAGGCAATTTTGGGATGATCAATAAAGATGAAGGAGCCCTCCTTTTATAGCTTAAGGAGGCTCTCCCATTTTGTGGTTCTCTAATATGGGATTTGTACATATGCCCCAAGGTCAACAATATCATGAACATAATGTCATAAAATGGCAAGATCTTTGGTAGTTATGTATTTTAGGATGTCAGTAATGATCTTGACTAGAGGTGAAACAATTTTCTTAAGGTCACTTGGTTTGATTTTTATTTTTTTGTTATAGTTTTTAGTTTTTAGGTTACATTTTTTTTGTTTTTAGTTTCTATTTTTCTTTCAAGTAAAAACAAAAACATGTTTGCTTGTTAATTTCAGTTATACTTTTATCACTTATAATAATTATATATTAGATAAAACTTAAAAATAAATTATTTTAATTAAATAAATTTATTTTAATTTCTTATAGAATTGTTATTAACAAATTATTAATAAAATTTTTTATTTTATTAAAATAAATATTTAATTATTTATAAATTAATATTTATTTTAAATATATTTTAATTATTAAATCAATTTTTATTTAAAATTTATATATTTTGGAAAATTTTAAATTTAATTATACTTATTAATAATTATGTTTATTGATAATTATAAAATTTTAATTATTAAGTAAAATTAAGTTATTCATAATTCTTATTAATAATTATTTTTATTAATTAAATATATAATATAATATTAAATTATTATTATTTATTATTAATTAAATAATAATAATTTAATTAGTTATATATGGGCTCAATCTAAGCATGAAGCCTTTTGCCCTTTTACCCTTAGTTGCATAATATTAGCAAAAGTCAATAGTTCAAACTTCCAAGCAGAGGTAAAAGTACAGAATATTTCTATACTTTGATAGTCTATTTTACCCTCTGGATTTAAATATATAAATCCAACATACTGTATTCTTGTGATAAAACATAAAAGCAATAAGAATAAGGAAAAAAAGGATTTAATTATCGAAATAAGAAATGGAATGTCGGAGTCAGTGGCGATACGTACGTTTCTTGCGAGAACTGTTTTATTTCTTGTCCGGAGAACCAACATCCCTATCAGTTAGTTGAATCCTGACAATGATAAGTTAAAGAATATGGTACTAGATGATAGTTATATAACACGTTTAAATCTATTCTCTACCAAATTGTTATTTAATTTCTTCGATGAGAAATAGTTATACAATACTTGATTCATAGCAGTTGCTTCTTATTTCGGGCAAGGTTATCCAACGTTAGGAGTCCATTAGACTTGGTCATTCACAAGTTGAAGAGCATGTGATGTGATCTAAGTTATGACTCTACATCCATTCACTTGTTCTACTTAAGATAAGATCAACAGGTAGACCTTTACAGGCAATTTAGGGCAGGCACCAACTGTCCTTCCCCCTTTTTCTTTAGTAGGATTTTTATCTTTTGCTTTGAGGACCAGTAACTGAAAGTCCACACCAGGCAGGTGGGGTCATTTGGAGATTAAACTGATAAAAAAGGACAGGGAAGGGAATATCATCATTTGTGAAGCATGAAATGATGGGTACATCTACAACACTTAAGTAGACATATGGGACCTTAATTGTTGCCAAAACCCAACCATCATTATCATCAAATTCACTTTAGCTAAACCTTCAAGTTGCAGCAATTGATTGGCCACTAGCCACAAAATATGCTTAAAAATTAAAAATAGCAAAAGCAGTGCAGTTAGTAGCCCAATCTCTTCAAGCCATTAGAGGACCTGTCATTTCCCAAATTTAAGATTTGGCTTATAAGTAAACAGTTGGTGATTGCTTAGCACAAAAACGTAAATATTCTTAGCAAAAGTTCTGGTGGTTCTTTTCTTTTTTCAGTGATCATATCCTTTTTTTTTCAAGTTATATATATACCTCTATTTATAGGTTGGCCACCTTTTAATATCAAGGAAGAGGCTAGCAGAAATCAGCTTAGACAGAAGAGTGAACTTGAAAGGGTGTTCCAGTAACACAAAGTCCAGAGGACTCGCATACTAGATGGGAAATTACAGATTTAGATTGTCAGATATGATACCAAATGCCTGGTTTTACAAGCTTAAGGACATGAGCAGGAGCAGAAAGCAATATACCTCTCAGCCTTCCAAGAAAAAACTTTCTTCAACAATTACATCATCACGAAAATCAAATGTTTCCCAGCAAAGATACTCATATTACTTCAATGCAACACCTAGCAGTGGCAGAGTTGATAGATGTCACAATTCTGGGGTAAACCTAAAAGTATCAGATATTCATATCCCTGAGCAGCCAAGAACGTCCTCAAAGAAAAGAATCCAAAGGAAAACCATCTACAGACCCTCTCCTAAACCAGTCTCCACTTCACTCACTTCTGGTTGTAGCTGTCATGCTGCTCTTAACTCTGTGTGGACAGGGTCTGTTCCAGATAGTTTGGTAGGCCGCTGCTCTGGCTCGTCAGTTGAGAGCCCTCCTGAGAGTTACTACCATGAATCTCTCCTATCTGAATCTGAAGAAGAAGATGGCTTTTGTGTTCCTTGTTCATTTGATCGTCAGGTAGGGTCATGGTCTAGCTCTCGCAATTGCAAGTTTAGTTCTTCCACAACAGATATCATTATTGACGTGAAGGATGAGTGCTGTCTATCAGATATAAAGAGGGTTGATGTTTATGACACCATGATTTCAGAGCTGGAGCTTCCTCGTATAGTGACTAAGCCAACAAAACGCAGTGACAGGACAGTTGAAGCCACAAAGTTTAGGAATAGCTCATCCAAAACAGAAGTTTCAAAAGCAAACAGGTCTCGCTCTGTAAAGTTTGTCAAGGAGGAAAGCATTAGGACGCGTATGGAGCAAAATATTAATCATCATCCCATAAGAAAGGTCTCTTCAAACTATGCTGGGATAAGACTTCGAGCCAATTCTCCAAAGATTTCAAGCAGGAAAGTTCAGGCTTGTGCCAGAAAAAGTGTATCGTCATCAAGAAAGAAGTCCCTCTTGGAGAGCTTTGCAGTGGTCAAGGCCTCAGTTGATCCAAGGAGGGACTTCACGGACTCCATGATGGAAATGATTGTGGAAAACAACATCAGGGAACCCAAGGATTTGGAAGACCTTCTTGCTTGTTACCTCTCATTAAATTCAAAAGATTATCATGATCTCATAGTGCAGGCATTTGAGCAAATATGGTTTAACATGACTGGCCTTCACCTGTAAAATCTTCTAAATTATCAAATATCAAATGCAACTATGGCAATCTTTTCTTATCATTTTCCTTTTTTTAGCATTGACGTTTTGAAGTTAACCCAGAACAAGAGATCTAGTTGTGGTATGATTTTAATAGTCATAATAGGACTGCAAATTCACATAAATAGTTATGTACAGAGGGATACCATCTCCAAAAGATATCCATTCCAGGAACACGGGGACTAGTTGAAGTAATGTTCCTAGCTTCTCGACTGAACCTTGGAGTTGGATTATCACAAGGAACTTGAAACAGTAGTATTAGTGTTACGCTTTCCTAGAAATGACAGGTGTCCTTGTGTTGTGGAGACTGGGAACAAATCCAGATAATTTAGCAGTCTTCCCTCAAAATAATTCCCAAGAAAGATTTCACTTCCTGTTTTAACCTTCCTTGAAAAATGATGGAGCTTTTTAGCTTAACCAGCATAGCAGCAAGAGATCGTAAGTGTACAAGGAATTTCAGGAACCTGCTGTAATTAACTAGCAGTTTTATATGTACCAAAAGGGGAATATTTTTTGTTAAAACAATTGATAGCCCATATATTTGAAGATTCGGTAAAAATAAAATGCTAGGTTGAGAGGAGTTTATAGTTTTCACACATAATTCTCCTCTCCGCTATGTTATAAAAGAGCTGAATCATGATTGCTAATTGCATGGGCATGAGATTATGATAACGAGAAGGGTAGCAATAGAAGTGGCATGCAAGATTTTGATTAAAGAATTGTTAGTTAAACCATGCCAAAACTGTATTCAATGAAAATGCCACCCACATGTCTCTTGTCCGTCATTTCCTCTTGCAATTCACCTTTAAGAATGGAAATGAGAACTATGTAATTGCCAATTGGATACCCATACTAGGTAATTCAAAACAGAAATGGAATAAGCGTAGCCTATCCTGTTTGAGTTGAAGTTTTTGCCTCATAATTTGCAAAGAACTTCATGAATTATGATCCCTTTTGCTATATTAATACCAGTGAAATTACCGCAGCCGGCATAGTATCATGAATCATTCCAGATGGAAAGGATTTTATACTCTCCTTTCCTTCATGTTCGTTTATATATTCTATTCATTGACAAGGATGCTGGTAAACTGGTTACCTGAGATAGGTATAATGAACCCATCCAATACATATATAGGTCTGTGCTGTAGTACTTTAAAGGTTAGATGGCAGAGGGTCACTGACAACGTCACTTATGTGACAATTATGATAGCTTTTCAGCTTGAAAAGTTGGCTCGTATCCAACATTTGGAAAGCAGGACCACAAGAACTATACAGTACTAATATTTGATGCGTATTTTGCGAGAGATAAGCAGCTCTCTTCTTGTTTTGTCCTTGTCCTGGTAAATTTAGCTAGGAGTGCAGGATTTCCATCCACATTGTTGACATAAATATCGATGATAATTGGTAAAACTGCTCAGAATAGTGGTCATCACATTGAAGAGAAACTATTTAACTTGAGGTCTAAGTTTTTCGTTAGGGGAGAAGAGCCTTGATTGATGACTTGACGAAATTTAATATGCTTAATAAGCACGAGCATTCTTTGTATAATGCAAAACAAAATATACTTCTCTTTATAAATTTCATGATAGGTATAAAATGTCTGAAGATTAGAGAAAATTTATTACTTAACCGGATCGTAACGTTACGTTTATTTCCCATAAACAATGTTCTATCCTGGTTTCATTTGTTTATCTGTTTGAGTAACAATCTTGCTAACTTTGACAATTATTTAGTGATCATACGTTACCCCCTTTTTTAATGTTTGGAGTGAGCGTTAGTCTATCTTCTGTCACTAAATTGCTGCTACAAGAAAAAGCAACAAGATTGTGACCTCACGCCCGTGATAGGTCTACATGGAAAATATTGGTGTGGGTAGCATAAGTTTTTGCGCTGACATCTGCGCAGAAGATCCAACGCGAGTCCGGAAAGGGAGAGCCTATAGAATGTTGAGGCACAGTCTCATACGGTATGGTAGTTTGAAACTGCAAGTTTCCTATAGCCTTGTACGATGCTAGAATCGGGAGTTTCCAAGTATCCAAATCATGCAAGGACCAATAGCTTACACATTCGAGGTATATGACAGCAAGCAAGAAGAATCCCGTGAAATTTGAAGGGTCACTCACAAGTTCTCCACTGGCCCAGTGAGAACGTTATCCAGCATTTGCAATTGATTACTCTCGTTCCACGGAAAGAAAGCCACGTAGGACTAGTTAATTTCACGAGCCTGCTCATTTAAACTTTCCCAACCTCTTCATTATCAATCTTGATGATGGAACGCAAAATCTCAATAATACTAATTATAATAATTTTTTATGTTTTTGTATAAATCATTGAGCTAAATTATTTTTTACTTTAATCTTCTAAAGTCTTAATATAATTTGAAGTTTGAAAAAATGTGTGATATTTATGAAATAATTTGTTTTAGACGTGAGAAGTGATATAATGTGTTAGTTTAATATTGTGATTTGGTGTATATATTTTGTATATTTATGTATCTTCTTATTTTGGCAGTATCCTTTATATAGGTATTTACATTCTTTAGGACTCCAAGAGTTGTATCTTTACCTTCTTTAGGACTCTAAGAGTTGTATATATTTTATAACTTGTTTGTATATTATTTTCGAACGATATTCAGTAATCTAATGAATCGTTCTCTCTGTTCTTTTTGTTGTTTTCTTTCATGGTATCAAAGCAGGCTTAAAAAAAAGTCTCCCTATCTATCGCTAATCTCGATCATCACTATCATACCGGTATCATTCATTTAGTCAAAAATCTCGATGACCGTTCATCTCTGTATAAGTCGTATTTCCACCCCCCACACTCCCTTCTCCTTCCAACAACCATGGAGCAATGATCATGACGTGTATGTTGAACAGAGATAATTTTGATATGTGGGAAAAGGCTATGGCGAATGCTTTGAGAGCAAATAACAAGTTAGGGTTTATCAGCGGAATCTTGAATAAACCAGCAATTGATTCAACTAAAGCAAGCAATTGGGAGGCATGCAACTCAATGCTAATTTCATGGATTTTCAATTTGATTGACAAATTCATTCAGCCCAGAATTGCATATAAAGAGACCACTAAAATAGTTTGGGACGATTTACAAGATCGTTTTTCAGTTAGCAACGCTCCATGAATTCATGAATTGAAGGGAGAAATTGCCTCACTCAGACAACAAGGCATGACAGTTATGGCTTATTATAACAAACTGAAAGGAATATGGGACAAACTGGGCAGCTATATGAAGGTTCCAAACTGTACATGCAGAGCAACGCACAAATTTATTTGCGAGCTCTAGGAAGAAAAATAACACAAATTTATCCGAAACGATGTCGTTTTGGTTAAAACAACGTCGTTTCGATATATTTTTTTAATAAAAATATAATGGACAGGGCGGGCCGGTGGGCCATTGGGCAGGTCACGGGCCGTTGGGCTGGTCGGTGGGCCGGGCCGCGGGCGGCCATCCTGGCCCACCATAACTAAGATCGGGCTGGGCCAAGCAGAGGGCGGCCCGGGCTTGGCCTGACCTATTGCCATCACTAGTTGTAGGCAGGTTGGGTTAAAATGCTTCAAAACGCCTTATCGATTAGCTATTCTTCAAATTGCTCTGTAAACTTATAAAAAGAGAATTTGGTTAATTACCCAGAGTTTCATAGAGTTAAAATTGGTAGTCTTGAGAATAGGGTTCCCCTTTTTCGTAACTATTATGAGATGAATGTCAAATGCAATTTCAACAACCTAATTAATATCAGAATTGTCCATTCCATCTATCTACGTCCATGCAAAACCCATTTAAAGCATGAACTTTTTGCTCGGTACAAATTGCAAAACACTTTCTTCCTAATTTCCAAGGACAACAGACAATCAACTAAGTTTCAGAACCAATAAAACCTTGATGACCAATGATCCTAGAATTCCGTTACTTAAGCGGGAAACTCTAATTTAAAGAAAAGATCAAATCTTTAGCCTTGTAATGTCAACAAATAATGGAATTCAAGTAATCTGAATATCTAAAATGGGTTAGAGACAAGTACTATGTCCTCTCTCTAACTTCTCTCTTTCAGCCTAACTCATTCCCCCATAGCCTTCCTTCCTCCATTATCGATCTCTCCTTTTTTCAAGCTTTCTCCTCCTACTCAACCTCCTTCTGCCATCTATTTCCCATCCTACCATTTCTACTTACCCATTCTCTCTCACTAGAACCTGACTTTTCACAAAGGTATTTTAGTCCTCTCCATTTCCTACCCCTTTCCTGCCTCTCACTGTTTTCCTCTTTTAGAACCTGTCTCTACTACTTTTAAAAATGCAGACTCTGCAGATCACTCCCAATAATACAAACCAAGCATTTGACAAGGAGGATTTTCCTCCTTTACCCTTACCTTCTTCCTCACATTCTTCCCTAGGAGCAACTATGAAATTTGTCCTAAAACCAACTAAAACCCCTCAACCCACCGACATTCTATCACCAGTTGCACCCTCTTCCCTTCACACTTCAACCTCTATCTTACCCTCTTCAGCTACTACTACCCTTTTGATAGAGAGGAAAACATGGAAACAAGTGGTAGGCGGTTCTGCAAATCTTGCTCTGCATTTCTGCCACCTAAGATAGAAGATGGCTGAATTATCATTTTCCCGATAGGGAAATGTTACAAGAGGGGGTCCAATCTTAGGAAAACTCCCTTATCGGTTTTTTTTGGGACAAAAGACTTGCTTTTCCAGTTATACAAAGATGGGCTCAATCAGCTTGGAAGAACAAAGGGTTGTGGAGACCGTAATAGCAAAAGATCAATACATTTTGTTAATATTTTCCTCAAAGGCACAAGCTTTAAAAGTAGTAGAAGGGTCATGGTACATTGCAAACTTTCCACTATTTTTGAAACTATGGCAACCAGGATTTCAGGTTGGTTGTAAGGAAAAGAGACCAGTGCTTATGTAGGTAAATCTCTTCAATATCCCTCTAGAATATTGGACAACAAAGGGTTTGAGTATGATAGCTAGCTTTCACGGTAAACCTCTATGTTTGGATGATAATATAGCAAATAGAAGGCGATTGAGGTAATGCCAAAATTTGTATTAATATGGATCTTTTCAATAGCTTATCGGAATCTATTCTTATTATGAAATTAGGTTTTGATGGTTCCTTGTATGAGCATAATGTGACAGTCCAATACCAATGGAAGCTATTTCTCCCTGCTCAAGGTAAAAAATGGGTCCCTGGGGTAAGACTTTCCTTAGAAGGGACTATGGGGAACTAATGGGTGTTGGTCTCACTAACATTGAGGTAGGGCAGAATGATGAAAGCAGACCTGAGATTTCAGCTGAAGTTAGGCAGGAGAAAAATGAACTGAAAGGTGATGGGGAAAAATATGTGGCTGAAGATGCTAGGAGGGGAGGGGATGTAGGCAATGAGAGGGAAGGAGTCGTTGCTAGAGACTATGTTGGGGGAAAAGCTAAAGATGTTTCTGTAGTTAGCATGAATGAGGAAGCATTGGTGGATGATTCACTAGATACCCGTGATGATATTACTAAGGGGTTCGATCAAAAGGAAAAGTATGTTTCTTTCTCGGAAAATAACGATGAGGACCCTACTTAGGGCTGGCAAAAAATTGGTTTGAAACCAAACCGGTTCCGGATAATTTGAACAAAAATAAAAATTTTATGACCCTAAACTGGTTTTAAATCAATTTTTTTACCAAGCTGACCCAAAATTGAATCGGATTAGAAAACACCCAATCCGATTTAGAACCAGTTTGTCCGATTTTAACTTTCTCTATAAAACCAATCAAAAAACTATATCAAAGAAAGATAAATTATGGTTGTCTAGTTGAAGTTCAAACCAAACAAATGGTAAGCCTACAACCAAATTCAAAAAAAAAATTACAACCACCAAATTCAAAGTCTCCAACAAAATTATAGTGAGAAGCCACAAAGACATAAACAGTACACCAAATCTAAAATCAGTAAACCACATTGTTCATACAACAAATTCAAACCAAATAAAACATGTAAGAAATAACAATGATTTATTTTTTCAAAATTAAAATTCAAATTACGTAAATTTTTTCTTCAAATCGCACATTACGTAAATTTTTTTCTTCACCAAATTTTAAAACAATGATTTTTTTTCCTTTTTTAAATTCGGATCGGAAAATTTTAATCAATTTTAAATGTTAGTGCTAACTAATTTAAAAAATTCAGACATTTTATCCGATTTGGTCAACCCGGATCCAGATTTGATTTTAATTCAGATAAAAATCGGCCAACCCGATTTAAATTTTGTCCAAAAAATTCCAATCCGTATCTGATTTTTTCTAGATCAGACAAGGTCGGGTTATCGGCTCCAACGAAATTTTGCCAGGCCTAACCACGCTATTGAAGAAATTCTGGCAGTCACTAAAAGGAAACCTAAAAGGAGCAAAAAGAAGAGCTCTAAAACCAACTTTGTTTGATTTATGAAGATCTTAATATAGAATGTGAGGAAGATCAATTGCCCTAAAAAGCTTTCAGCTTTAAGGTATTTTGTCTATAACACAAAGTCATGGATTTTTGATCTTTTTGAAACTAAAACCATATATGAAAAACTTAAATTATTGAATAAACTGGGTTCCAAATGGAAATTTATTTCCAGTCATCAAGCTC
Source organism: Erythroxylum longipes (assembly GCA_027563885.1). Taxonomy (NCBI): domain Eukaryota; kingdom Viridiplantae; phylum Streptophyta; class Magnoliopsida; order Malpighiales; family Erythroxylaceae; genus Erythroxylum; species Erythroxylum longipes. Next base: position 6,188,669 of record JAOQMS010000179.1, read on the forward strand.
ATAGCTACGGGAGAATTATTGTTGGATATGACCTTACTTTGGTGGATGTTCAAGTCTTTTCTATAGAGACGCAAGTCATACACCTGAAGTATAAACTCCTTCAAGTAAATGTTGACATTTTTGTCTCCTTTATCTATGGTTCCAACCATCTCTGCCAGAGGAAATTGTTATGGGATAGCTTAATGCAGTTCAAGAATTTGGCCAATGGGTTATGGATGTTATGTGGAGATTTCAACTCTACACTATATCGAACAGAAGTTGAAGGTAATTTTAGCCTAAGAAACTTCTCAGATGACTTCAATAACTGTGTAACTCAACTAAGAATCTTTGACCTAAGGTCATAGGGGCAGTTCTATACCTGGAGTAACAAGCAGATGGGAAGATGGGCATTAAGAAAAAAAAAACTTAATCAGACTATGGTGAACTAGCATTGGATTACTCAATTCCCAAATAGTGTAACTTCTTTCTTGGACCCTCTATTCTCAGATCATACGCCTATGCTAATTGAAAACCTCCTTCACATCTAGGACCGAAGAGGGTCATTTAAGTTCAACAATCTATTAATTGATGATGAGGGGTTCCCTGAGGCTATTAATAAAGGGATGGAAGTTATGGTTGCAAGTACTCATCAATATGTTTGTGTTCAGAAGCTTAAAGCTATCAAAAGGGAGATGAAATCATTACTGAGTAGAAGACCTATCCCTACTCAGAAAGTAGTTATTTTAGTTAGGGGGGAACTGTAAAGGGTGTAGCACCAACTTTATTTGGATCCAGCCAATTTTTGTCTTTTGAATGCAGAGAAGACCCTATTGATGTCCTATCTTTCTAAAGTTAGGTATCATGACAGCTTAATGGAACAAAGAGCCAGAGTTAATTGGCTAAAGGATGGTGAAAGGTGCTCTAAATACTTGTTCAATTCGGCCTTAGCTAAAAAAAATGCTAACAGAATCTGGTCTTTAAAGTTACAAGATGGGGAGGTAATTTCAAACCAAGAAGACCTTCTCAAGGAAGCAGAAAAATACTTTGAGGATTTCTATGGATCTTCTCGGAACCTAGCTCATTCTAATACTCTTGAATCATTAATTCATACAAAGATCTCTCAGGAACAAGTAGCAGCTCTCATTAGAAGAGGTGATGTTTCAGATGCAGCCGAACAAATCCCCTGGCCCTCATGGGTTTAATGGCTATTTTTTCCAAAAGACATGGAAAGATACTGGCTTGATGGTTAAAAAAGACGTACTGGAATTCTTCTCTAAGGGTATTCTACTGAAGGAGATCAACAAAACTCTTATATGTTTGATTCCTAAATCCCCTTGCTCCTCTACTTTAGATGACTTCAGGCCTATTGCCTATACCAATTTTCTATATAAGATTATCCCCAAAATTCTAGCAAATAGGCTAAACTTGGTATTTGATTCATTGATCTCTGACAATCAGAGTGCTTTCTTATATGGTAGAAGAATGGGTGATAATATTTCTATAGTGCAGGAGTCAATGAAAGGGTATCAAAGGAAGAATAACCCACCGAATTGTATCATCAAAGTGGACTTTAGGAAAGCTTTTGATCATGTTGAATGGGAGTTCATTTTACGGACTCTAAGACTCTTGGGGTTGCCTAAGGAATTTTTCAATTGGGTTCAGGCATTTATAACTACTCCCACCTACTCCATTATAGTGAATGGTACTCCGACAGATACCTTTAGGAGTGTAAGGGGATTGAGACAAGGTGACCCTTTCTCTTCATATCTTTTCATAATTTGTATAGAAGTCCTCACTCTATTATTCCAACAGAAAGTGGGAAACAGCAAATCCTTTAAATTTCATACTAAATGCAAAAAGGTAGGGGTAATTATCTTATGCTTTGCGGATGATCTAATGCTTTTCTCCAAAGCACATGGCAAGTCTATCGAGCTACTTATGTCAACACTATCTTTATTTAGGGACCTTTCGGGTTTGGAGATTAACTTGACTAAAAGTCAATATATTCTAGCAGTAGGGGCCGACACAATGGAAAGCAAAATCTCCTCAATAACAGGAATGAACAGGGAGTCAGCCCCACTAACCTACTTGGGCCTTCCCATTACCACCAAAAGAATTCAATTTTCGGAATGCATGCCTTTGATTGAAAAAATACAAAGAAAATTGGGAATGTAGTCTAATAGGGTGCTTTCTTTTACAGGGAGAATGCAACTTATCAAATCAATACTAAATTTCCTACATATTTATTGGTCCTCAAATATGTCTCTAGCTAAAGGGGTTATCAAGTCTACTGAGAAAATCTTCTGAAGATTCCTGTGGGGTAATCTAAATTCTTACAGTCATTTTGCTAAGGTCAAATGGAGAGAGGTTTGCAAAAGTAAAAAAGATGGGGGTCTAGGATTGATTTCAATTGCCGCCTTTAATAGAGCAACTTTGATCAAGAACCTCTGGAATATTCTACTAGAAAAAAAATCCTTTTGGATTCGATGGTTACATAGCTATATTCTAAAAAACTCCAGCATCTAGTCTATTCCTATTAAACCGAAAAAGAAATCCCTCTGGATTCGATGGTTACATAGCTATATTCTAAAAGGCTCCAGCGTCTGGTGTATTCCTATTAAACCTTCCTTCTTATGGCCCTTGACAGCTATTGAAACTTAGACCTATTCTTAAACCATTAGTATCATGTGAGATTGGGAATGGAGAAAAAGCTTACTTTTCGTTTGACAACTGGACAGGTAAAGGACCACTGATTAGATACCCACAGGCACTTCAACTGTGGAATGAGATTCCTATCAATGCAAAGGTAAAATCTATCTTACTAAGAGATCAATGGAACATCCCAGGGGAGCTTCAGTATCTGATCCCTAATTATCTCCCTAACCTACAAAGGGAATACACTTTTCAATATCTCAACCTGCCTCAAAACTCCTTCAACATTGCAAGATTCAGGAAGTGGCGAAACTGTAATAGTACATGGCAGACTTGGTATCCTATAGTCTGGAACAAGTCACTCATACCGAGCTCCTCAATACTCCTATGGCTTATAGTGCTGAATAAGTTAAGCACTATGGACAGATTATATTTTCTTCCCAACAATCTAGTCTGTGTCTTATGTGAAATAGAATTAGAAACAAGGGAGCATCTTTTCTTCAAATGCCCTTTCTCACAGCTCATATGGGTGACGATTAAGGAACTTAATTTTATACCTAATTCAGGCACAATATTCACAAAATCCATGGAGTGGTTTCTGAATATGAGTCATACTCCTAAATATACCGAGTATATATATATGCCTCCTCCATTAAGAAGTTCTTAAGAGAGAGAAACTATAGGAAATTTCAGAGTAAAACTCGTACAAGAAAGGAGGTTCTTATCTCTCTGATTGGTGGAATCAGAGAGAGAATCCTCAACTCAACTAGATCAAAAAAAATATGCCCTAATCTAGCCTCTTTATGGAGAATCAACTATTAGCATAGATATGGGGTAATTAAAGGAAGGATGTGGATACCTGTGATATTGAGACATTTGTCGACACGGTGCTTGAAGAATGTAGCTTGAGTCCTTGGAGTGTGTCCATACGCTTGTAGAGAGACATAGGAAGCAACATCGGAGAAAGGAAACAAGTATCAGTATTTAGCATCATCGAGGAAAGGAAACAAGAATCAGATTAACCCTAAAAATTTTAAGGACGAAACAAGTCCTTACCATTAGGGCTTGATCCTCTATGCTCCTGGATCATCAGAAACCTTAGGTATAACAGACAGATATGACGTATACTTAGAGAACACCTTTATGTTGGATCCATCCAAGAAGTGGAAAGGAACTTTCGGGAAACCTAATCACAGAGACCATCGATCAGTAAGAAGGAAAAGAAGATGAACAAACATTTCTAAAAACAGAAATCCTTTACCTAGAATGATAAAGCCAAATGAAAGACTTGAAGATCGCCTTTCGAGCTTAACCCTAATTTGGAAGGTTCTGGACTAACATTTAGATGGACAGATAACGATTACCCTCTTAGGCAGCTCTCTTTGTCGTTTTGGCTTGACTCTGTTGGATTATTATGTCTTATGTAATTAGGAATACCGACATGATGGATGTGGTAGTTAAGGGGTAGTTTTCTCATTTATAACTACTTATAACCGTTACCTCTTTTGGTTCTGTTCTTTTCCATTACATTACTTCTGTGACATTACCATCAAATAAAGAAAACGAACAAAAGTGATAAAGAGAGGATAAAATAATAGAAACGTGGAAGAGATTCAACATCAACAAACGTTATGGATCAAGGTACGATAATTGATTATGTGAGAATTATATAAGTTTGAGATCTTGTAGAATCGTATCTTAACAGAAAAGAAATATAACATGTGGTATCAGAGCATATTAGGTTATGAACTTTATGATTCTCCGTTACGTTTTTGTTTTGTTTTTGGTTTTGAACCATTTTCATGCTTTTTGTTGGACAAAACTGATACATATATCTACCGGGCAATTTTATTTTCAAGTATGTGAGAGATACATGTTTTTCTTGGTGATCATAGCTACTACCAGAGATGATTTTTTCTCTTAGTGGTGTAATTAACCATCGATGCCTGCCGCGTCAGTCGTATGTGCGGTTGTTGTTATGCAATATCATCACTGTGATTAAAATATGCAGGAATAAAAGATGCATGATCTGGTTGTTTTAATAACCGATATAACATATGCATGAATGTGAACGTGAAGAGTATATGCATGATGTTAAGAATATTAAACCATAACTAAGAAGAGTGCATGCATTTTTGTTAAGTTCACGTAAACGATGTTTATCTTATTAAACTACAAAATATACACTGCATGCATGTATTTGTGGTAAAATTCACGTAAACAGTACTTATATTAATAAACAACAGATATGTACTGTAGGCATTTATGATAAAGTGTAGTTTAATAGTATATATATTATTAAACGATTAAAGATCAAAAGTAAGCATTTATTATAGTGTACGTAATGGTTTTTATATTGATAAATAATGAAAGATGAAGTGCATATATTTATGTAAGTGTACGTGAGTGGATGTGTTGACGTTATTAAATAAGAAAGAGGAATGCACGTGAACAGTAATATGCATGTATATATTATTTTTAAAAAAAAACTTTTAAGGTGAATGAGAATGAAGTATATACATATTATTTATCACATTTGAAACAATATTATGTTAGATTTGTTAATCACCAAAGTGATCAAATCTTTAAGCTTAATTAGTTCTAAATTGACTGGAAATTTTTCAATCACTTACTCGTAAAAATTGATGCCATAAATTATGTTTATTTATGAGTAGATTGAAATTCATTATTATAAGAAATTTATGAATTACCCAAAGGTTAATTAGTTATTCTTATAATAAATGAATATGATTATTTGGTAATGTAAATACACTATTAGTTTTACTTATTTATCCAAAGATATTAAATATTTCTAAATAGTGTATACATCATTACCTAATAATGTTAAATATTATTGGCATCATTAGGATTATTGTGTGCATTGATGTATCACCCAAAGGAGAACATTAATGTACATTAATTATTAAAATAATCTTTCATCTGAATCCATATAATATTTTATTTTATGACTCAAAGAATTAATGTTAGGCATGTATTTATTGCAGTTACTGTCCCTATGTCTTTACATTCACAAGCTTCGTCTGTACCCATATTTAATGGGCTGAATATTTCTGACTGGAGTGAACAAGTCCAATTTCACCTTGGTGTATTGGATCTTGATTTGACACTTCAAGTTGAGAAGCCTGCTGCTATTACTGATACTAGTAGTGATGAAGAAAAGGCTCATTATAAAACTTAGGTAAAATCAAACAGACTGAGCTTGATGTTTATGCGAATGAGCATAGCAAACAACATCAAGTCAACTCTTCCCAAGACTGAAAGTGCTAAAGAATTTATGAGTTTTGTGGAAGAGCACTCCCAAACAGCAGATAAATCTCTTGCTGGGACACTAATGGGTACTTTGACCACTATGAAATTTGATGATTCTCGTACTATGCATGAACATGTCATTGAAATGAAAAATATTGCAGCAAGACTTAAGTCTTTGGGAATGGAAGTGGATGAGAATTTCCTTGTGTATTTTATTTTGAACTCTTTTACCATCTGAGTATGGTCCGTTCCAAATGAGCTATAACACCATGAAAGACAAATGGAATGTGCATGAATTACATAGTATGTTGGCTCAGGAGGAAACAAGACTTAAAAATCAAGGAAATCATTCCATCCATTTTGTGAAATATCAAGGAGCTAGTAAGAAAGGACATAAGAAACATAGTCCACTGAAGACCAATGAGTCCTCCGTTAAGATCCAGAAGAAGACAAACAATAACAAATGTCATTTTTGTAGAAAATCTGGACACTTTCAGAAGGACTGTCTACGACGTAAGGTTTGGTTCGAAAAGAAAGGTAAGCTTAAGGCTTATGTATGTTTTGAATCAAATTTAACTAAAGTTCCACGTAATACTTGGTAGATTGATTCTGGATGTATAACTCATGTTTCCAATACTATGCAGGGATTCCTTACGATCCAAACCACAAACCTAAATGAGAAGTTTGTCTTCATGGCGAATAGAGTAAAGGTTCCAGTGGAAGCAATTGGGACTTACCGTTTAATCTTGAATACTGGACATCATTTAGATTTATTTGAAACTCTTTATGTACCTAGTATTTCTAGGAATTTGATTTCTTTATCTAAACTTGATGTTACTGGATACTCTTTTAAGTTTGGTAATGGATGTTTCAGTTTGTTTAAGCATACTAGTATGATTGGATCTGGTATACTTTGTGATGGTTTATATAAATTGAATCTTGATAATTTATATGCTGAAACTCTTATGACCTTGCATCATAAAGTTGGAACTAAACATAGTTTCGTGAATGAATGTTCTGCTTACTTGTGGCACAAGCGTTTAGGTTATATTTCCAAAGAAAGACTGGATAGATTAGTAAAGAATGGGATTCTTCCAGATTTGGATTTTACTGATCTCAATATTTGTGTGGATTGTATTAAGGGAAAGCAAACAAAACACACAAAGAAAGGTTCCACAAGAAGCACTTAGCTTCTTGAAATTGTACACACCGATATCTGTGGACCTTTTGATATTAATTCTTTCAGTAAAGAAAAATACTTTATCATCTTTATTGATGATTATTCACATTATGGATATGTCTATTTACTACATGAGAAATCTCAAGCATTAAATGCTTTAGAAATTTATATAACTGAAGTTGAAAGGAAACTAGACAAAAAAGTGAAAATCGTTAGGTCTGATAGAGTTGGTGAGCATTACGGAAGATATGATGAAAGTGGACAATACCCTGGTCCATTTGCTAAATTCCTAGAAAAGCATGGCATATGGGCTCAATACACAATGCCGGGTACACCACAACAAAATGGTGTATCAGAAAGACGTAATCGAACCTTAATAGACATGGTTAGAAGTATGTTAAGTAATGCATCTTTACCCTTATCATTATGGATGTATGCCTTAAAAACTGTCATGTA
>JAOQMS010000179.1:6196305-6212775 GCA_027563885.1 Erythroxylum longipes
ATTACCTGAAGGATGCAAGAGAGTTGGATGTAAGTGGGTCTTTAAGACAAAGTGTGACTCTCATGGCAACCTTGAACATTACAAGGCTAGACTTGTTGCTAAGGGTTTTACTCAAAAAGATGGCATTAAATATAAGGAAACGTTCTCACCGGTTTCCAAGAAAGATTCTCTCAGAATTATCGTGGCACTAGTGGCTCATTATGATTTAGAGCTATATCAGATGGATGTGAAAACTGCTTTTCAAAATAGGAATTTAGAGGAAAATGTATATATCGATCAACCAATGGGTTTTTCAGTTGAAGGGAAAGAACATATGGTGTGTAAATTGAAAAAGTCAATATACGGACTCAAGCAAGCTTCCTGCCAATGGTATCTTACGTTTAATGATACTGTTGTTTCCTTTGGTTTTAAAGAAAACATTGTTGATCGGTGTCTATATCTGAAGGTTAGTGGGAGTAAGTTTATCTTTTTGATTATGTATGTTGATGACATCTTGCTCGCAACTAATAGTCTTAGTCTATTAAGTGAGAATAAGCAGTTTCTCTCTAACAACTTCGAAATGCAAGATATGGGAGAGGCAAACTATGTGATAGGAATAGAAATATTTCGGAATAGATCACAATGACTATTAGGTTTGTCTCAAAAAGCATATATTAATAAAGTTTTAGAGAGATTCAGAATGGATAAATGTTCATAGTCTCCAGTTCCAATTCAGAAAGGAGATAAATTTAGTCTCATGCAATGTCCAAAGAATGATATGGAACAAAAACAGATGAAAGGAATTCCTTATGCATCTGTTGTTGGGAGTTTGATGTATGCTCAAACGTGTACAAGGCCGGACATTAGCTTTGCAGTTGGTATGCTAGGTAGATACCAAAGTAACCCCGGATTGGATCATTGGAAAGCTGCAAAGAAAGTCTTAAGATATTTGCAAGGGACAAAAGATCACATGCTTACTTATAGGAGGCCTGATTATCTTGAAGTAATTGGATATTCAGATTCAGATTTTGCTGGTTGTGTGGATACTAGAAAATCTACATTTGGCTATATATATATCTTTTAGCCGGAGGAGCAATATCATGGAAGAGTACGAAGCAGTCAATAATTGCTGCATCTACCATGGAAGCTGAATTTGTGGCGTGTTTTGAGGCCATGGTTCAGGCTAAGTGGTTTCGAAACTTTATTTCAGGACTTGGAATAGTCGATAGTATTGCCAAGCCGCTGAAAATTTATTGTGATAATTTCGCAACAGTTTTCTTTTCTAAAAACGACAAGTATTCCAAAGGTGCTAAACATATGGAATTGAAATACTTTGCCGTTAAAGAAGAGGTTCAGAAACAGAGAGTGTCAATTGAGCACATTAGTACTAGTCTTATGATTGCTGACCCTTTGACTAAGGGATTACTGCCCAAAATATTTATGGGGCACATTGAAAGTATGGGCATTATTGCTGACTAGGCATTAATGCATATTATGATGACGTTTATGTTTTATTATAATTGACATTCTGAGCTCATTATTGAATTTGTTTCTGATCAATTATATGTTTCCCATTTATGGATCATTTCATGGAGAAGACTAACCTTGTAGTACATGAAAGGGAATATGTTGTTTAAATCACATACAACCGCCATGACTCCTGTTTAGTTCTAATTCTTGATTATGATGACTGATGTACTTAATGCGCATGAAATTTAAATGACTGATGTATATGACAATATTACATGAGCCAAGCAGGAGAATTTTGGATTATTATGTCTCATGTAATTAGGAATACCGACATGATGGATGTGGTAGTTAAATGGTAGTTTTTTCATTTATAACTACTTATAACCGTTACCTGTTTTGGTTCTGTTCTTGTCCATTGCGTTACTTCTGTGACATTACCATCAAATAAAGAAAACGAACAGAAGTGATAACGAGAGGATAAAAGAATAGAAATGTGGAAGAGATTCAGCATCAACAAACGTTATGGATCAAGGTACGATAATCGATTATGTGAGAATTATATAAGTTTAAGATCCTGTAAAATCGTATCATAACATAAAAGAAATATAACAGACTCTCCAAAAAGTCGTTTTACGCACTTAGTTACCCGACATTTTTTGGTTGTTCTTTTGTATTGAGGCGTCGCTTGTTCTGTTTCTTGTAGTAACATGCTGTCTTAAGTTGTTACCTATGAAAAACAATCCTTACCTTATAATTATTAATTTTTAATGCAACTTTAACTTTTCAAAAAAAAATGGAATTCAAGTAAAATTTCGTTGACTTATCAGTAAAAATGAGAAGGTGCGAGGTGTTTAAAGGGGGCAATGATTAAGGTTGGAGATTGATCGGTAGAGGATGAAGAGAATAGGAGACAAAGATTAAGGCCTAGCAATGGCATGCATATCTGTAAAAGTAACGAGTTAATGTACTTTCAGTCGAGGGATGAAAATTGGTCTCTCAGACGTTGTCCAACTAGTCTCAGCAATCACAGCAAGAGATATATATCATTCTACAACTTCAGAGGAGCTACTGACAAACTAAAGTTGAACTTAACCGATCCCTATTTAGATAGAACAATGAATCCAATCGATATGAAGAAAAGGGCATTCTTCGGCTCCTTATAAAATTTCTCCCAGAAAAACCCACATCGACATGGAAATGTTAATAAGCGTTAGTTTGTCAAGTCACTATGCCTTCCAAATCTTGTACTTTCTGGAAATAAGACGATGTTGCCTACACTTGTTCTCTGTTATTCTGTCTACCCTATTTTATGATAATCCATTCATCTAATAAATGGGACGCATAGAAATTAAATAGACGGATGCTCGTAGAACATAATAGGCAGATAATAACTAGAACAAATGATCTGAATCCAATTGAAGGAGGCCATTCAATTTCAAGCTGAAGTTTGTGATGAGACATTGTTACTTTCTACTTCTAATGTTCCAACTCATGCTTTAGAATTATCAGTACATTGTTGGAATCTTCACTAGGTCATGATTTGTGCTTAAGATCGTTTTTACTTACTGAACGAATGAAGTTTGAACTAGTTCTTTATTAAAAACAAAGAAGAAACTAAATAACGTAGCATTTTCTATGTCAGTGAATTGTCAAGTCCCCCAAAATGTTCAGCTTAATGTTTGATAAAACCAAATTACTCCACTAACAGTGAATCTTGTTGCTGTGAGTACTAGATAAAGTGAATTAGATTATTTAAAAACCCAAATTCATCGAGACCTCAATCAGACCTCAGCTTTCCCCCAAGAATTAGTCTATTTGAACAACATTTGCATTTTCATTAAAAAAGGACAGGTTCTCATTGTTGTTGACAGGATTCATTAGCAAAAACAGAAATATCACTACTGACTTTTTGTCTCTTAGGGAGTAACATTATACACTCTAACAAATCAAATTCAGGTATTACCCCATTCCCATTCCTGATTCATACAAAACTTGAAACCAAAACTGCTATGTAACGGAGATATTCCCTTCATCTCTTAATCTAAGTGCGATACAAGTAATAATCTGCATACCGATACTGGTGTTACGTGATACATGGAGAGTTTCCAGCAACATCTTCATCACCGAAAATGCCTTTTCTACTGACTTTTATCTACCGTGAATTAAGTTTCTAGAAGTTCATGCATGCAGGTCCTTGTCTGCCTTCCACACAGGAGCTTTTGGAACAGCACTCTCGTTTAAGACCCCACTTCCATTTTCCACACCCATTAGAGGATCAGATTCACCTTCTTTGGCCTAAAACCATTGAACAAGGACAGATTATAAATTACTTCAAAAAAGCCATGTAATTCTACTGAAGGAACAAAGTTACTGAAAAAGCAGTGGAGAAAAGCAGAGATTAAAAGAAGAAACTCTACATATGTGAAACATACAAAATTAGGTAAAGGCCATGTCATTTACTAACAAAAGGTAAAACATTAATTACCTCTGGTAACTTTGCTGATGCTTCACTAGGCTTTTGCTGGGCCTCAATGGTGCAACAATAAGAATATAGAACCATCCCAACTACTGCAATAAGGATCCCTAAAATGTTGCGCCAGCTAAACGGATCACGAAGTAGAACATAACCAAAGGCCAAAACTAGGCATGTTTTCAAATGTCCTAGGACCTGATACGTAACTGGAGATGTCTTTCCAATTACCAGAAATGTACTGAAGTTTACAGACACGGATATCAGGCAGGATAGAACAATGAAGAACTGTAACCAAATAACCCATGTACAAGCATATTAGAAATAATTAATTGGAAATGCAAAATCAAAGATTATTTAGGAATTCTTTTGGTCCTCACCAGAACTTGGGGCGTATAATTGAAAGCAAAAACATTGTGGTTTGTCAGAAGCCAGTCCAAAACTGGACCAGTGATGAACAAAGTTAGCGCCTGATAAGGGCAGGATTGATAAAGAAGTTGGGTTGATGAAACCTTGAATTTCTTCTGGATGGTATTGGTCATCTGAAAAGTCTGGTCAAGGTTTCAACAGATAAGATAGGAAGATACCAAACAATTAGACTACAGTAAGCACGGATGTAATACTGTCTACAGTGATATTTGTTTATGCATTTGCTTTTCTTTTGTCGTGACATTGTAAGATCAAAAATGCAGAATTTGAGCTATAAATAGTAAACTGCAAAGGGACTTCATCTAAGGATACAATCTGAGCAATGCAGGTTGTAACAACTGCAAAGAGGGACAGGACCGAACCCAGCAGATTGAGTTGAAGATCAGTTACAGTTGCAATTCCAACACCCAAGAGAAGAATCGCTAGTGAAAGTTGGATGTTCCGACTACATTCAGTCAATGAAATATCAGTAAACAGCAACGGTCACAACAAACTTGATGAGGAGTCAACAAAATTGCACATTGTTTCATGGGGTAGATTTTATGATCAAAGTCAACGAGATCATCTCTTCCAATACACAGGACCAGCAATCTTGCAAGGCACATTAAAATAGGAAATGAACTACTGAAACTTACAATGTCCTACATAAAAATGGAAGATAGTTTTAAATTTGATTTCTCCTTGGGTTCAAAAACTTGGACTACCCTTGAGAAAACCAAATGAGAATGGCAAAACTTGGCTTGACTCATCTACTTCACAGCTCTCAGGATTCTTAAATGGAAAAATCTAAAGCTTAGACAATATGAAGCAAAATTTTTATCCCACTATGGCTTCTATCAGCCGCATATCCATCAATCAACCTCTTCTAGATTTTAATTTTAAGAATGTAATTACAGTCAACAATGTGCACATGAGCGCAATAACTCATGTGAAACAAAGAAATTCATTCTCTTCAATAGACCTGAAGATCAAAGAATGAACAATATATGCATTAAACCACAAAGATCAAAAGTAATAAGTCTCACCTGAATTTCTTCCTGAAGAAAAGTGTCTCCAAAAGAACGGTACAAGGGATGATGGCCAATTTTGTCATCTTAAATTTAGAAAATAAGAGAAGAAAATTCAGAGTTAATACTCCTAACAATAGTGAAATTTCACAATTACGACTGTAAAATTCAGAGTTAATACTCCTAACAATAGTGAAATTTCACAATTACGAGTGTAAGCTCCAGTCAAATTAAAAAAAAATGATGCTTTAGCAGAATTGCAATTTATGCTGGTATATTCACATGAAATTTGAAGCTTTCAAGTTGGAGATGAGATTCCCCCGGAAAAGATTCAACAAAAATATACATAATCAAATAAAGTGAACAAATAAATGAAAAGGCAAGAAGAGAGCAAAGATATAGAGAAGAGAGAACTTTCTTAAGGTCCACATACAGAATTTCAAAACATGGAATAACTGCATGTCAGTAATCACGAAGTTGAAAGGTCAATGAACTATCTACAGTTGATTCACACATTAGGAGAATCTATTATAAAAAATTTGGAAAAAAGGAATTAACCAAACATGGCCATCAAAACCATATGCATGAATTATGTTTCACCATTCATTTCCTGCTCAGAACTAATGAACCATTCCTTAAAACACAAATAACTCCAAAATGTCTTTGATTCTGATACATGGGGCGATTGTGAAAACAGAGCAATATTTAACATGGCAATTGATTGACATCAAAATAAAGGTGATAATGTTCTGGACTAACAGTAACACTCAAAGAAAATGAATTTACCTGATAGAAGCCTACAGAATTGAAACCCAAGCTAAGATTCAAAAGCCCAATGGAAATTCCATTTAACACGCCAAATCCCATTACAGCTCTAGCATCAAAAGGCTTGTGCTCAAACAATTTCATCCATAATGCCACATGAAGTGAACAAAATGTCACCAATAGATGCCAGCTTGTCAATGTCGTGGCTGCATCCTTCATGAGTCAAAATCAGTATGATAAACAAAATCCCCAAAAGTATGGCTTAGTGAACACAGTAATGATCAGAGACCGGGTGTAAAGTGGCTGTAAGCCACATTACAATGATTAATAAGCTCACGAACAACTGTCTAGAGTGAGTTAAAACATAATCTGAAGTAGTACATGTAATCAATGACAGGCATCATGCCTCAGCAAATATATAAAAATGTGGTACCCAAATCAAATTAGAAGCAGATGCAACCATGCCAGAGACAAGCAATGATTAAGATTGCTCCATTCCAATTCAGAACATTCTAAATGCAAGCAAAATGAACGATGGAAAAGAAAAGCACGATTTCCTATAGGCAATACTATGATTTTAGGTTTGAGATGCTCAGGAACTACTTATAGTTACATCTTTTCTTTTCTACGAGCATTTCTCTTATTGAATCTTCATAAAGGCAAAGCCATAAAAACGAAACCTAACATACTTATCAATTTCTATATTCTCTCCCATCATTAATACATGGATTTTGACTTTCTTTTTCTTTTCCGATTTCAATAAATCAGAATGTCCTTGAAATCAAATTAAATTGACCAGTTGTGATTTCAGATATTTACCAACCATTTAGGTACAAATTAGCAGAAAACTGAATTAACCATCTATTTTAACATCTTTAGCTTACATCCTATCCAAGTATCATAGTTTTCAAATTGATGATGTGTATGTCTTTAGCAACTAAAGTCAGAATGATACGGACACCAACCGATAATCAAGCAGCACTCCGTTCACTTCAAAATTTCTTCCCTTTTCTTTTCTACAGAACCCTCAAACCACTATCATCTCGGTAGGGCTTTTAAAATGCAAAACTTACTTTAGATCTAATAATAACAACTGATAACCTAAAACCCACGTAAGACAAACCTCATCATAGAGGTCAATGTTCAACATCAATCAAGAAACTAACCAGATGAATCTAGCACAGAAAATATGATAAGAAACTGAATGAAGTTGACTCACCGAAAGTGAACCCGAGTGTGCTAATAAGGGCCTTGTTGCAAATCACTATCGATACCGACGAAACGACTGATAAACTCAAAGCCCCGATAGTCCCCAACTGGAACCTCTGGTTCTCACTCATCTTCACCACTCCAAAACTCTTTTTTCTTTCTGGTATATATTATTATTTTGTTATGTCCTCCTCTTCTACACCGATCGGGATCCACCAACCTCAAATCCTACAAAATAAACCATACTCAACCCATTACAGGGGGGAACCTATATGATTCAACGAGCATATACCCACAAGTTTTCAACAACAAAGCGCACGAAAAATCATTAAAAACATAAGAAACAAGATTCAGAAGTACCTTTAGAAGTCAGAATTGAATCGAAAACAATGTGAAACTTAGAAGGCCCAGAAGAGAATAAAAACAAAAAACAAGAACGCGATTGACCCAGTAATGAGGAAAGTGGAAGGAGTGTAAATATTATTTCTTTTGTAGAGTAGGGAAAGGAGATGTAAAAGGAAGAGTGATGCTAAAGCTCCATATTATATTAGTGAAGTGAAGTGATAGGGTTAGATTTTAACTAAGGGGCGTTTATTCCGGGGATCATACATAGTCATATAATTCACAACTTACAAATTTTGGAATAAAACATCTACCATGTCTTAGGTGATTTTTTCTTTCATTTCTAAGAAGATATGTTTTAAAAATCTTAATATGTTAAAAAGAAAATATAAGAACTTGGAGAGGATAAAATAACTGTTAAGAAAGATAAGGTTTGTTAGCGATTATTTATTTTTATTGATTTGAAAATGGAAAATTGAGAAGAAAAAAAAATCAGTAACCGTATTTTAGTAAAGAAAATAACACATTGTCCTTATTATCTTTGGTCAAACATTTTGGAGTTCCATAACTCAACTCATCCTAATTCACTTCACGGATACTGCTACTAAATTAGAGTTCTAACTTGTTAATTAAGGACATTATATTTAATATTTCTGCTAATGTTCTTTAGGTAAAGGGAGTGAGCATTGGATAATCGATAAAGCAACCTCACGGTCACATGTTTAAGTCACGAAAACAACTTCTTTATAAAAATACAAAAAAAAGATTGTATACATCACGTTCTTGTTTAGCAAATAGCGGGTTGTGTTAGTTGTTAGCTGATTATGTCAGAGATTAGCTGATTATATTAGTTGATTTGACCAGCGGACAATATCAACTATTTATTAAAAATGTTTGGTAAAATTAGCTATTTAATATTAGCTTTTGACGTATAAAATGAATTATGAGGGCATGATTTACAAAAAATAATAAAGGTATGAATATTATATTTCTTAATATTTTGTTGAATATTCTTATAAGAATTTAAATTTTAGATATTTAATTTTACAAAAATTAAGTTTATAACTTTAATAAAAAAATATGATAATAATAATAATAATAATAATAATAATAATAATAATAATAATAATAATAATAATAATCTAACATTAAAATCTCTATTAAACAACTTTTTTATAAAATATGAAGGTAGATTGCATAGCATCCTTCGACTTTGGCAAAATAGAACCTTGTTTCTTTCTTTTAATATACATAGAAAATATTAGACAAACGTTTTAAACATTTTCGTTTACAAAAATTAGTTATTTTTCATTAAAAAAAAAAGGCCTTGTAAGAACTCAAACCAAATGAGCTCGATTAGGAATTATCTCACTAAACAAGTACCTACGTGGCCCATCAGTTGTGTCCAAATCCAAAACTGAGACTGAACAGACCCAGTAACAATTAACCCAATGAAACTCTTGGGTTTGATATTTAGTTATTTGGATCCTATCCAGTCCATATATCTCTTTGGTTTTTTCATTACGAGTGCATGTGTCTGTGAGGTCAACATCGTTTAGGCAAGGAAATTTTTTTTCAGTCAAATAAAATGTAATTTTTTTTTCCTTAAATTGGCAAACAACACTTTATATTTGATGTCGCGCATCATAAGACATGGAAGAAGTAAAAGGTTTTAGTTACTATTGAATGAGAGACAAAATAGCTTTGCCAGTTTATGCAGAGAAGGGAAGAAGAAAACATTCATTCTAATAAGCTAAATAGTTGTGGGAGGAAGACCTAAAGCGGGTGGTACCAATTAGCCACCTCTGCTTTCCAAGGCTGCTTCTCTCATGTAGACGACGACGACTAATGCTACTGGTACGTACATATACAAATTTCCAATCCCAAAAAGGTTAAATTTAAATACTAAAATTGGCCTCCTTCAAAAGTCTGACCAAATTGCCAACCAGCAGGAACCACGTTATAGCTTGTGACAGTTCTACCATCACTGGTGGTAACCTGGAAGGACAAGCTTTGACCATTAAGGTAGGAGTTGCCCTGCCAGTTCTGTCCCCAGTTTCTTGACATGGATTGCCACCCTGTTTTGGACCCTTTGATTGAAACTGAATGCACATCTCCTGCTCCTCCCACATTGGTTATCAAAACCAGGTTGAAGTATGAATGCCCATTTATGGTAAATCTTATTCCTCCTTTCTTCACACAAGCAACTCTGACATACAACAAATACAAACGCTAATTAGCCTGGTCCATGTAACTATGTGATTCCAATCTCTTATTTAGAACTTTCATAGCCAATTTGGTAGCTGAGAAACTAACCTTCTGAAGGCTACAGGCACGATTCCGGCACGATATTGAGCAATTTGCAAGAAAGCAGGCTCGGCGAGGTCGAAGTGCTGGAGAGGGGGATTGCACCAGCCACCGTTGTTGTTGGGCAACGCCAAGTTAGGAGGGCAAAAGTTGGTAGCAGTAACAGTAATGGTCCGAGGGAGACACCATCTGGGGTCATCGTCGCATCTCATTTCATAACAAGAACCGCAGCTCAAGCCATTGTTGAATAAAGCTGTGCTTAGTGCTGCAGTGTTGGTTCCATAGCCTTGGCTGTACAGATTACCATATCCACAAGCCCCTCCTGTGAATGCAAATTATTATCAGTTTTTGACATGCTCTTAACAGTACCATATTAATATTCTCTTGATAGTTCTTCAACCAGTAGAGTATAGAACTTACCCATTGTGCCAGAAGCATCTCCACCACCGTAGAAGGTTGCGTGACCACTCTGCCACCCTCCATAATCACCCAAAATGCCGTTAAAGTGTAGAGAGAATAAGCTGCTAAAGAGAAGTAGAGCTAGAGAAACTGTTTTAGCAGCCATTTAGCTAGTTAGATGAACTAGCAGAGTCTAGAAGGCAAAGACAAGAGGAGGTATAAGTATAGCTTGTGATGTAGAAGACTAGTAGTAGGAGTAATAAGTATACGAAAAGTAAGAGAGCAAAAGAAGGTATATATAGAAGAAAAACACAGTAGGTGAAGGTGAGCTACTAGGAGCCGGCCAAAATAGGCAACAGAAAACTTTAGTCAGGAAACGAAGCTGCTGCTGCACAAGTGGTAGTTCTACGCCAACCTCTAAGCTAAGGGGCAGTGGCAGTGGGCCTCAACCACCCACATGCATCTCTCAACAGCTTCTTTACACCATTAATTTATATTTTAAAAGTGTTCCCTTCATTGTCGCTAGTTTGGTGTTTATGTTTCAACTTTCATGTTTCATTATCATTTGGTTCTTTGGATAAGTAGAGGAACCAAAGTTATTTAATATATGTTGTCCTAATCTGATATTGTTCTTTCATAAGTATGGAAATTCTATTAGAATTACAAAAAGAAACTTTGAGTTGATTTACCTTAATCTTTATGTCACATGACTTGATGGTTGCATATGCATGTGGTGGACTCCTAATATATGAATGCTCTTGATAGAAAGAGAATAGGCGATAAGTATGTTTTTCTTTTGCACATGCAAAGAACATCTTGTAGAATCACTCTGGATCTCTGTATGAAACTACCACCGAAAAGCTTTGAGATTTGGATAATATTGGGAAACATGAAGAGTGATGTGTCGTGTGCTCATAGAAAGAAAAGGGGGGAGGGTTCACATGGGAATGAGGACCATAATTAAAGAAGCTTGAGGTTGACATGCATGCAAAATTGGTTGTTTACTTAAAGTTAAGACATTTATGATATGATCAGCTTCCTAAAAAACCCGTCTTTTCTTTTCTTTTTTTCATTTAGAATACCTTCTTTATATATAGGTTTCTTCGACGACCTTCACCTTTTCTGTTTCGTCCATTCAGCGAACCTTACAGCTTGTCTTTTACTTTTCTCTACATTTGGTGAATCTATTTTATTGCTCAACGTTTATATTCAAAAAGACATCATATAGAACACATTGCTTCTCATTAATTATTTTTTAAATTAAACTAAAAGTATAACCTGAATGAGATCTCAGTAATACGGAACTGTTTAATTTTTATATGGCATTCCTTTTTACAAGTCAGGTTTCATAAGAAATCAGAAGTTCGCATGAGATATGTAGGGATTAATATGTCTCCTAATTAACCAAAAGAAATTAAGATACACATTGGAGCCCTAAGATAAAGATTTGTTAGGAAATGTAATACGCCCTTCATTCTAATTTATGTCTAATGTTGATTTGATCATTAACAAATTACTCGATGAATTACCAATTTCACGAATACGCAAAATTGAACGATCTGTTTCAGAAACTCTATGAGAAGTTCGATAAATTCATATAAGAAGCTATTAATAGAGAAATAAGTCTCTGTGAGCATGAAAAGAGAAAAATATATTGAGAATAATATATTAGTGGAGGAACAACATCGGCAGGGTTAAGAGATTAAGTGCAAAAACTGATTTAAACGTTTCACACAACTCTATCATGTTAGATCAAGGCTTTTATTTTAATGATTTTGATGATGAAAATCAATAATATAACATTTCAAATATTCAGATTTATTTAACTGGATTATCTTATTTATTAAGAAAGATAATGATATAAAAAGAAGGTATATAATTTAGTTATATGTTTGAAATGAAAGGATAAACGTTTAACAATTCCTATTTTACATATACCATCTTAATGACCTTATTTGAAAAATCAGAAATGGTTCCATAAAATTTGGAATGGATAGTCCCTGTTATCTTTGTACAGAAGAAGGAACTTGCTATTCACCTGATCCAACAGTTGGCTTCGAGACACAGTCAAAAGACTATCCAAATAATATAATTAGATATTTGAAGATATTGTCAAAAATATTGAGGAAGATGTTTTAACATATTCAAAGTCGATTCAGTCAGTTAGTCCATGATAAAATTGAAGCAACGATTAGTAAAAGAAAATTCATATTTAAGGGAGAGTTACTGCATTCAATTATTCACCAGATTTTTTGAAATACATCAGTAGCATCAATACTCTCAAAAGTCATACTCTCCATGCTTTAGAAGGTGAAAGCACTCTATTGGAAAAGATCATTTTTCATTAAAGCTCGTATGGAGCATATCTCACTTTCATTTGTTGAGAACTTGTAGAAACTAGTCAAATACTACTAGTACGGAATGTTGAAGAACCTTGTAAAAGATGTACTTGGGAGTTTGGAGAGGCTCGTCAAATTACCATTTGGAGATTTTTAGTAAAATACTCAAGTAAGATAATTGGAGACTGGATGTAGACTTGGGTATAAGCTGAACCAATATAAATTGGTTATGTCATTCTTTCTCTTCCCTTAGCTTTTAAATTTCCATGTTATAGCTAATGTTGTTTTCAAATTATAAGAGACTCCTTTTATTTTAAATTTTAACAGCCACCTATTGTTTATACGAATTGATAGTAACTTGAAAAAATTTTCAAGACAATTTACCCCCTTCTTGCGTATGTTTGCTTTATCATTTGGTATCAGAACTCGATTTTACATTTATTGTATTTTGCAGCATGTGATAGATCATAGCAAACAACTTGAGAAGTCTTAAAGGATAATCCATCACAAAGCCTACTTATTTTAATGAAAACAACTGTTCCCATTGGAAGGAGAGAATGACAATTTATCTCCAATCTGTGGATATTGAAGTCTGGCAAGCTATCAAAGTAAGAGATACATTTCTTGCTACTAATGATGTAAATATGTGGATTGATGCTGATAGAAGAAATGCGCAGCTAAAAGAATATGACAAGATATCCTATTGTTCTATAACAAAGGAAATGTGAGACAAACTTCATGTTACCTTTGAAGGAAAAAATGAGGTAAAGAAACATAGGATGAGTCTTTTAGTAAATAAATACGAAACTATTAGCATAAAATAGAGAGAGACCATATAAAACATTTTTGGACGATTCAACAATATCATTATAGTCTTGAAGAACTTGAGAAAGATATATCATAATGATGAGCTTATAAAAAAGATCCTAAGGTCGTCGTCAAAAGAAAGGAGACCCAAAATAACAGCTCTAGAAAATGCAAAGGATCTAGACATTATTTCACTTAATTAATTGGCTAAGATGAAACTTGATGATCCATGAGACAAAGCTTAGATGATATGAATGATTTACCTATAGAAGAGGAATGGCTCTAAAAGTTGCTGATGAATCAACTCTATCGAATGGTGATGAAAGTGACACTAAGTTGCAGATAGATGGAGATGATGAATTCAGTCTTATGATCAGAAAGTATGTACGTTTTTACAAAAAGAAGCTGATAAAGAAAAGAGAAGGAAAACAGAAATCTGGAAACAACAGGTCAAAAGAAAGCAGCAGTACACAAAATACTCAAATTATATGATATCACTACAAAAATCCTGGACACACTAGACCAGAATGTCCCCTCCTTTAAAAAGACAAAACTGAAAATAGAAGACCTAGAAAGCAAGTTATGACTGCAGATTGGTTTGATGAAGCTTTTGAAAATTTTGATGAAGAAGAGCCTAAAGAAGTAAGCAATATTTGTCTTATGGCTAATTCAGGAGAAGAAGAGGTATATAGTTCTGACTCTAATATTGAAATTGATGAAATAAGAGATGCATATCATAAACTGTATGCTCAGTATAAGAAATTAACTGTGCAGTATTTTAAAGAGGTTGAGAAGTCTAAAAACAATGATGCATATTTGAAGAATAAAATTAAATCACTAGAATCAGTGAATAAGAATCTGTTGTCTAAGAATATATCTCTTGCTAAGATTGAACTATAAGCAAAAGGTACTCGAAAAAGAATTTTGGAAGAGAAAATAACTCAGCTAGAAAATGCGTTGCTTGGGAATGATTCTAAAAAAGTAAAACAATTAGTTGTTAAACTAAAATTTGCATGTAATCACCTAAAATATAAAAAAGAGAAATTTGCTCAAAAAATCATATCTCTAAAAAAGGATCTAGCCAATTTTGTTGATGGAAAGAATAATCTTGATGCATTACTTGGTAATGGTAAAGGAGTCTTTGATAAGGCAAGAATAGGATATGATGAAAATCATAACATTAAGATGTAAAAGAATTTTTTTTCTCAAAAACAACAGTAGTCATAATCAAAACAACAGTAACCTGATGTATGGCAAAAATGACATTAACTCTACTTCATCTATTTTGTGCTTTTGTTGTGGCCAACATACACATATTAGTCACTCTTGGAACATACATAGAATGAGTAAATTTTCTAAAACATATGTTTAGAGACCAAAAGGTTAGACTATTAACCTTAAAGGACCTAGGAAATTTTGGGTACCTAAATTAAGATAGTACATTCTGGAGATCTGCTTTAGAACAGTGACAAGAGAAAATCAATGGATAGTTGACAGCGGTTGTTTAAGACATATGATAGGTGAAATATTACACTTTAACTATGTTGAAAGCAAAGATAGACGTAATGTTGTCTTTGCTAACAAAAATAAAGCAAAGGTCACTAGAATTGGTAAAATTGGTTCTTTGGTCTCTAATTGTCTAATTCTATTGATAATGTTCTCTATGTTGATGCTTTGAAACATAACATTCTGAGTGTAAGTTAGTTATGTAAGAAGGGATATAGAGTCACATCTTATACATCTCATTGTGAAATAATTGATAATCATAATGATCACATAGTGTTTGTTGGTCCTAGAAATCAGAATATATATTGTACCCAACTGGAAGACATATCTTCCAAAAAAAGTTAAGTGTTTTGTTTCTTTAGAAAATGACTCATTAATCTGACATAAAAGATTTAAACACGTTTGCATGAGAATTTTATCAAAACTATCCAAGAATAAATTACTAAGATGTTTACCAAATTTAACCTTTGAGAATAATTAGGATTGTGAATCATGTTTAAAACGAAAACTTTAAAAGTAGCTTTCCACCAAAAAATGTTGTATTTACTAACCAACCGCTTAAGCTTAGACATATGGATTTATTTGGTCTTACTAGAACTTAAAGTTTTTGTGGTAAACATTATTGTTTTGTTATAATAGATGATTAGTCTAAATTTACATAGGTTTATTTCCTAGCAAATAAAGATATTGATTTTTTGAAGTCTTTGCAAAGTTTTGAAGAAAAAATCATATTGAAAAGGGGTACTACGTTACTTTAATTCATAGTGACCATTGAAGAGAATTTGATTACAAAAAGTTTGAAGATTTCTATGATGATAACGATATAACTCATAATTTCTCATATCGAAGGACTTTTCAACAGAATGGAGTTGTTGAGGGAAAGAACAGGGTCCTTGCCGATATGACCAGGACTATGCTATATGAAAGTGGTCTACCTCGTGGCTATTAGGCAGAAGCTATGTCTACCACCTATTGCATTATGAACATGCGGCTTATAAAGCCTATTCTCTAAAAGACCCCTTATGAGCTGTGGAAATGAAGAAAGCTGAATGTTGCCTACTTTTGAGTGTTTGGCTGCAAGTGTTTTGTGTTGAATAATGGTAAAGACAACCTTCATAAATTTGATGCGAGGTTTGATGAAGCTATTATTATGGGATATAGCACTGCCAACAAAGGATTTAGAGTTTATAACAAAAGAACTAAGATGATAGAAGAATCAATACACGTAGTATTTGAGAAGCACTGTTCTTAACAATAGTTGCTGATTCAAATGATGAAGAGCATCCTTTGGTCCCTAAATGTCGGGACCCGCTCCCGGACCCCGACTTCCATGCAGAATATCGTAACCATGCAGAATATCGTAGTACGCGAGCTTATTTCCAACACCTTGACCATTATCGGTTTATCTTCTTTTCTCTGATACCCCAACTGTCGCATACTT
>JAOQMS010000179.1:6222579-6234076 GCA_027563885.1 Erythroxylum longipes
TAAATTAATATTTATTTGAAACATATTTTAATTATTAAATCAAATTTTATTTGAATATTTATATATTTTAAATTTAATTATATATAATTTAATTATTAAATAAAATAAAATTATACATAATTTTATTGATAATTAATTTTAATTTATTAAATTTATAAATATAATGTTGAATTAAATTATTCATAATTTTTATTAAAATTAAATAATTAAATAATATATATTTAAATGATAGTAAATTAGATTATGAAAAAAATAAAAACAGTAAAAAAAACTGCTTTTTATAATTTTCATAAATTTTGACAACCGGAAGAAACTAAAACTAAAAATTTAAACAAACAAGATTTTTTACTAAATTTAAAAATAAAAATAAAAACAAAGATTTTGTTCTCTTGCCTGCAACTTCAGGATTCTTGTCCAACTGTTACGAAGAACTAAGAACATAGTGTTGTTCTGAGGATCTTCTTTATATTGGCATTTTGTGAAGATTTGCTTGGTATATAGGATGAACAACCAAATAATCTCTAGAATATCAAAACATTTCAAAGGATGGAGGGAAGGATCATCATTCTCATCATCAAGAGCTTGAGCTTCCATGCACCTCTCCTGAGCGAACAATTAGTTTATACGTTCCTCATAATCGTTGAATTACTTGCATAAAGTTGGACGCAACTGAGTTTTCTAGCTATTTGTTTTTGTCGACAAAACGCTCTCTTTTGGAAGAACAAATGTTCAATGACTAGCTCAGCACAGGAACTCATTTTGTCTTTTAACACCATTCACAAATTAACATCTAACATCAGAAATTTTCAACGAGTTGTCTATTAACAAACTAATTTCATGTTTTTTCATCAGATTACTTTCCAGACAGCATATATCAACCTATATGTATAACATTTATGAGAGTTTTTCAGGTTCTGATGGTAGGTGCACCAGTTTTAGTTTGCTACGTGCCATGGAAAAGACCAATGGGCGATGTCCTCTACCATCCAGACCACATGTGAAACTTCCTCACGCGTACAGGCATTTTCCCAAGCACATGTCCACAATAGGAATAGATTTGGCTCTGAAGCCCCAACATCTTTAATAAAGGGATGTGCTTTGATCAAGACCAGCAGATAAAACAGGAACAAGAACAAAGAAAAAGACTTGGCTCTTTCTTGCCTGCGACCAAACCAAGTAATGCCAACAGAACAGATAACATTAAAGCATGAAACCTTTCAGCCATCGAACAAGATTAACTTCTTTTGTATTTTGAAGTAACGTTTTTTGCAAGTGTAGGGTAAGGAACGGAACTGGGGAACAAAACAAAAGGACCGAAAAGGCAGTCTCAGGAAACTCGTGGAACTAATTGCATCCACAAACACTAGGATGCATTGCAGGGCTTATGTAAGGTTCTGATGGTGAGATATATGGTATGGTGTTTCCTGTTTCTTCATGTTCATGGGTTCTTAAATTATTGAAAGGAGGCCGTCACGAAGGATCTGTTATGAGGCCCACCTGTATCATAAGGGAGTGCAATATATACGTCGTCAGATTAAGATATTGAAAGACTGCCTTCTTTTTTCAGATTTCAGGTAGGACAAAGCAGGAACATGGTGACAAAGAGGAAGCCTTAATGGACCCACCTGAGCTTCCGTAGCGGTCAGAGTAACAGCTCGAGCTATGAGAGCCTAACCCCACCATGTGCAATATCTTTAGTGGAAACTTGTTTGATGGACGGGTTCAGCCAAACGTGGTGATTTTTCTCGTGTTGCGTTTTGACATACTTTCCATCTGTAAATTGACTTTTAAACGCCACAGGTTTGGGACGGTTGGGGAATTGTACGCATTCTAATCTTGTTGATGCTCAGTTCCTTCAATTGATCAATGATCACCTAATGCCGAAGCAAATGGACGTTTCTTTAATTAAAGAGAATGGGTTTTAAGAACATAAATGTGTTCTAGTTATACTGAACTTCAAACGGATCTAATCATACTGTCGAACATTATACAAAATAAACATATTTAATAGAATGAGTTTATTTATCAAAACATTAAAAAAAAGATATTACAACAAAGTGCAAAATTGCCTTAATATTTATCAAAAAGGTAAGTATTGGCGGGGGATACATTGTTATCAGAGGTTTCGTATTACCTACCTTCACTGCTAAAAATCTTCACACACCTTTCAGTGAGACACCCGCTTTAATTAATCATTTTGTAGTAGAAGCGAGATTGTAAGTAATCATATCTGAGGTTTTTTCTTCTTTTTTTCAAAAAATATAACTTTTTATTTTCCATGGCAAAACAGAATGTGGAAAAAGAAAGAAAGAAGGGATCTTTTTTTTTTTTTGAGCTGAATAAAGAAGGGATCTTTAAATTGGTTTGGACCTCGGGGAAATTCCCATCAGCATAGCCAGAACAGAACAGGAAGAAAATAAAATCATGCAAGTGCTTATCATGAGCCTGATGGCATCTACTTTATACCAGAAAGGACAGGACAAACTCTAATACAAGTTCAATTACACCAGTCAACATGGTTCATTGTGTAATATATGAACAATCATAATTTTAATCACAGAATTATCTGCTTATTTGATAATTTTCCTCATGATTTACACACTCTTTATAATGTTGAAATCACTTTCTTCTTTAATCCTTTCAGGTATTTGTGTTTAGGTTAGTGCTCATGTCCTTTCATTATCTTTTTTCAACTATACTTTACAGTTTTAATTTGTAAATTTTGAATTATTTTAATAATTATTTGCAATTAAATTATACACACTGAGACTAGTACGCCCAAATCTATTCATTCATCCAGACACATGTAAGAATAATAATTTTAATCTAACTTAAGCATAATAAATTTAAGTTGATTGAGATTCTAGCCATTTCAACAGTTTGTTAAAACTTAACATATTCATATCATTTTATTTAAGAATTAATTTATCAAAATAACACGAATCAATTATATTTTTAACTTTTTTAGCTCAATCAGGCTGAGCACAGGTTGTTCGGGCCCAAAAAATCAGGCAGCGCCTAGCCCCATCGCTATACACACCGTTGCCTGTAGAAACTAATCAGATTAAAATGTACAAGATGCAGTGAAAGTGCCCATCCCTCAGTGCCGGCGCAGCCCAATACGGAAAGCCCAACAAGAATTAGCACTAAAGATGCTTTCTAACTAAATGAAATATTACATGTCCTCCCGACACCATTTTTGATGTAATCAATTACATTTCTGAAAATCAGAAGGTCCTTTCGTTGACCTATAAAAATCCGTAACATCAAATTTATGATTTATATGTAATGCTACATGAAGTAGTTGCGTTTTAACACCATATTCTGCTCACCTTTAGCTCTCAGCCCTTTAAACATTTACGTGAAAACAAAAAGAACGAATTTTCCTTTGTACTACTGTTTTCCCTTTTCATCTCCTATTCATTATTAATGCCTGCGATTTTCATCCTGCCGCTGAAACCGATGCATTCAATGGGTGCAAAAGAGTAACTTGGAATTGTGTGAAGCATTCAACCAGTTGATGCAAACAGATTTAGCAGAGGCTGGTATAATAGTTGGATGATACCTTGAAGGCTCTGAGATCTTTGATGGCGTGTTCATACTCTGCACGCGTTTCGGTTTCTTTCAACTCAAAATTGCAACCCCACACCCTCACACAGAGCCTCCTGCACTTGGGAGATGATTGCTGCAGATACGTCTTGTACCAGTTGATAACATCCTCTTTTCCAATGCTTTTCAGCTCTTCCGCTTCTTTCTCCGAGATGTCAAACATATATCTGAAAAGATGAAGAGCAATCTTGGTTTACAATTAGAAAAAGCACAGTAAACGTACCACTGATGTAGACCCATTAGTGACACATTTATAGGTACTTGTATGGGAATTTGCAATCAAGAAATGCATTAAAAGCTTAAATAGACACTTGATTTGATTCAACGGATTGTGAAGCATCATCACAAATTGATGTCAAGTAACAATGCGCTAAAAGATCATGTGAACTTTGGAATTCTTATCTTCATTAATAATCTATTAGGGTCTGGCACAGAAAAGAAAAGATGCAACATGATAGTAGCGTAAAGTAGCAATATAGTGCATTTCTCTATTAGCTATCGAAAAGAATGGCCAGGTGGTTGCAATCTGACCAACTGGTCTGGTCCACTATAAGATACCTTTTATCAGTTATCTGATTCCAGAGCCGATTTGTTTCATATTGAAGGGAAGGATCTTTCTCCAGTAGCTTAGCTTCTAACCCACCCCTGTA
This sequence comes from Erythroxylum longipes, assembly GCA_027563885.1. Lineage (NCBI taxonomy): Eukaryota > Viridiplantae > Streptophyta > Magnoliopsida > Malpighiales > Erythroxylaceae > Erythroxylum > Erythroxylum longipes. The sequence continues at coordinate 6,226,839 of JAOQMS010000179.1, forward strand.
GTCCTCGAAGGATGTATCATCAAGACCTTTCTGAAACACAAACAAATACTTTAGGCACAAATATCAGCAGTATTACCATTAGAATCTGTCTAAGTAAGTTAAATTTGTTAGTAATGCCTCTAATAAGAAATCTCTCTAAATTTGAAGTATAGATGTATGCAACAAGCTCCTCTGGTCAGGAAGTAGGCAATATAAACGAATTCATCATTGTTTTAACAAGCATACAAGTGCCTTTTGTGATTAACAGGGTATCTCGTCAACTGAAAATGTGCAAACCATTCAGATGAGTATCTGAGCCATAATTTGATTCAAAAAAACACGATAATCATTTATTAGTGACAACATGGTGAGTATAGATGACAAACCAATGAATATAAAGAAAACAAAATGCAGCAATATTTAGAAGCAGAAAAATTGGATGCTTACCAACAACTCTTCAATTCCATTTATGAAATTTTCAACTCTTCCTTGTAGGTAAACTGGGTCATACTTGGAAGATTGAACACAGAAACAAAATCCATAGACCCGATATTTTACCCTTGGACTACATTCAACATCATAACCAAGTTGCTCCTTTGTCCTGCAATCCAAAAGAAAACAAAGAATTTGAAGAAATGACAAAAGATCAGAAGTCCATGACATCACATGTAAAGCAATATTGTATGACATAAATTTGCTATCTCTAGATCATCTCAAAATTTCTCGTGCCTGTCCAACATATGCATTAAAAGGACCTTTGATTATAAGTCTCATGAGAAGGAAAAAAAGATTCAATCGATGGGCCCAGAACAAGAGTAATACCAGGCCTAAACCTAAAAAGAATGATTCATATTGGTTAACAATTACATGCTTTTCCTAAAAAGGCAGCATGCATCCTAACCGAGGAAGCACAGAACAAAACCAAAGTTTGCATTTGCCAGTCACCTGAGCTCATTAAAAAGTGGTTCTTCCACAATTTCATCAAAAAGATCTATCAAGGCCTTCAATTTTACTGATTCTAACCCCACTTCTGGCTCAACTTGGAAGTAAAGCTACAATGGACAGTGGGGAAAGCAAACCCTTGTCAACCAAATTAGCAACACAAACAGTCTGTATATTTTACACGAGTACCCAGAAAACTTGATTAATTTTCAGATACCTCAACCACAGAGTTTGTTTCACACCTATTCTTCACTTTGACATCTCTGACTAGGTTCGCACCATAGGGAAGACATATCACCTGCTCTTCATGCCTCATATTCAATGGGAGTGGTTGAGCAGATAGATTGTTTTTCATTAAATTTGATATGTTGAAGGCTTCATCTTCCAACAGATTGCCATGGCAAAGACCTTCAATAAAGAGCTGTACAAATTGTGTAATGAAGTGAATTTCTGCTCTAAAGGACAAATACAATTTCCATGACATGCAATATATACCTGGGAACGAAGTATCGGAATGAATGCCTTTAAATCATTGAGTGACAAGTCACTTAGAACATGTAGTTTCTCCTCTACATCATAGAAACTCTTACGCAGAACTTGAATTCTCAAGTAATATGAATGATTCAAGGGCGTCATATTCGAATTCTTTAAATTTCTTATCATCTCCTCTTTAATAACCTGTTACATGGAGTGTTGTTTTAAAACAGACAGTTGACTTGAGACAGATATAATGCTGATTATTTAAGATGCAAATAAGAGTTTTATAAAATAGTAACACAAGAGACAAACATTATAACTACCTCAAATCGATCGTAGCTTGGCAGAAATGTCTTGGCAATCACCAAAATCTTAGACAAGAGAACTGAGATCTTATCATTGAAACCATAAATCTTGAGCTCTAGCTTATCACTTACAGTAGTTACAGATGCATCCAACTTGGCAACGGAAGCCTGTGGGTATGAGATTCAAATATATAAAATACCAGATGCAACCGTTAATTCAGGAACTAATAGAGGCCAGGTACAAATGGGATGAAACATAAAGCTCAAAAATTTGGCATGAATAAAATATGCTTAGGATTAGCATCTCCATCAATCATTGAAAGAAAAACATACATGTAATGAGAAAAATGTTGGAAGAAAAAGGTTTTCATCTTGCTCCATCAGAAAGCAGGAAATTATAAATAAGCTACCCTATTATTACAGAAACACAAAATTTTACGGCAAGAAAGATAAGCAACTTACCTGATATACGACCTCATTCAGCTCGTCTTTAAGAAGGCGAACAAATAGTTCAGTAAGAAGACAATTCTTGGCATTCTCATAACCTCTTTTCAGGTTTATCCAGAAATATATATTTGCACGAGGAAGTTTAAAAGTGTTATCAAGCTTGTACCATAACTTTATTAATGGCTCATCAACTATACATTTAGGAGAAGAAGTACTTTCAGGATCAATGTCTTTTTCATCAGCATGAATAGAGAAATCACAGGGAATAAACTCATTTTGCAAAGGCAGATGTAATGAAACATCAATTTCTTGTGGATCTCTCCATAGTTCTATCAAATGAAGAGGAATACACTCCTCAGTGTACCGTGACCCAAACCAAGGCTCATATTGATCACCTGAAATACATTTGACAGAGAAATGAGTCGAAAGCTCCAGAAATATATGTAAAGTTGAATTCTCCTTTGATTAAAAGTTACTATAGCTAAGTTTGAATGACATATTATGTATCAAGAATGTCCTTGTAGAACCATGAAAAAGATGGAAAAAAGTGATCACTTGATTCAGCAATAATTTACATCTGCCAAACAATATGTAAATTAGTTCAGTTATTACTTTATGTGACAACAGAGGAACATAATAAAGTCACTTAATGATGCTCAAATAAGAAGTCCATATGAAAATAAAAAGATGATAAAATTGAAAATAGAATAATATTACCTTGTGAATGTGTAAAAAACTTTGACAGCACATCAACCCTCATGTTTTCTGGTTTGAAGAAATCAAGAATATCTTTCAAGAGATCCACATCCCAGATCTTGTACAAGTAATCTCCATATATCACATGTTCTGGCGGATAAACAAGCAAATTCTCTGCAACAAAGAATTAGTAAGACTCTCAAAGCCATTGAATGTATCCATATAATCTATTCATCAACTAAGCTCCGAACACTTGCATTTTGAAATGTAGAAAATTCTAAAGAAGCAATGAAGAAAAGATTGACTCCAAACAGAGAGATTGTCAAGGTTAGCTCTCAATATTAGAAAAGGAAGCACTAAACTAATCGATTTTCAACACACCATAAAAACTAGCACAAGGGGGAAAATTTACAATGCCAACCTGAAAGCTCTGCAGCATAATCATCCTGCCGTTGCTTCTCTGCAAATCTGAATTCCATGTTGTTAATATCCTGTAGTTCCTTAAATATCCATTCTTGTGGACCAACTTGCCGTAAGAGTTTCAAATATTGATAAACAAAACCAATGATGTTGAAAATCTGCATAACAGCGTCATCATGGATGAGGGAAATTTTTGATAAAACCAGGACTTGGACAAATCTTGCTAAAAACAAATTGGTGGTTTCACAAAGTCAATGCAACAGTGAAAAAGTAGTCACTAAAACTAGATAAGCAAGTGGTTTTAGCAGCTGCAGGGTGATGACAAGAAAATTGAACTTTATCGATCGTATGAAAGTGAAATGATGAAAACAAGTAACATATAAGGATAGACATATAAATAAAATCGCAATATTAGAAAAGATAGTGAAGTGCAGAGAAAAAGGCAATAAAAGGAAGCTGCTATGATCAATGTACCCAATAGACCAGACCAATAGTAGAGCTAATTTCCTCCAAGATTGCTAATCTTTGTCAGAATTGGTCTTTAAGAAATGTGCTATAGCGGCACAAAACATGCTCACAAATCAACAAGTGTATGTCCCGTATCTGAAAAAGTTGCAGAGCAGGTGATAAATGTTATACCTTTTCCAAGCCAGAGTCAGTGAGGTGAATGGAAATGACAAAGATGTATGCTATAGAAGATCGATGCATTCCTTCATCTCCAACCCCAGCAGACAAGGAAATTGCCCACCCTCTAGCTTTGAGGAAGGAATGCAAGCTTCCCTTGCCCTCTGCAAAGTGTAAATTGTATTTACAGATTCAAACTTGATAGAAAAGACAGATGTATGGGAGTCCATCCATATGTGACATAGTAGATGAACATGAAGGATAAAAGTGATATGAAAAAGTACTTCATCAATCTAGAGTGGCTAACAAAAACAAGAACAAAGCTTCGAAGAACTCTTTTTGTCCTACTATCATTAACAATCCTGTGAGAAACACCGCTATTTGCTTGCATATGAGATTCTCTTTTCATGGTTTCCTCTATTTTCACAGTTCATTCATCAAACTGCGAGCATTGACAGAAGTTGGAATACTATATCTTACCATGCCATGTGATAAGACAGAAAGAAATTTAACAATCCTCTGAGAAACAACACTATCTGCTTGCATACGGGATTCTATTTCATTTCCCCTATTTTGAACGAATATCACAACTTTTGGTGTTAGAAAGGAAAATAATGTAGCTATTAACTTATATGCATACATAGCTGTGTAATAACTCACACGGTAGATTTATTAAGTCATTAGCTAAACTGAGAGAATTTAATAGAAGTTGAAATGCTATGTCGTACCATGCCCAAGAAGATGTGCTAGATAATCTTCAGGTTTCTTCAGATAGTGCTGGCGAAGACAAGGCAGTGCCCATGTCAAGTCAAGCATATGAACTTCCTTAACTGCTTCCAATCGATAAAGTTTGCCAGCTTTCCAGATAGGACCTTCAACCTGAAACTTCGGCTTTGCTTGAGAACTTTTCTTCACATTGCAAAACAATTCTGTAACCCAGCTCTCAAGGATGTCAAGAGACTCTGCTTTGCATAAATATGTTCATCAACATAAAAGCATTGTAAAGCTACTTAAAGAACAAATAGTTACAGCTTCAATTAAACTGAGTGGCACTAAAAAATGATTGTGATTAAAAATCAAAGGAGAAAACATACTTTGGGAGCCATAATCCTTTCATACAACCTAGTAATCCTTTCATTTATTTTGTTCAGGACTAGATTCCATGTAGGACTAATAGTGTTTCTACGGTAAGATTTCCATTAAATTATTCATTTCAATTTAGAATCCTCAGAGAGAGTTGTCCTAAGTAATGAATGGCAGTAGTATGTTTGGAAGATCGGATATGATATCTCACAAACTCTACATTTCTAATACCAATTCACAAAAACTATCAAGCCCCATTCCCTACAGGATCCCTCATCTATTTGGCAGTTAGGCAATCATCAGCCCATTTAACCTTCATCAGAAGAATTCAATTAACTGCTCTAGCAGCAGTACATCCATGATAGTAATTGATGCAAAATAAAAAAGTCATCGGTTCACTTTTCCTTACTAACAAAGAAAAATATTTCTATCATATTTTGTTCTTATTAGTTTAAGGTTTAAGTATATTACCAAGTAATAAGAATCCTTATAAAATACGAATCTATTCATATTTACAAAATTAGTGGTTTTCCTATTCCATTAGGATTAAGGTCCAATAATTTTCTACATATATATATATATATCAACCTTTCAATAAAAAGAAGCCTGAATTTTTCCTACAACTTTGAGTTTTCAATTAGAAGGTATGATGCTTTCTTCTAAGAGTGAATTTTAAACCCTAGGAGTAATTTATAGTTTCTTATCTTAAGAGTGATTCCTAAAACTACCCATTGGTTGTTTCCCTTACTAAAATTCTAGTAATATGATCCTTCTTTTATTTTATTCACAACTCCATTTAAGACTGATTGTGTTTCTACCATAAAGTTTCCATTAAATTATTCTTTTCAGTTTAGAATATTCCAAGAGAGTTTTCTCAAGTACTGAATTGCAGTGGTGATACAAATTTTCTGCAAATAGATGTCAGTAGAAGAGGAAATAGAGAAATAGGTAGATGAACCCAAGTACAAAATGCTAGTATTTAGGATTTTATTGATATGGAAAGAAGATATCGGGTGACTAAAGGCCATATTTGAGAGGTAACCAACTCTCCCACACACACAACATGACAAATTACCCAATGCCCCCTCCTCATACCCCATATTATACCCAAAACCCTTGACAGAAAATCCCAACAACTTTGCCACCTCACTCATCTATCTGGTACTAGCATTCTAACAGAAAAACAAAACCTGTAGTAATGCCAGTTATGCCAACTGTCAGTTCCTTCTTTTTCCTTTTACACTGTATACAGATCAGAAGCTTAACAATACTGCCCCCTATGAGTTTCACCATATCCTTAAGGTGTAAAGTAGGAAACTGTTGGGCAATTGTATCATAAGGCTCCCACGATGTTTCAAATTCTGGAAGATCCTCCCATTTAACCAACACTTCAGCTGCAACATTTGATTTTCCTCCAACATGCATGTCCAAGATAGACTCGAGCACTCTCAATCATCTGGTAAGACTGGGTGAATGTCTTGACATAGTTTGTTGGCCTTGATAGCCGCCTTGAACTGAGAAACATGGAAAACTGGATGAATGAGAGATGAACTAGGGAGTTTAAGTTTGTAGGCTACAGATCCGATTTTCTGAATAATAGGATAGGGATCAAAGTAGTGAAGAGACAGATTCTTGTTCATCCTTCGAGCTAATGACTTGCTTCGGTAGGGGCAAATCTTCAAGTACACCAGGTTCCCAACCTGAAAATTTATGTCTCAGCGACATTGGCCTGCATGTTTCTTCATACATGTCTGAGCTAAACCTAACTGTTATCTCATCTCCTTAAACATAATGTCTCGAACCTTTAACTGCTCCTCCACCATAGAGTTAAAGATGCTAGATTGCGAGTAGTGCAACAAGGGACGCAAGTCCTGACCATAAACCACCTTGAAAGGGGTGAGCTTAGTAGAAGTGTGGAAGGTTGTGTTATATCAATATTCATAACAAGGTAACCATTGGCTCCAAGTTTTCAGTTGGATGAGCACAAAGCAACGTAAATAATTCTCATGGCACTTGTTAACAACTTGTTTTGGACATTTATTTGAGGATGGTAGGCTGTGCTACGATGTAATTTGATTTGTTTTAGCCTGAATAACTTTGCCCAGAAAGCACTCATAAAGACCTTGTCTTGGTTTGAAACAATGGACCTCGAAAACCCATGAAGTTTAATGATGTTTTCCACAAAGGCGTCTGTTGTAGATGCTTTCGTGGGTTGATTCCTTGGTTGATTGGTTTGGGTGAATTTGTTGAACTAAGTAGTTATTT
>JAOQMS010000179.1:6238636-6267545 GCA_027563885.1 Erythroxylum longipes
ATAATCCCATAATTAAGGGATTATTCTTAGAGATTATTCTTAATTGTAATATCTAGCTATATTAGGAATATTTCCTAGTAAGGAGTCTTCCTAAATTGGAAGACTACCAAAACTATGTACTCTAGCTCTATATAAGGACCTACGGGTCTATAGCATAAAGATAACAATCTTCTTCATACATCTCATTTTTTACACAAAGCATCGTAGGTAAGCTTCCAAACACCTGTTAACCACCTCCGTTTGACCATCCGTTTGAGGATCATAGGAAGTGCTCATTCTCAACTTGGCTTGGCTAAGGCAAAATAATTCCTACCAGAAAGAGCTAAAGAAAATGGGATCCCTATCTGAAATTATCGAACAAGGCAGGCCATGCAAGCGTACAATTGTTTTACAAAAGACTCCAGCCACAGTTTTTGTTGTAAATGGACAGAAGAGAGGTCAAGAATGGCCGTACTTACTCAAGAAATCAACCACTACTAGAATAGTGTCAACCCTATTAGACTTGGGCAAGCCAACCACGAAATCCATTGAGATATCTTCCCAAATCCTCTCCAGAATAGGCAGAGGCTGCAACAAACCTGAGGGTGCGAGGGTTTCATACTTGTTCCGTTGGCAAATCAAACATTGTTGAACTTGAAGTTTGACATCCCTCTTCATATGAGGCCAATAGAATTGATCCGAGGGCCCCTTTAATGTCTTCAAATAACCTCCATGACCACTAGTAGGAGTCTCATATGCCTCAGCTAACAAAATAGCCCTTAAGTTAGAAATAGAAGGAATAACCAACTTGCCTTTATAAAAGAGTTTATTGGCTAACCATTGAAAATTAAAGTGTGAAGATGAATCTTTTTGCAAGTCAGTTATGAGACTCTTGTGTAATTACCCAACAGATAAGCTTCCTACAAATCTGAATAATCCAGAGGCACATGCATAATTAAATTAAAAAAAATCAAATTGTTATGGTTTCCGAGAGAGTGCATCAGCTGCAGCATTGTCCTTCCCAGCCTTGTATAATATAGTGAAATCAAAAGGTAGCAACTTTAGAATAAGTCGCTTCTAAGAATTTGTAGAAATCCGCTGCTCAAGCAAGTGTTTAAGACTGTTGTGATCAGTCATAACATAAAAATGCCTGTCAAGTAAGTAATGTTTCCACTTTTGAACAGCAAGAACCAAAGCCAACAATTCTCGTTCATAGGCTGACTTGTATCGGCTGCAATTGGAGAATCCTTTGCTAAAATAAGCTATTGGATGATTCTATAGCATCAATAAGCTATAGGATGATTCTGTAGCATCAATACAGCACCAACTCCTTCCATAGAGGCATCACATTCAATAGTAAAGGATAAAGAAAAATTGGGTAACTTTAGAACTGGTACCGTTGTTAGTGCTTCCTTAAGCTTCTGAAAGGCAGCTTCATCACGATCATTCCAACAAAAGGCATCTTTCTTAGTGAGATCAATGAGTGGCCTGGCAATAACACCATAATTCTGCACAAATCTCCTATAGTACCCTATGAGACCAAGAAATCCTCGAAGCTCCTTAATAGTTATGGGAGAGGGCCATTGTTTCACATCATCAATTTTCTCATGATCAACACTCACTCCTTCATTAGATACTAAATGTCCCAAAAAATTCACTTGTTGGAGAGCAAATAAACATTTTTTTGCATTTGCTAAAATTGTATAAGTGCGTAGTAATTTAAAAGCCAACTCTAAGTGAAATTTATGAAGATGAAGAGAGGGACTATAGACAAGGATACCATCAAAGAAAACTAAAACAAAACGCCTTAAATAAGGAGGAAAAAGGTCATTAATTATCCCTTGAAAGGTCGAGGGTGCATTACTGAGGCCAAAGGAATGAGTTCCAGAATGAGTTCGGAAGGTTGTTTTGTGAACAACTTCTGGTTGCACTCAAATTTGATGATAACCAAAGAGGAGATCTATCTTTGAAAAATAAGCGGCACCATTTAGCTCATTAAGTAATTCATCCACATTAGGTATAGGATACTTATCAGACACTGTAATGTGATTAAGCGCCCTGTAATTAATGCACATCTACCATGAACCATCTTTTTTCTTTACCAAGGGCACCGAACTTGCAAACGGACTCGAACTTGGCCTTATAAAGCCTTTGGACAGCAAGTCAGCCACTTGTTTGTCAATCTCATCCTTTTGATAATAAGGGTACCTATAAGGTCGAATGTTGGGAGGCTATGCATTAGGATGAAGCACAATAGCATGAGAGTTGGAGCGCAAGGGGGGAGTGATGTAGGTTCTGCAAATAAATCTGAAAATTCCTATAAGAGGCTTTGCACCTCAGTGAGCAAGCTAGCTAAGGCATCTCTGGACTCATCTTGTTTAGCTAAACTTTTAAATTTCGTTGGAGATGAAGAATCACGAGCAACTCCTTGGAGTTTATACCTCTTTCCATTAACCCAAAACGTCATAAACATTTGATGCCAATTAGCTTGCACTGTATTCAAAGAAGCTAGCCACTAAATACCCAAAACCATATCTGATCCAGCAATGGCAAAAGGATAAAAGTCACCAATAATCTTTAAATCTTGTACCTGGATGTGCAGCTGCCTACAAATCTTGTTGCAACAGATGAGACTACCATTACCAATCGGAACACCAAAAGGGGGTATTGATTGAGCGGGTAGTTATAGTTTAGAGAGAAGAGACTCAGATATAAAATTATGAGTGGAGCCACTGTCAACTAGAATTAAAAAGTCCCCCTGTTTCAGCGTTCTCTTCAACTTCATAGTCGTGCCCGATGTTTGGCCCAAAAACGCATGGAAAGAAATTTTTGCATGCATCTCTGAATCGATTTCGTCTTCTGCATCAGATTCAATCTTGTTTATGGGCTCCTCTTCCTCGGTTATTTCCATGATTTTGAGTGACCCAGACTTGCAGCGGTGACCAGGCTGAAACTTCTCATTGCACCGATAACATAAACCCTTATCTCGCCTCCTCTGTTTCTCCGTATCCCATGAGCTAGTTTTCAAATTTTGTGGCTGGTTTCTCCCCCCTAAAAAACATGAATCACGAGCGATCCAATTAGTATTGGTGGCAAGTCAAGTCAGGTTGCTTGACCCGCTAGGTTTAATCCCACGCCCAATCTGATCTGTAGCCTTATATTTGATAGCTAAACTCATCGCTTTGTAAATTGTCCGCGGCTTTTATATTCGCACATCCGCCTTCAACTCCTCGTTCAAGCAATTCAAGAAAATGCCTAAGAGACAATGTTCAGGCCAATTCTTAACCCTAGCTGATCTATTAGCAAAGTCCTGTCTATACTCTTGTACCGTTCCCATTTGCTTGATGCCACAAAGATACTCATCTAGGTTTTGAAATTTTGCTGGACCATAATGCTCTTGTAACACCTTAGTGAGTTCCTCCCCATAGAGAAGAGTTTGCTCAGTGTTAACCAACGCGAAAAGGTCGAGCGCATCACCCTCCAAATACATGGCAGCAATGTCCACCTTCATCTCATCTGGTGTCTGGTAGTAGCGAAAGTACTTTTCAGCTTTTAAAATCTACCCTCTCATATCACCTCCTTCAAATTTGGGAAATTTGATCTTCGTGCTTGGACGCTTTGATGGATTTTTGAGCCACCAAGGCAGGTCATATCCATCTTCATCATCTGAACTTTGAACTACTGTTTTGCCTTTCTCTTGGTTACTATGACTACGTTCAAGTTGGGGGTTGCTGCTAGAAGAAGCCTTGAGAGCAGCCATGTCAGCGTCGAGGGTGCCTAACTGAGCAGCCAAGTCAAAGAGCTACTGAATAACAACTTCAAGCAAGGCTGGATTTGGGTGTTGTGGATCGGGAACAGTAGAAGAAAGTGGGTTTTGTGGATCAGGCATATTGGAAGAAAGTGTAGAAACCATCTTGTCAACCTGCTTTGATACCAAATTGATAGAGGGCTGGAAGTAAAAGGTCAATAATAGGATAAATCTAATAATTTTCTAAGAGCAAGGATCTCACTCCAAGAAGAATTAATAGCCAAGGGAGAATCTCCAAGAATGAAATACTTGAATTGATTTTCGATAAGTATTACATACTGCCCATAGCTATTTATAGGATAGGATTAACCAATGACTCCCTAAAAAGTAGTTAACAGACTCTGAGATCCAGGAGTAAATGATCTGGATTTATTAAAAATAATCAGTAACAAATCACTACTCACTAAGCCCCTACTTAATAGGAACAGACGAAACAAATGACATAATAAATTGAAAACAAATTCTACAGATAAGAAGATAAAATCAAGTGCTGGTAGATAAGATAAAATCAAATGCTTGACACACGTGACCTTTTCTTCCTCTAATATGCAATTATGGGTTTATCAAGGACTGAATTTGAGTATGATCTTATATTTTACTCAATTGACGAGGCACCGTAGGATGATGAAGAAGATGGATGTTTCGAGACCATTAACGTTCCAAAATATGAGTTACGTTGATGGGGCAAAGATCATGAATAACAACATTTAGACGTTGAGGTCGACTCTAATCAATCTGGGGAGAATGATGCAAAATAAAAAAGAGTTATTAGTTTAATTTTTCTAATTAGAAAGGAAAATGTTTCTATTTTATTTGTTCTTATTCGTTTAGGGTTTAAGTCTATTAAAGAATAACATAAATCCTTATAGAATCCTATTCTCATTTTGGAAGTTTAGTGAGTTTTCCTATTCCATTAAAGTTGTGGTTCCAATAATTTTTCTATCTATACAATTAATCTTTCAATGAAAAAAAGCCTAAATTTTTTCTATAAACTTTAGCTAGTCAACTAGAAGGTTTGGTGATCCTGTCTTCCAAGAATGATTCTTAGATCCTAAGAGTAATTCCTAGTATTCTATCTTAGGAGTGATTCCTAAAAGTCTTCATTGTTCATTTCCTCCACGAAATTTCCAGCATGCAGCCTAAGTTCCAGCAACCCAATTCTGAAGTCTCAACAACTACTACTAAAATTTGACTTGAAATCTGAATTTCCAGCAGCCTAACAACACCCAACAACCCAGATTTCTAATTTTGTTAATTTCAGTTACTAGTTTGATATTTATTTTATTCATATATATCATCCAACAGTAACTCTTCCAAAGATTATTTATTCATTTCATATATATTGTGTTAGCAATCTTGATCTGCCAATAATACCTAAGCAGCCTAAGCCTATTAAGACATATATTCGTAGGGAGAAGATAGGTAAAGGGCAACCTGCCACATAGACAGGTTGTTATGAGTTTGTTATAGGTGGTTAAGGAGAGAGATTGTGTAAGAGCGAATATAGAGTAATACTATGAGAGAGGGAAGTAGTTTTACGATTGTAAGGGATTTCTTTGGCCTGGAACTTTTCCAGGAGGGAACATTCTGCTGTATTCTCTACTACATACGTAAATAATGCAATCTCTATAGCTTTCTCTATCAATTGGTGCTTTCATTGAGAGAGCCAAGTGGGTAGAGATTGTATGCAAACTAGAATGGAGGCTAGATTATTTGCAGTGGAAGCGTCTCTTAGGAGACAGAATCATCCCTCTTAGCCCAAGAGGGAATGGTTAAGTCGCACGACACCACCTTGAAGGATCTAAGAACACAACTTAGTTCCTTGATGGCTAGCGTAGAAACATTGGCCAAATCCCATAATCTTTTGTAGTCAGAGTTGAGGGATGGATTTCAGACTCTGATGGAAAAGAACCCACAGAAGCAGAACGTGGGAAGTGAAGGAGAAGGACCACCTGCGTTTACCCACCACGCGTCCTCATCTGCGGGTGGCGACAGGCCCGCACATCATGCGTCCAACACTGCTGCTGGTGAGAGACCCGTGAGTGGCCTGCAGGGTACTGGTTCTCGCCGACATGGGGACCACGGTTCTTTAGCCTCTACAGAACGTGCATGGGAAGAATATAGAAATGCAGCATGTCGGGTCGACTTACCTGCATTCCACGGTGAAGACCCATTTGTATGGGTCATGCGAGCTGAATCATATTTTATGATTCACGAAATTCCTCCTGAACTGCGTTTGCCGATGGTCCAGATTTGCATGGAGGGAACAACGTTGTATTGGTTCATGACTCTACGTGAGTTCGACCCTTGCATGACATGAGAGAGATTCAAATGTTCTTTGTTTGAGCATTATGGGGAAAAGGATGAGGGTGACCTGATTGAGCAATTGAAGTCGGTGGCTCAGCATGGGTCGATGGACATATACATTGACGAATTCGAGAGAGTGGCGTCGCAAATAGCCAACTTTCCCAAAGAGTGGTACATGAGCTATTTTCTGGGGGGATTACGTGAAGAAATCAAGAATCAGGTCTGAACCCATGAATCGATGTCTCGAGCTCGGCTCACGACTGTCGCGCGAAAGGTAAAGAGAGAGCTGATCGGTGAAGAAGTAATCTGACCAAGTGAGTGCAAGAACAAGCCCAGAGTCTTCTCTGCAGGTTATAGGTCTCAGCTGGGTAATTCTATCGTCCAGGGCCCAGGTCCGACAAGTAACACAGCTGTAAGCAATAAGAGTGAAGTGAAAAAGCTGCCTTACAAGCTCCGAAATACCATGACAGATGGTAGTCAGCAGGGTGGTTCTAAATGTAAGGGGACAAGGAATCTATCTTACGAACAGCTCATGGAAAGAAGGGCAAAGGGGCTATGTTTTAAGTGTGGTCAAACTTATGGCCCACTCCACCGTTGCCCCGAGAAAGAATACAAACTAATTGTTTGGGAGGGAGAAGAAGAGGTAAATAGTGTGAGTAATCAGGAGACAACAGTGATAGAGGAGCAACCAGAAGATTGGGAATTAGTGTGTAATTTGGTTGAATTCAGTGAAGTAGGGAAGGCAAAATTCTCACCCACGAGGACTATCGTCTTGATGGGTAAGCTTAATGAGATGCCTATTTTAATTATGGCAGATAGTGGAGCTAGTCACAATTTTGTGTCCAGCAGGTTGGTTCAAGCTGTAAGAATCCCCATTACTCTAGCTAGAACTTTCGGAGTAAAATTGGAAGATGCACATAGGTCTTTATCACAAGGAATTTGCAAGGAGATAAAATTGAAGATGAATGGTGTAGAGTTTAATGTAGATGCTTACGTATTTGATACCGGGGGACCCGATTTGATTTTGGGTGTTGCATGGTTGGACACATGAGGAGTGGCGAAGGTTGATTGGAAGAAAATGTGTATGACTTTCGACCAAAGGGGTGCAGAAGTTACTCTGTAGGGAGTTAACGGCCAGGGCTCTTCTCCTCATGCTCTGCAACAGATATTCAAGCATCAGGAAGTGGAAGTAGAGGGGCTGTTGTGGTCAATGGGAATCAGTGGCTATACATCTGAACAAATGGGAGTCTCGCATGCAGAGCAACAAGAAGAATTGCGGGCTGTTCTGTCCAGGTTTGAATTGGTTTTTCAAGAGACAAGGGAGCGACCACCTAGGAGGGCGAATGACCATGCTATTAACCTGAAGGAAGGAGCAGAACCTGTGAATATTTGTCCCTATAGGCATGCACATCATCACATGGATGAGATTGAGATACAGATTCAAAATTTACTGGAAACTGGAGTCATCAAGCCCAATATCAGCCCATTTTCCAGTCCCGTAATCCTTGTCAAAAAAAAGGATAGGTCATGGCAGATGTGCATAGATTACCGAGCCTTGAATAAGCTCACTTTGCCCAACAAATTTCCTATTCCAGTTGTAGATGAGCTGATGGAAGAATTACATGGCGCCAAATATTTTTCTAAGGTTGATTTAAGGTCGGGATTTCATCAGATCAGGGTTAGAGAAGAGGATGTTTATAAAACGGGGTTCCGGACTCATGAAGGACATTACGAGTACTTAGTGATGCCCTTCGGACTTATGAACGTGCCCGCTACATTCCAATCTACTATGAACTCAATTTTTAAACCCCTGTTACGTAAGTTTGTTTTAGTTTTCTTTGACGACATCTTGGTTTACAGTTCAAATTGGGATAAACAACATGTAGCATTTAGCTTGGGTGCTGCAATTATTATTGGACAATCAATTGTTTGCTAATAGGCGGAAGTGCATATTCAGACAGAAATCTGTAAAGTATTTAGGTCATATTATCTCTTGTGATGGGGTAGCTATGGACTGGTCAAAGATCAAAAGTATTTTGGAGTGACCTACTCCCAAGAATGTAAAGGAAGTAAGAGGGTTCCTTGGTCTCACTGGGCACTATAGGAAAATTTTCCAAGATTATGGAAAAATTGCTAAGCCACTTACTACTGAACTTTCTAAGAAAGATGGGTTCTGCTGGGGGAAGGAATCCCAATAAGCTTTTGAAGAGTTAAAGAAGAGAATGACTACCTCTCCGGTGCTAGCCTTACCCGATTTCTCCAAGCAGTTTTCTATTGAGTGTGATGCTTCGAGAAGGGGTTTGGGTGCTGTGTTAATACAACAAGGTCGTCCCTTGGCCTATTTCAGCAAAGCATTGGCTTAATCCACTTTTTCTAAATCTGTCTATGAGAAGGAAGTGATGGCAGTAGTGATGGCAATTCAACAGTGGAAGCATTTTCTAACGGCAAGACATTTCAAGGTCTATACTGACCATAGAAGTCTGAAACATTTATTAGATCAGCGCATTCCACCAGTAGATCAACAATGTTGGCAAGCTAAGTTGTTGGGTCTAGATTTTGAAGTTATGTACAAACCTGGGAACCAAAACGAAGCTGCAGATGCTCTCTCTAAAGCAGAGGAAGACAAGTTACTGTTATCAGCCATTTCAACCTTATTTTGGCTTGATATGGATGTGGTCCGAAGGGAGGTAAAGGAGGATGCCAAGTTGAACTCACTCATGACAACCCTCTTACTACACCCGAATTCCAAACCTAATTATCATCTAAGGGATGGCTTATTATTCTATAAGAAAAAGTTAGTTCTTTCGTCCACCTCAACATTAATTCCCCAATTTCTAAAAGAGTATCATGCTTCACCTTTGGGGGGCATTCTGGTTTCCTAAAGACCTACAAGAGGCTATCTAGTGGACTGTTTTGGTTAGGAATGAAGTCAACAATACAGAAGTTTATTCGTGAATGTGTCATATGCCAAAAGAACAAATATATGGCAATGTCTCCAGCAGGTCTTTTACAACCCCTACCTATTCCTAAGATTATTTGGGATGATGTCTCAATGGACTTTATTTCGGGGCACCCAAAATCTCATGGTTATGAAGTCATAATGGTGGTAGTGGATCGTCTATCAAAGTATGCTCATTTTCTGCTCCTCAAGCACCCTTATGCAGCTAAATCAATAGCAGAAACATTTACCCAAAATGTGGTGAAATTGCATGGCATTCCTAGCTCTATATTGAGCGATAGAGACCCACTCTTCACAAGCAACTTCTGGAAGGAGTTATTCAAACTACAAGAGACAGCACTGAAGATGAGCTCTTCATACCATCCTCAAACGAATGGACAAACGAAAGTTGTTAAAAGGTGCCTAGAAACCTACCTTCGCTGCTTCACTACCGAACAACATAAAAGTTTGGTCTTATTGGCTGTCTTGGGCTGAATATTGGTGTAACACCAACTATCATGTTTCTACGGGAAGGACTCCTTTTGAAGTCGTTTATGGTTGCCTTCCACCGACCTTGCTACATTTTTCCCAAGGAGAAACCCAAGTGGAATCAGTGGCACTAGCTTTGGTTGATAGGGATGAGGCTTTACGCCAACTTAAACATAATCTAATGCGAGCACAATCTGTAAAGAAGAAATCCGCAGATGCTCACAGGAGAGAGGTGCAATTTCAGGAGGGAGATTTGGTCTTTGTGAAGCTAAGACCACAAAGACAGCTCACTATTGCAAGGAGAATTTGTCCCAAACTTTCAGCAAGATACTATGGTCCCTTCAAATTTATGGGAAAGATAGGACAGGTTGCCTATAAACGACAAATCCCACCTACATCCAAGGTACATCCCATCTTCCATATTTATCAATTGAAGAAAGCCGTGGGTGATCACCCTGTTGAAGATAGCCTCCCTCTAGAGATGGACACTTAGGATTTGGTTGAACCAGAAGTAGTCCTAGCCTCACGCATAGGAAGCTCCAAGGGCAAAAATATTCAACAATGGTTAGTTCGTTGGAAAGCTAGACTAGCAGAAGAAGCAACTTGGGAGGATACAAAATTCATTAAAGGGCAATTTCCTTCTCTCCACCTTGAGGACAAGGTGCCTTTTGAGGAGGAGGGAATTGTTAGCAATGTTGATCTGCCTATAATACCTAAGCAGCCTAAGCCTATTAAGACATATATTCGAAGGGGTAAGATAGGTAAAGGGAAACCAGACCACATAGATAGGTTGTTATGAGTTTGTTATAGGTGGTTAATGAGAGAGATTGTGTAAGAGGGAATATAGAATAATACTATGGGAGAGGGAAGTAGTTTTACGATTGTAAGGGATTTCTTTGGCTTGGAACTTTTCCAAGAGGGAACATTCTGCTGTATTCTCTACTACATACATAAATAATACAATCTCTATAGCTTTCTCTATCATATTGTCTGTCTTTTCACTCAATCATTCTCTCCTCCAAGCTTGCCAAGAGAGTTCATCACATACAGTAAACTAAAATCAGTTAAAGAAAGCTTTACCTCCTCCAATGACAACAAGTTTCATCAAACCTCCGTGGTAGTAATGTCTATACAATTTAAGAATCTGATCACGCAAATTTATCCCTTTCTCCAAAGCATCAACAAGGCTCTTCTTGCTACCTTTAGTAAAACCAAGAGTATCACTAAAATCCATATATTGCAATAGACGAACACCAAAAGGAAGCACAATTGGAGCAACCTACCCCAAAAGAATCTCCAAAATGGATGACCAGGCATAGATGTATGGCATTGAAGTTGTTGAAGGCGGCAATCATCATTTTGCAAAACCTGATTAAATTCTGTAATCATTTTGATTCACATGTTAATCCTCAGGCAATGAATAACATGCCAGTAACACAATGAGCATGTAAAGCAAACAAAAAGACGGTCAACTTTTATGAAGAAAATAGAAAAACAGAAATGTGTTATATACCAGAATCAACAGCAAGTATTTCCCTTTCCATGGCCTCCATTTTCACCAGAGGTGAAATAAAAAACTGAGAAAATCTGAAAAAGAAAGACAGCCTATAATCAAAATCTATGGTATACTCGTAATGCTTAGAGACAGGATTAGTCATAAGATGGGTGGCAAGAAGTCTAAGAGGCAACATTGGGATATCCTGTGCACATTAAAGTACAAAAGCAGCAGCCATGAAATTAAATGTTTGTCATTTATTGCATTACTCAAGATCTTAAAGACATAAACAGACAGCTACATTCATATCCACATTAAGATTCATTTTTGATCCCAAATATATATCTGAAGTTTGAGAAAAATATACATAGAAATTCAGAACGAAATCATTTCTACCCATATGAAGAAGTGACCTAGCAACAAGTGTTCTACATCATGCTTTCTAAGGAAAAATGAAACAAATAGTAACATCTTCATACACCAAGTGTGAGTAGTATTATAGAAGACCAATTTGGAAGTCAACCATTGAGATAAGTATGATCAGAACACTCACAGATATATGCAAGAATAAGGAGAGGACCAAAGATTGATTATCAATTTTTTATCAATTTGTTTATTAAATCACCTTTTCAAGGCACCCTTAAGAAACTCGGGTTTGACTTCAAAATGGTAGCAGGTATGCTCAGTCTCAGTGTACGCATTTGATGATCCTCCATGCTTGGACAAATAACTATCATACTAGCAAGAGGAAAGAGTCAAACTTGTAGCCCTTTCTTTTACATTGCATTTTACAAGAAGATAATTAGCTGCAACATTCATGTTTTATAGACTATTCACACAAGCTTATTTCACCAAATACTTTTTCCCACTATTATTCATACAAATATATGAAAATGCACACATGTTTCCTCCATATGGTTTCTCCACACACCACTGAGAAAAATATTGAAGCTTGGTGGTCTTTTGGTGACTCAATAAGAAAATGCAACTTTGCTTCTCAAACCACCAGTAATCTAATCTGTCATTGCCAAAAGGATATGTCTAATTCTTATTTGGTTCAAGCATCAACCGTTTAAGGGACTATATTAGTTTTTCCTTCTAGTTTCTTTTAAAGGGAAAAAAACACACATGTCATTCCTCCACATTGTATTCTCTTCTTATCCATTTTGCAAAAACATTGTAAGGATAAGAAGATGATAGACAAACCTCATTTTCATTAGGAAAACCAATACTTCCCATGAATAGCATATGCTCTGTAAAAACATACAATTAAGACTAAGATCAAAATAAGGGGACTTCTTGTTAACAGTATTGAAACTAATAGGTAATGCAATCATCCAAACTCTAAGGTCCAAACATTACATTTAGAAATGATCAGAAGGGCAGGCATGCCAATTTGTAAGTGAAAACACGGGGAATGACTCATAAATAACCCCTTCTTCACCAAAACAGCTTCTCTTAATATGAATAATTAAATTTTCATTTTCTAGAAATCAATGAAACCCATAAAGCAAGGAATCTTCTTCACTTCTTCCACAGATGTCCTGCGATTCCGTGGTTCTTATTTTATCTGCTAGGAAAGCATCAAAACAATAATAACTTTTTGAACCCTAAGACACTAGTAATACCATGCTGACCGTATGTAGATGGCAGTTCTGATTCGATTTATTCAATTTGTTAGCAGCACTTTATAACTCCAAAATTTTCCAAATACTTAGCAGGGCAGATGTTTATGTTTAGAGATTTTCAATAAGGGAATAGTTACATCTCTGAAGATAGAAAAAGTTACCATAGAGTGTTACTCTTTGAATGGAGAAAGCAATTAACGACTAGGAAAAAATAAATAGGGTGACAAAGAAATTACAAAACCATGGCTGCATATCCCTATGGAATCAACTTTCAAATATGAAATGGAAGGAAAGATTTAACTTATAAAGTATGAACACCATATGCTTATCCATCCCGGACCAGAAAATGCATTAACATACAATCATAAGAAAGAATAGAGACAAACCTAGAAAATGAGCAAGTCCCTGAGCGTCAATAGGATCAGAGAAGCTACCCATAGCTACACACATTGCCGCTGCTGCCTGACCAGACAAACACACTTTAATTTCCCATAACTTACCGCATTTAACGATGAATGTTGTAGTTGCAAGTAGCAATTTAGAGTTCTATCGAATCGCTAGGAAGCCATCGGAATAAAGAGGAAAGAAATGGAGTGACAACCTTCTTAGCTTGAGAAGCATTTCCTTTTCCTTTTTCTTTTCCTTTTCCTTTTCCTTTCACGTCATCATCTTCTTCATCGTCGTCTTCGTCTTCCTCTTCGTCTTCGCCTAGGTCCTCTTCATCGTCGTCATCTTCATAATCATCCTCATCCATTTCTTCTTCTTCTTCGTCATCATTTAGGGTTTTGGAATCAAGAGGAGTTCCGTCAGGGTAAATCTCGGGATCGTGAACAAGCAAAGCGCATAGCCCATTCTCCAACTCAACCACTCTGTAAAGCCGCCTATCGTTGGGCGATTTCACCACTATATTGTCGGATTTGAACGTGCAACCAGCCACCATTGGGAAGAGAAATCGAAAACCAAGCGAAGACAGAGTTAGAGTATGTTGCCCCCAAAATTTAGCAAACACCTTTCTCTATTTTCTTCTTCGTCACCGAGCAATACAAACAAACGAACCCTTATAATACAGCTACTGCTAGCCACGCCACCGTAGAACCGTTACCTATTAATAGTCCGCCATTTATTATCGTGCTGCCTTTCACCAGATTAGCATTATCTCTGATGAATCAGATTCCGCCACGTAAAAAAGGTTGATTATATCACGTGCCATCCCCTGTATTTTGCTAACGTGGCGACTTTATAATGGATCACTTTAAAACCTTAACCTTCGAGTGTGAGTAGGTTTCGAGATGATTAAATTTGGTTGTCTGGATTGAAGCCCAAAAAGGTTGCCATATGGACATGGAAATTAGTGGTTGGATATTGGAATTTCTTCTTCGGCAACAGATTTCGGATCTCTTACTCAACAAGATCGTTACCAACGTCGATTTCCCTATCGCCAACAACAATCAACGATTGAAGAAGACACTGATTCTCCGTTCAATTGCCTCAGATATCGGTAACGGCTCCGTCTCCGAGAAGATGCTCGAATCGCTGGAGGTTCTCGAGAAGTTGGACCAGAGAGAAGGGGTCAAAATCGTCGATTTGATGAAGGCGGCGTACCGCGCGGTGGCAGTGGAGTGTACGGTGAAGTACTTGGGTGGGAGTCCTCGCAAGCGCGGCCAAGGGAGGTACTTCGAGGCTGTGGAGAGGATTTGGGGAGGGAGAGTTCAGAAATTGGAAGAAATGGGAGAGAGCGAGCTGGTTACAGATGAGCTGAGAGAGTGTAGGGACGAGATTGAGGCTGCGATTGGGGATTCAAATGTGTGCAAGAGGTTGTTGGAGAGGAATACGAGAAATGAGGCGTTGAAGCTGGTTAGGGCTTATTTAGGGGAAGCTATGGCGCTTATGGGACCTTCTTTTCTCGAAGCCGTTGCGAGAACAGAGAGGGAGGCGAAGGAGAAGGCAGCGACGGAGTCAGCGGAGGAATGCGCCGGTGACCGCAATGCGGGTGATACTGATAAGCTTACAGATAAAGGTAAGTGCTTTCGTTATCATTGACATATAATTGTGTTAATCCAAATAGGATTTTGGGCATTTTAATCAAATTGTGCGTTTTCGTCTGTGATTGGTGGCAATGAACATTCTTGATATCATACAGGGAATCAGAAGAAGGTAGTACTTCATAAACAGAAGGGTATTTCTTCCCATCAACGTCATAAAGGAAAAGTCAAGATTATTGATTGTGAACAACTGGATGTGGACAGACCTTGTAGCAGATATGAAACTGTGCCTACCCCTGAAGTTGATAAAGTGCAAGAATCTCTTAGACATAGTTCTATGGAGTTACAAGCAATTGTCAAGGACCCTCTTCCTGAAGCTTTACATTTAGCTGAAACTTTGATAACTGAAATGGCAAATAAAGTTCTCATTCAGGAAAATTCAGTTGAAACCCAGAAAGGAAGAGATGTAGATGGATCAAATTCATTTGTCGGTGCTGTAATATCTGAAGTGGCAAAGAAAAACTTGAACCAGGACACTTCTTTACAGAGCCTGACTGGAAAAGATGTGCTTGTGCCCATTCCATCAAATGACGAGACTGCTGAGCGTCTTCAAACTGAGGCTAGTACTAGAATTCCATGTCGCAGCAATCAGAATGAGCCGCCTAAACTCAGCTTAATGGAACGGAATAGTACAGCACATACCTATGAGGTATGAAGCCATTTTTCATCTTCAATCGACCGGTTTCTCTAGTCACGTGGCAATCAAATCATTTTTACTTAAACCAAGCATCAGTTGTGCATGTAATTTCTACCCTTAATTCCTTAGAATGACCGTGTTGCCTTCAATTGTTTCAAGCTATCTAGAATATCATTATTCTAATGTAGGGAAAATGAATTTTTTTTGTGGAGACATGCAGATATTGGTTGTGCTTGTGGACATTGGGTGTCCGTATGGAATGAAAGGAAAGTTATATTGCATTGGCATGCTACCCCTCTCTCTCTCTCTCGCTCTCGTTAAACTTTCACAAGATCTAGAATATAGCTGGCTGGATTAGCAATTGGATTAAATTTTACTTTTTTTAATCCAATTGCAAACATGTTGGGAAACGAACGGACTATTATTTCTTCTACAAAAGCTTAGCCGGACGAAACTTGCTATGAAGTGCTTAAATTTATCATCTTAAATTGCTTTCACTTCCGAGTTATGTTTCTTTTTAAACCTTGTGGTCCTGCTATGAAGTGCTTAATTTATCATCTTAAATAGCTTTCACTTCCGAGTTATGTTTCTTTTGAAACCATGTGGTCCTATGGTTATGTACTTGCTGGTACACAATGGCTTTAATGTTGGTATTCATTTTTATTTTTTAGTGGGATGATTCAATTGATGACTCGCCTGAAGGAGCTGTTAATTACGCAAGTAGATTGCACTTAGATAGCCCGAAGAGAAAGGCTGTGTCCCCATTGAAGAAATATGAGGTGGCAAAGTTAGCAAAAAGGAGGAAAATGAAGAGATGGAGCTTAGAACAGGAAGATGCCTTGAGAGAGGGTGTTCAGAAGTATGTAACTGACTTCTGGAAAAAAAATCAATTATTTGAATTTAGAAACTTAGGAAAATATTTAACATATGCTTTGCTTCATTTCTTTTAGCATATGCTTTTTAGCAGTCACGACTGTAGGGTTGGCATATTTTTTAAATAAACAAATAGCTTTTACCGGAACTCTGTTGCTAGGGATGAAGTGACAAGCATGGTTTGTCCTCATTAGTCCCGTTCCCAATTTTGGTATCCAGCTACTTATGTGGATGCCAAATTGAGAAATTTTGTAACAGAAAAACCGGAAAGTGGAGAGCTTTCACATTCGTACTCATCTTGTGCAGTTAGTATTTCCATGCCTAGTCTATATTCCCACGAGCCCAGAAGGATCTAATAGTAATTGCTACTTCAGATAAGCCAGATGAAAGAGTGTTCTTTTCTTTTTCTGTTTTGATCCTTCTTTTGGAACTTCGTTTGATTTTCTGTGTTCTTGTGGGTTTCATCGGTAAAAGGTTTGGTAAAGGGAATTGGAAGCTTATTTTGAACTCGAGGAGAGACATTTTTGCAGAGAGAACTGAGGTAAACATTTTTTTTAACCTTTGGAACTCTCTATTTGATTAATTCGTGTTCATTAGTTCGAGGCATGAAATTCCCAAATGTTTTTCCCAGGTCGATTTGAAGGACAAGTGGAGAAACATGACGAGATGTTGAATTTGCAAAACCGGTCTGCTGTTTAAATATTTTTGTTGATAAACACTGCTGTACCCCAAGCCTTTTCCCTTTTTCTTGGTTATGTTATACAGAAGCACACTTGAGTGGTTCGGTATTAGACTTTAGGTATAGGGTAGTTGATCTGTGATGAAGAATGGTGTATAGTTCTCAGGTTTCTGCATGTATGGTTTATGGCATTCGCTATAAGGTGTTAAACTCGTCGACTCCAGCGGTTGAGAATTATAGACAATTATGCCTAAAAGTTATTACAAATTACTTTAATTGTCATATTTTATTATTGCTCTGCCTTCACTAAATACTAATACCCTAAACTTCGCCAATACACTACAATTGAGCACTATTTTCAAATTCCTGTTTGCAATTGGGCACAATCCTCCTTTGTAAAACTTGGAAACACTGCTCTTGCTCTAAAAGTTTGTCCTCTCAAGTAGTTGAACGTAAAAGCGATTAACATCACCGATATACTTCGATGAGATTCCAACCAATTACCTCTTCCCTAGTAATTTTGTCCTCTCCCTGGCCCCCTTCTCACTAGCATACTCATTTTTTTTAATTTTTTTGACAAATTTGGTTGTATTTATTTGAAATTTTGCTAAATTTGATTCATAAGCAAAATTTTTGTTTTTGCTTTTTGCTTTTTTTTTAATAATGATTTGATTTTATTTGTATGAGCTTGTGATATTACGATGATTTTGCCTAGGATTGTGGATTTGACTTGTATAAGGGCATGCTTGCAAAAATGATAACCAAATGAGCTAGTTAGA
Organism: Erythroxylum longipes; assembly: GCA_027563885.1. Lineage (NCBI taxonomy): Eukaryota > Viridiplantae > Streptophyta > Magnoliopsida > Malpighiales > Erythroxylaceae > Erythroxylum > Erythroxylum longipes. The sequence goes on from JAOQMS010000179.1 coordinate 6,256,291, forward strand.
TTTGATGTCATTTTGTTTTTACTCTTAAGTGGTTATGCACTCTTGCCTTGTTTGTAATTTCAACCTGTTATAATTGAGGTGGAGAAGTGAGACTTATTTTTATTTTTGACTATTACTTAAGTGTACAAATGAGTAAGTATTGCATATTAGCTCTCCTGAAAAAATAGGGTCATTTATTGTTACTTTATATGTTTTTTATTTGTTTTATTATAAATGTTAAGTTATTGTATGATGATAATTTTTTATGTTGTTTTTGTTTGATTGTGAAAGGAACTTGGCTTGATTGTGATTATGCATTCAATTTAGTAAACTAATTAAATAGTGAAATTAATTGCAAATTAATTAACTAGTATATAATCTTCTCTCATCTTGTATGATTAGATTGCACCATTCTAAAAAAGAAATAAAGAAAAAAGTTAAGCGGGAATGATATAGGCAAAGTTCGTTGGCTAAAAGAAACACTTCTTATCTTTTGTGACATTTGTAACTAGTATATTCAAAGGAGTAAGGAAAAACGTAATAGAGTTATTTGTCAAAGGTTATTATAGAAGAAGATAGAGGAAGAGTTTCACAAAGCGACCAACTTATCATGAGATAAAAATAAACTTAAAAATAAGTTTAATTGATTGGAGTTAAACGGGGTCATTGGAAACAGTTGGAATGGGAAAAAAAGGGGATTAAGATGGACTATGAGAAAGGAACAATCAGTGTCAATGAGAAATGGTGGACTTTGAATATTAAGGTTAGCTTTTTTCTCCCGTTTTAAGTTTTTTTTTACTTTAATGCTAAATAATTAGTTAAATAATTTATATTTAAGTTTTTTTATAGGAGAATATCAATTTTAAAACATTTAAAGAGGAAGGGCTTAAACATGAGCTTAAATATAAATTGGATCAACTTTTTAGATGTTTGACTTGAGGGGAGATTACATTTTGTGCTGTGACTAACCCTCCACAAGGACAAGAAGAAGATGAAAAAATGTATATTCTTTCTCCACCTTATAGTCATAATGCTTATCATCAATCGTCAGGTAATCATGATCATGACAATATAGATGAGACTAGCGATCTAAACAATTACCATGTGACTGGTGATTAGGAAGAGGTGTGGAGAAAACCTATCATGACCCTTACATCTTCTCTTGTTGCTACCACTCAAACTACTTACGATGAAGGGAGTGAGAGAAGAAGATACAAAAGGTTTTTAGAAAGTGATAGTTCATAAAATAACAAGAGTGCAAGAACTGATTCTACTAAGAGGACAGGAGGATATGTAGCAATGTATGAAAAACTTGACAATATGATGTAATTCATTCAAAAGAATATTGATTTTAGTTTAATAACAGTTAGATGTCGTTCTTAGATTATTATAAATCTTTGCTTTAAATGATGGCGTTGACTTATTTTCCTGTATTTGAATTATATTATGACTTATTTTTCTCTATTTGAATTATATTATTAAAATTCATTTGGATTTTTATATTTTGTGTTTGGATGTATCATTATCTACAAATTTTTTGGTTGATTTATGGTCATGATTTTATTTAAACATTCCTCTACTCTTCCCTATTATAGTTAAACAATTAAAAAATATACTTAAGTGTCTAGAAATTCACCTTTATAATAAGTTATTAGTTCAACAAAAATATAGAAAAAATAAGCATTATTACAACTAAGTTATCAAAAGACATAGATTAGTGATAAAAAAGTTAATATAATAGAAAATTGAACTTTAATTTGATTAATATGGAGAAAGAAAGTAGTAGTAGTAGTAGTAATTATTATTATTATTATTATTATTATTATTATTATTATTATTATATGTTCTATATTTTTTATTAAAATTATAAACTTAATTTTTGTGAAATTAAATATCTAAAATCTAAATTCTTATGAAAATATTCAAAAAAAATACTAAGGGGTGCTTGGTTAATGAGTATGGGAAGGAAGGAATAGATAAGGAATGAAAAACAACTGCTTGGTGATATGTTATCATTGAATAAACAGTATTTCTATATCCGAATTTCGATTATTACTCCATACATTTCGATTATGAGATGAATGAAAGTCATTCCACTAAAAAAACAAACAAGAAGTGTGACAAGAAATGTCATGCGCGTCACACCTCTTTTTCTTTTTTTTTCCTCTTTTTTAGCAATTAAATATAATTAATTATATTTTATCTTTTTTAGATATTAAAAATAAATAATTAAAATATATTAAGATTTGATTTTAAAAAATATTTTTTAAGATTTTTAACAAACCAATTACTATAAATAGTAATATCAATCATTCCTTCGTCCTAACCAATTATCATAATTACAATGATTATATTCATTCTCATTCCTTACTATATTTTTCTCATTACTATTACCTCTCAAGCACCTTCTAAGATATAATACCCATGTCCTTATAAATTTTTATCATGTTCTTTTAAATCATTTTATACATAAACAGTTAATACTAAACAACTAATTTTACCAAACATCATTAAATAAATAACTGATGTTATCCGTTAGTCAAATTAGTTGATATAGGTGTTGTTTGCAATCAGCTGATTGTATTAGCGTTAGCTGATAGCTGATTTGACCAGCGGATTGCATTAGCTGTTTATTAGAGATGTTTGATAAAATTAGTTGTTTAGTACTAGCTATTTATGTATAAAATGACTTATGAGGATATGACTTTAAAAAAAATATAAGGGTATGAATATTATATATCTTAATATTTCGTTGAATATTTTTCTATGATTTAGAATTTAGATATTTAATTCTACAGAAATTAAGTTAATAACTATAATAAAAACATAGAACATATAATAATAATAATAATCATCATCATCATCATCATCATCATCATTATCATCATCATCATCATAATGATGATACATCCAAATATTTTAATCACAATCTTTCTAAGATATGATACTAAGAAAATATTCTACCCAACTTTAGTTATATGAATATGGTAAATCAAGTTTAAATAATAATTAACGCCTATGTATATTTGTACTACTATATGAAATATGATTATTATATTCCTCTTTGTTCTAATTTTTATAGGACTTTATTTCAAATTATTTAGACAAGTCATGTTCACCTGCATTGTTTCATCATCTATGAGAAATTTATGTAGGTGTTTTTATTTTCATTCTCAATTAAAGTCAACATTTCATTTCTAACCTATTACTGCCTACACCTATTTATATGACAAGATACAAGATGCTTTCGTGCTTATATAGTTATATTTCAATAATAAGTTCCATGACCTTTTGTTACATACAAAAATGTGCAAAAATGAGATGATAACTAACAATCTTCAACGCAAAGAGAAAAAAGGGTTAAATAAGAATTGAAGTTTAAAATTTTGGCTGGTGGTAGAAAAAAGCTCCAATATAAAAGCATTTTCATATTTAGCTGCTTGTTTTAAATCACCCAATAAATCAACTACTGGCCAAGCACTTTTGAACAGCTATTTGACGGGTCAATTAGCTGAAAACAACAAATCAACTAAAAAAATGATTGATTAATGGTTAATTAAACGAGGCCATGATTCGTTATCAGTTAACCACTAATAGAATTAGCTAATAACTAATGCAATATACTGATTATCAAACGGACGAAGTGATTTCCACTCAAGCATGCTATATCCAAGAATTGGTTGTATCATTGAAATATCCCTTTTCTTTTTCTTCTTTTTTCAATTGCAAGCAAGTTACAGATTTACAGAGGCGAGCAACCGACCTTTTTGGTTATACAGTAAACTGTGTAACAGAGGCTATTCCAAATGTAAGTAAACAAGAATAGTAACCATAATAAATAATGACTCTATGTAATAGCATTTTCTTTTTTCTTAAGAAAAAAAAAAGCAAAGCCTAATTAATTACCTTAGACCTATTTAAATGCAACATTTTATATAGGAAAAGAAAAAAGTAAGATGAAAGAATGAAATGGTCGTCCCTGTTTGTGCTGCAATTTAATCATCATCATAAGCTTAATCAAAGTTTGCTTTGATATTTAAATTATGTATTACATTTAAGCCTAACATGCATATGATATTCTTCCTTACAATAAAGTATGACAAGGTTTAATATAAGTCCATATGTTCGAGGTAGGATCACCTTAATATTTTTAATTACATTGATATGAGAATAGTTACAATATCCAAGGATCACAAATTTTTATCACCGTTAAAGATTGTAATTTAGTTTAAAGTTACCTAGCGTTAGTTCAACCTCTGAAGTGTAATGTTAATGTTGAGAACTTATTTCCCTTTTGTTCTTGTTTCAAGTACATTAATTTTAACATGAAATATGGGACGCATGAGAGGTGTTCCAGTCCAATGTTGTTATTAAATCAAACTAGCTTCTAGACGAGTTAATGAATAATGCTGGTTGATTAGCTTCTAATTTGGGGCAAATATTGATATTGTTTAGAACAAAAAAAGAATATAATTACCCAGCTAGAAAGTAAAAGATCAGAAGCAGAGAGACACTTGATTATTACTTAAATCATAAGAATATACTCATAATAATCGAGTCAAGAAACAATAGTATATATCAATATCGAAAAATAATTGCACGCTAATTAAACAAAGCATATAGATAAGGAATAAATTAAAAGCTGCTCTTGTTCTTCTGGGACAAGCCATATTTATTTTGGGTGAAACCATGAGAGATGGCCTGGTGCTGGTTCACAATGGAATGTGATGACGGTAAGCAGGTGAATGAGGTGAATAAGGTGAAGCATGAACAAAAGATGGGGATGCTGTAGGTTGGGCTTGTGACCAATTATAATTAGTTGCTGGTCTTCTTGGGATCATCGGACTTTTTGGTCTCGACGGCGTTGACATGTTGGCGGTGGTGCGACTCTCTCCTCCCCTCCTCGGACCCTTCTCTGCCCACTTCAGCTCCGCCTGTTTAACAGTTTTTGGGTAACTTGACCAGCAACTTATTTTTCCTGCTCTCTCTATATACCTACGTTCACAGAATAAGATATAATAACCTAATTAAGAATATAAGACTAATTAAAGTTGTTACTGTAAAATGTATGTGCTTTAACTTATATTCTACGTAAAGATACTTATGTAAATATTAAAGGGATATTTGTCTGTCTTTGATGTCTTACGTAATTCAACTTGACCATTTCTTCTTTTCTTTCCTAGGTGAACTAGAGACGTACGTACACATTACACTACAATCTAGTGATGTCCTAAGTAATTCAGCTCTGTCTCCTCTCTCTGCCAAAAGTTTACCTTTGTGCTGGCTAGCCTGCATGTCCTTAATATATAAGCACTTAGTATCTTAGATTATAACGAAATCATTGTTGGCAACTTCTGAATCTTATTTTAAACGTTGATGTTAAAAGTAAGACCTACCATTAAGTTTGAAATAACTCATTTCTAATTAGTTCCGAGAACTACTCTTGTCTTTTATTTTCATTTAAGTTATTTAATTTGGCATTAGGACAGCTTTAGGTGATAATGGATATTGAACTTTCTAGACTAGTTGTTCATCTAGTTCTTCCTTTGCTTAAAGCACTAGGAAATGTGCAGCAAGGAACAGGCATCAACACGTAATTTTCTAGCTATATAGAACTTTAAATATGTGTTTTATTCAATGATATGCTCAACTTAGTAGAAGGACATAATTTGTGAATTGATCACCTTTGGCTGAATCTTTTTCCTAAACACTCAAAGCATTTTCTTCCTTCTGGCATGTCTCCCATCCCCGATCGGACGCAAGTTCTGCAGTAAGCCCTTCCACAGACCTGCACAGGCCAAGTTCTTAACATTTCTCATCTTCCCTTAAAATATCCTGAACACCTTGCAAGTCAATAATATTTTAAAATCATTTGGCATTTGACATCTTCCCTCAAATTGCGTTTAATTATACCTTAATTCATAGCTAATACAATATTTTGTGCTAAAAGAGGAGACCTCTTACCAAGCACCTATGGCGAAAAATGTAAATGTAAGTAGAACAAACAGTGCAGATATTGGAGTGAGGAATCCCAGGTCGACGAGATTTTCCAGCTTTATCAGAGTACATAGAGGCTGCGCTCATCACGCTTGCATCATCATACATCACCATACTATTCTCCAATGTACGCCGGAACTCTGCATAGCTTTTTGTACCTGTTGCATGGTTACCATCGACGTGGTTTTGATCAAGTGAATCGTCCATGTCCTCGACGTCGTTATGGTGGTGGAGGTGGTTGTTGTGGTGGTGGTGTCGATGGCCTATTTCTTTTGGAGACCTTTTGACACGATCAAGGTGATCGTCATTAACAGCATATGGCTTTGATGCTTGCAAGCCCCTGTTGAAGTCGAGACTAGGCAATCTGTTCAAAACGTTTTTGGATTCCTGAATGGCTTCCATGGTTGTTGCTTTCTTCTTCTCTGTACACTCTGTGTCACCTTTTACGTTTGCGAGGTCCTGAAACGTGAGGTTCACTGAATCATCTGGGATTCCCGTGTACAATTCTTCGAGCTCCAGTTTCGCTTGCGCCATTGTTTTGGGATTACCCATTATTAGTTCTCTGCGTCCCTCTATACCACACAAGGCGAGAGATAGATGAACGAGCGAGATACAGAGAGGGAGAGGAGAGATCAGAGAGAGATGGAGACTTGCGAAGTTGAAGTATTTTAAAGAGAAGAGAAACATATGATTACAAATTGTTGGCCGGCTTAGACTTATCTCATCCTTAAAATTCTTCCGGGACAATGCGAAACAAGCATATGGATCCATTTCTTTCGTTTGTCCAGCTAACTCACGCGTTTAGCTACTCCATTTATTTTTCCTTTTTCCTGAATTTTATAGGCAAGAGATACGAATTTCGGATTCCGGCCAACAAATATCTAATCCACGGTCTTTTTTATGATACTATGTTGTTTGATTAACTAACGTACATATAAAAAATTCTTACTAATCGATGTGATTAGTCTCCGTTATATATGTCACAGCATTAATTTTTTGTGAATTGAAGTTCTATCCAGCAAATTGCTAGCAACTATCCATAATGTAACGTTGGTTTGGTTGAAAGATTTTAAAACTAATGAAAAAAATAGTGTTTGTTATAGTAATTGAATAAAAAAGGAAGAGGTTCACAATTTTCTAATATATTAGTTAAAACATGTCATTTTCATTTGTAATTTCAAATTTTATTGCTAAGTTTAATTACGACTCTAAAGAATCACACAAATTTATGGAATCAAGCTCTTTTGTAAGACACTTTTGAAGAGATAAGACAGTCTATAAATGTAACTTAAAGAGTTCCATTTACCAGCTGGAAAAACCTCCAACAAATAGCATTTTTCCTTGTAAATTTGATCAATATCCATGCCTCTTGTAAGTTTCCAACCCGTTTGAATTCAACTGATCATTTTGGTGCGTGTATTGTTTGGACAAAGCAATTCATCGACAAATGTGTACCTCTGTCTGGTTACACTTTTATAGTTGCCATCGGATGTGGTCTTACGAACTTTCCAAAGAGGGAAGGTTTGTCTTGTAGGACTGAGTTGACGATTGATTCTACGTTAAATTTATCTTGTCGATGAGGAATATTAAAATATTCTTAACAGAATGGTGGTGAGATTTAACCTTCAAAAGAATCAACATTTCAACTCTCACTTAATTTCTAATAACACACTCATAAAATATCCAGCCAAGCTTGCCAACCACTTAATTTAGACGAATTGATTAAGCATGTATCTAAGATTATGAATATAATATATATAAACGTTTTAGTTGGAGTATAAACATAATAAAAAATATATAAATTAGACCTAATTCCATGTGATCTAAAATTGATGTGTTATGTTTGATTTAAAATCAAATTTAATCTTAAAAATTCAGATTCGACGTATTTTAAATTCGATTCAAATTTTGTTCAAATTTTGTTTGTTATCAATTCCGTTTAACTTATTAGTGTGCATATGATAAGAATTTGTCATTTGTATGTTATATGACCACTCAATTATGAATGCTTAAAAGGGACTCCATACATAATCAATAAAAAACAAAAACTTTAGAATAAATTAATTCAATTTAAAACGAATCAGTATTTTTGAAATAGTGTATAAAAAGATTCTTCAAATTATTGCTATTTTATATTTACGCGTTATACACATCTATAACTCACAACCTCAACTTCACCTTGAAAAAGACAAAATATAAAGTCAGGATTGTTAGATATTTTTCATGAATTTAGACAACAATTGATTGTATTTTATCGATTTTCAATAACTTATCAGTTAAGTTACATAATTTAATTCAGATAAAGATAACAAAGTGACCCAATAAATGATCTAAATCAATAGGTCAAAATCTAAGAAAAAAATGGATCCCCGATCAGTGTAGATTAGACCCATATCAGACCTATGATAGGGAAGCTTGATATGAAAATTATATAAGTAGGTTAAGGATTCTTGCAGTTGCTCATATCATTCATAAGCATACGGATTTTCTGACTCGTTAAGAGAGCTTACGTATTAAGAAAACTGTAAAAAAGGTGTCAACCATGTGTCGGTGAGAAGTTCTTGTGAAAGTCTCGGTGAATTTGAACTTGTTATAGCCTCAGAAAGCTCCTTTGAACTTCTAATGAAACCGAAATCAAATATTCCACATTTATTTTTCTTCTTTCCCTTTTACAAATGATCCGGGACCGTAATAAGGTTCATGCTACGTGTTACAACTATCACTTAACTACACTCAGAGTAGTTACATATGACTTGTTTTCTCATGCTCAAATTACTTTTATCTCACAAGTCACTTGCATATGTATCGATGAGTCTAACGGATGCCAAGATAGATGGCAAAATGCAAGCCTTTCACACTGTCATGCAACCAAACAGAAATTAACGCCTACATAACACTGCAGTACTCATTAATTATGATATCATACATTATCCGTGTCAAGATGAAACAGATTAGCACTAAAATGATTTGTCATCATTTTGAATGCAGTATGTGTTTTAATAATTATTTAAATGTATCAACGTCTGAACCACAATATGTTTTTTGAATTGAAATTAATTTTATAGTCTTCATTGAAAGAGTAAATGTATTTCATTAGAATATATACTTTTCTTATAGAAGAGGTCATCCTTCCTAAATCCTAATTCTAATTTTTAGGCAATGGAAAAGTGTAATTTACGTGCGGCAAGTCTATAATATTAGTGATTAATGTATTTAATATTGAATTAATTTAAAATATATTCGTTTATGCCTAACCTTAGGTTATATTTGGTCGGGGGTTTTATAATAGAATGAAATAAAGTGTAATATTATTCTATAATTTGGGAGGAGGTTTTATAATAAAATGGAATGAAATAGTACGGAAGAGAAGAGTTTCATATTACAACTCATTCTATCCTAAACAGTAAAAATAGAAGACTTCTAATTTGAGAGGTTTATGATGTAATATAAAATGGTACACTATATTACGTTATAAATCATTCATCCAAACAATAGTTTATTATATTACATTATGTTCCCTTCCAAACAACAATTTTTTAATATTATATTCATTTATGTTCCATTTTATTATAAATCATTTCATCCTATTTTATTAAAAACTTTACATCCAACTAAACATAGCCTTAATATTTACAAGGGAAATGGATATTAATTTGGGAATCATAATCTAATTTGTTGTCTAATTATAAAAAAGATTAAAGAACTGCTAAAATTACTTAATTTTGTCCGTTAACTTACAATTTTGAATAGTATTTGATATAACAACATAAAAGTTACACCATTCTCTTCATTAATAGATTTTTCCGTCATTAATTACTTTCTTTTATTGGAGATTGAATGGCTAAAGTTCTCCTTATAATCCTCGATACTTTTTTTTTCAATAATGTTAGTTCGAATATGTAAGTTACATGTATCTCAAAGGAATTTAGTTATATAAAATTTGAAATTGTTGAGACTTCGAATATATTTAAAAATTCAAATTTATTTATTAGATTAAATTTGAGTGTTTTTATCTAAATTTAACTTGAAGTTAATTTAAATATGTTATTCGTTAAAAATATATTAAAAATAATTAAGAATGAATATATTGAATCAAAATCCACTCAAATTTAATTTTTCGTTTTGGAGTGATGATTGATTTATGTTGGAACCATTTTACTTTTTCTGTCATCTCTATATTAATAATGGTTCTTTTCTCGTCATACAACTTTTTAGAAAAGAAACTAGACATGACACTACAACGAAGAAACCCTTTCCCGATGATTTATTTGGCGACGAAACCATCGCCAAAAGATAACATATTGCGACGTTTAAAAGTATTTGTCACTAAAACTTACCATTTAGTGACGAAACCACAAAGCGTCGCACAAGGGAAAACTTTTAGCGACGTACAGAGAAAATCGTCACCAAATAATTCACAACCAGTGACGATTTCATGTATTCGTCGCGAAATAATGCAATCGCGTCAAAATTTGAAAACGTCGCCATAATTTTTCCAACATTTGGCGACGAATCTAGTAAATCGCCACTAAAGGTTATATATATTGTGACGATATTATGAAGCGTCACCAAAAGGTTAGTATTTGGTGATGAAAGTCCTCTGTAGTCGCAAAATCTTGTACATTCAGTGACGATTTGCATTTATCGTCACTAAATGTCAAGCATTTAGCGACGATTGTTAGAAATCGTCACCAAATGTTGCACATTCAGTGACGAATTCTAAAAAATGTCACTGAATGTATACATTTAGTGATAATTTCTAAAAATTTTCATCAAATGATTGATATTGTCATAGATTATTAAACTAACATTTTTATAATTTATCATAGTTAAGATTTGTTTTATTGGAGATTTGTTTTGAATGTTTACAACATATTATTGAAAAAAAACTCACAACATATTTTAGAGTGTTAAACAACAGTATTAATTAATCATTAGTATTTATTAACATTTCAGAATTAGTAATAAAAATTTTAAATAATTTTATAAATATAATAATATGATATATGGAGTAGTACGAACTTTGAATTAGAAGTTACCTAATTCATACACTCATAGAACTAGAACAATAACAGTCCACATTCAATATTACGCAACTTGATGCCTAAGTAGTAGATCACTACAAGAAATTGTATTTTTAATGAAGGCAAAAGTTGCCACTAAAAGCAATAATATTAGTCACTATTGTTAATAGTGTCCAAGTTTTGAAGTCGTCACCTCCCGTCACAAATACCTCCGTCACTAATGAAATAGTGACTAATTTAGAAAATTGTCACAAT
>JAOQMS010000179.1:6278332-6290893 GCA_027563885.1 Erythroxylum longipes
CTATAACCATATGCACTTTCACATCATCAAACTATATAGCAGATTGGTTATTCTCTTGATTAAATCATAAAACGAGATATTTCAGAAAATATACCTGGAGGTGTAGAACAAAAAATTCTTTCGTTGGTGAGACGCGATAAAACAGGATGGGAGATCGTAAAGAATTAAGAGGCGATAAAGAAATAAAGATGATGGTAGGGCAAAGGCTGAGGATAAAAGAGTAAAAAATAAACGTGATAAAAACTTAGGTTGGAATGAAAACCCGATACCCACCCCCCTTGGTGGGTTTAGTAGATTCCCAAATTTAATGAAATAAATCCATTCTTCTGGAATTGAAAACCCCAAAGCAAACACTGTCTTTTATAATTATTCCATTCCTTTATTCCCAAACCCTCAAACCAAACGCCCCCATGAGAATCATTAAGATACTTCATTGCTTCAAAAATATTGAACTTCATTATCTCTCCATCAAATTCAATGGCAAAAGTACCCTCATCCACATTGATTTTTGTCTTGTTCGTCTTTATAAACTGCTTACCCAACAAAATCAAAGCTAAATGTTTAACACTATCTCCCTTCATTTTCAAGATGTAAAAATCCACTGGAAATACCAAACCTTTAACTTGGACTAAAATGGCCTTAATAAAACCAAAATAACCTCAATAATACCAATATGATAGATATAAGAACGATCATATAGTTGAATAATCATAATAGTTTCATACGAAGAACTTAGATGTAAAGCTCAATAAATTAAGTATGATATGACATTAATAGATGCACCTAAGTTTAGCATGACACGCTCAATTTTCTTATCACCAAGAGCATATGAAAGTGTAAACATAGCTGGATCTTTGCATTTTTCTAGTAATTTTCTATTTATCACAATCGACACTTTCTTACCCAAAATTATTCTCTCCTTGTCCTTTAACTTCCTTTTATTTGTGCATAGTTCTTTTAAAAACTTTGCATATTTTGGAAATTTCTTGATGGCTTTTAAAAATGGTATATATATTTCCACCTTTTTGAATGTTTCTAGGATCTCTCTTTTATGTTCCTCTTCTTTTGATCTAGCCAACCTACTAGGCAAAAGAGGTACATATGAATTAATTGATATTGATGAAGATAAATCATCTTTTACCTTTATTGATTATTGAGTTGGACGTTTGTCTTTATTTTCTCCTTCATTGTGCTCTTCTACCTCTATTGGTAAGGAAGATCCAGCTTGAATTTCCTTACCATAAAGTCATTGCATTTACATTCTCCTTAAGATTCACCACTATTTGGGAAGGTAATTTTCATGATGCTTGCGCTTTTAATTTACTAACAGAGGTGGCTAATTGAGTTATATAATTTCCTAAGTTTTGAATGTTTGCTCTTATTTCCTATTAAAATTGTTGAGTATTGGTAGAAAGTGCCTTAACAATTTCATCTAAAGACACACCTAATTTGAAGATTGAGATTGAGAATACATAGGGGCTTAAGGTTGTCTAGTTAAATTGTGAGGTTAATATATTTGTTTCCCTCCTTGATTTCCATAGCCAAAGTTTGGATGATCCCTCCATCTTGGATTATAATGATCATAATAAGGGTCATATTTTCATTGACGTTGACCATAAAATCCCCCTATAATGTTAGCTTCTCGAAGGGAGTCTTGTTGTAATGTAAGGCACATATTCGTAGGATGTCTAGAAAATGAGTATATTTTGCGCACTCGTGTCGATTGCAATTAATCTACAGCCATTTGACAAACTAGAGCAGTTACATCTGAAATTGTATCCTCAAGGTTCGTGTTACTTATTTCATTCATGTGCTTAACAACTCCATCCACCCTTCTCCTAAACTGTTGAGAATTTTTGGCCCTATTTGATATCAATTGTCTAGCTTCTTCATGTGTTTTATTTACCAAAGCTCCTTCACTAGCTATATCAACCATACTTCGATCCATTGGCAATAGTCTTTCATAAAACTACTGAATCAAAAGTTGGTCAGGAATTTGATGCTTTAGGCAGCTGTCATATAACTCCTTAAAATTCTCTCAATATTCATATACATTTTCTCCAGTGGATTATCTTATCCCACACATATCCTTTCTGATATTGGCCACTCGTGATATAGGAAAGAATTTCTGTATAAACAATATTTTCATCTCATTCCATGTTGTCACAGAGATAGAGGGAGATAATATAGTCAATCCTTTGTCTTATCTTTCAATGAGAATAGAAAGGCTCTAAGATTAATATATTCTTCTTTTAACTCTTATGACTTTATTATAGAGCACACAACATGAAATTCCCTTATTTAGGAGTAAGTGAATCAAACTAGATTTCACCTATAAGACTAAGAAAAATTAGGAGTAAGGGAATCAAACCAAATTTCAATTTGAAATTTACCTCAACATTTGAAAATTGTATGTATAAGGGTTGTTGATTCAAATTTCGTATTGCTAACTCCATCAACATTCTAATCTTAGGATTTACCATCTTTTCTTCCACTTCTTGAAAACCTTCACCCATTGTCAAATATATTTCAACTTTCACTTTTGAAGGTGAATGACCACTTCCTTGCTTGATATCTTTCCTTAAATGATGCGTTGTCTTCTCAATTTCTAGATTATATTGCAATTCACCTGTCTGGGAAGAATAAATTATACAAGGTAAAAGTTTAGCAATAAACTTTAAAATGATGCTAACAAAGACGTCAAATTTTAATGCGATTATCGAAGCCCTCAAAATTAATTTCAATTCTCTAATTTCTTATAATAGTCGTAGAACCAGGTCGAATCCTTAAATAACTAACCACTAGTTTCTTAATTTCACTTAATAAAATAAAGTGGAGGGGGCACGTTTGATTAATTAACTAATTAACTAAAATTAATAAGAAATCAAAATAAATCAACTGAATATGAAAGGGAGAAATTCAAGAATATTTAACTCCGATTTAAGGGAATGATCTCATCTAATTTTAACATTGATCATTGGTTTAAAAAAATAATTGTAATAATTCAAGTAGTTAGTTTGAAACATATTAGGATAATCATAATAAGTCTAAAAATTTTCTAAATTAATTGATTCAAACTCACCATTTAAACCAAAACTTACCATCAATTGACTGTGTATGATAGCATTTAATATACTAAACTCTAAATTAAATAATTCAGATAGATGCAACTATTTAACTTAGTTTTCTTGTTTATAATAGTTAAAAAATGAAAAATCATAAATAACTTATATGCTACTTGTACCAATCCTTCACAACAATTACGGATCACTGGATTTATAGACAATTATAAAATGATCAGCATCAAATTAATTTGTCATAGCAATCAATATTAATTATTCACGAAGGTAAGAATATAAAACAAGAAATACTTGAATTAAAACATGAATATAAGTTTAGAATAAAACCTCACAAGGTTACAACTAGAGTTTTGAATCCCTTTAAATCAGAATATTTGAGTTTACCTACATATGACTTTTGTTCCAACACTAAAGATAGAATAAAGATGAAAGATTGAGAGAAAAGTCAAAAGAAACGAAAAGAAGAAGGTTGGAGAGGTGAAAGACGTATTTCCTATAGTTTTTCTACTTTAAACCTAGTCTAGTTCTATCTTGCAAAGATTTTTAAATAAAAACAAATCCAAATCTCTAAATAATAGGGATGGAAAAAGTTTCCTAATTAAGTTTCAACTCTTCAAGTGAATTTGACACTAGACGTGATCTTGCCTTATTCAGTATAATAATTTGTCCACTTTTTTTATTTTACCAATAATTTGATGCAATCTCTACTTTTTATCTCCAAAAACAAAACAAACATCAATTTTCCTAGTTCGACATCAAAATATATCCAAAACAAAAGAGATAATTCTAATTAATATATCATAATAACATCAGCTAGTAAACTAATACCCTTAACAATAATACTAAAAAAACTAATAACTTCATCAAAATGACTTGGTAAGAGAATAAGCTAATAATTTCTAAATTTACTTTTTCCCCCTCTCTCTATATATATAAACGAAAAGAAAAGGTTTTGTATGTTTAATTTTTAACTTTTATTTGTGTAGTTTAAAACTCACAAATTAGATATTATTTTGTGATATCCAAAGATTTTTTAGGTTTAAAACTCCTGTAGTCCAATAACGAGCCTTGTTTCTGTACTTTAGAATTGTGATTTAATGATCTCCTGAGGTTGAAAGCATCTTGAAGTTAAAAGACCCTTTTTTTTTTTTTTGATAAGTGAAGTTAAAAGACCATTGATGACACTATGTAGCAATTTATATTAAGGAGCTATTTGGTTTTATATTTATTTTTAATTTTTTATTTTAGTTTAATTTTTAACAAAACAAAAATCTCTTTATTGTTCACGGCACTATAGTTATATTTTTATTATTAATAATAAATAAATATTATATAAAATTTGATCATAAATTAATTTTATGAATTAATAAGTGAATAATTTTATTTTAATCTCTTATATATTATGTTTTAATAAATATTAGTAAAAATTTTATTATATTTTTATAAAAAATAATTTAATAAGTAAGATTTATTTATAAATTAATATTTCTTCGTTAATGTATTTTATGTATTTTAAAATATTTAAATTAAAATTATATTTATTAAATAATTATGAATTTAAAAATATTTTATTTTAAAAATTTAAAGCTATTATAAAAGTTTGAAATAAATTAAATAATGTTAATTATAATTTTATAAATAATTAAAATTAAATATTTAAATAATATGTTTAATTTATAATAAATCAGATTATGGCAAGAAGGCAAAAAATATATTTATATTTTACGTAGGTTATGAAAAATATAAGAAATCAAAACTAAAATTTAAAATTTAAAACTCAAACCAAGAGTTTTTTTACTAAATTTAACAATAAAAACAAATAGACAAATATCATGTTAATATTTATTCAGGTAAAACGGAGGTTGAATAAAAGAGGGAATATGATATATAGAAAATATATATGCATATAAATTATGATGATGATAATGATATAGTACTATTTGCTTAGAAGTAGTGTTATGATTATCGAATTGGATTTGGTAATAAATTTAGTTATGGTATAGTACTATACTAATATTGGTCAATATTATGTACTGTTTTGGGTAATTTTTTAAATTTATGAAATAGCCTTTGAATTTTAAAAATTACAAAATAGTCTATTAGTATATTATAATATATATTTTGTAATTTTACATCTATCATGTCTCCAAAAATTACAATAACAAAGTTTAAAATAACAACAATTTATTTATTTTTATTAACAATAATTTTTACATATTCCACATATAAATAAAAACCACAATTAATATGAAAAAAATTCATTTAATCTTCATACAAATATAAAATTAAATGTAATATAAAGTATTTAAAGTATTACAATTTCATCATATAATAAATAATAATTACATCATAAAATCAAATAAAAACAATAAAGATCCTTAACTCTCTAACTATTATAATTTACAACAAGAATTCTTAATGAGAAAATAACCAATTAGAAGTGAAATTGGAAATAAAAAAATATATTATTTAATTTAATATCAATTAAATATATATTGTTTGATTATTTAATATAATAATTATTAATAACAATTTAAATAATTTAATTTAATATTATATATTTAATAAATTAAAATTAGTTATTACTAAAAATTATAAATAATTTAATTTAATTTAAAATTTTGTTTAATTTATAAAATTAATTTAATAATTATTAATAAATATAATTATATTTAAAAATATTTAAAAATATAAATAATTACAATCTATCTAAAATAAATATTAGTTTATAAATAATAATTTTTAATTATTTATTTTAAAAATAAAATAAATTTTATTAATAAATACTATGTAAAAATTAAAATAAATTTAATTAAAAATAATTTATTTTTAAGATTTATTTAATATATAATTATTCATCAAAGTCATCATCATCACCCAGTCCGAAATCCTGCAACAAAGCAAGGTCTAGAGAGGTCTGATAGTATGTAACCTTACTCCTACAAAGTATAGAGGCTGTTTCCAGTAGGCTTACATACGATTATGACATGAAAAAAGGTAATATAATAATAATAATAAAATACAAATAAGTAATGCAGGTTAAAAGAGTAAATAAATAAAAATAAAATACATAAATAAAATAAAATAAAATACATAAATAAAATAAAAACAAATAAATAATAATACTAATGATACTAATAGTAAATACTTAATAATAATGAAATAAGTAAACAAATAGAATAAAATATAATTAAAGAAGATATGAAACAAGAATTAAAAAGAAAAATAAAAGAACAATAAAAGGTAAGAAGAAGTTTTTCTGTTTGATTGTTTAATAGATGGAGAAAAGATTATTTTTGTTGAAGATGGTGTTGAGCAAACTACGGTGCTGCACAGAATTGCTAAAATTTAAGACAAAAATATAAAGAAACAACAGTTCTAATACCAACAATTCTAATATAATTATTATTAGTAATAAAAATATTTATTTTATTTTAAAAATAAAAATACAATAAAAGTGTTTTTTGAAAAATTAAAAATTGAATGTACGTCAAGAAGAGTGCAAGTTTAGGAGAATAAGCATACTATCCTACGAGTCCATAACAAAGGTGAGACAAAACGGCAATGAATAAACAAGAAGGATTGGACGACAGTGTATCAAAACTCAAAAGCACAAACAGGAAAACATGGATGATAGCGTATCAATAATTCAAGATCAAGAGCCAACGAAGGTTCTGTACCAGATGAACTCGTCGAACGACAGCGTAGCGGTAAGTGATCCATAGACGTTTGTAAAAACGGTGAAAGACCCCAGTCCTCTGCAAATCATTGATTAAGGGTGTGCTTATTTGGTAGGTATAAAGAAAAAAGAATAGTTATGAAATGAAAAATTGAGTTTGATAAGGAATTATGATTATAGAATCATTACTTTAATTATCCATTTTTAGGTAATATTTTATTCCTATCGAAAAATGAGTATTATTATTATATAAAGGTGTGTTTGTTGTAATTAATTAAAATATAATTAATTAAAATAAAAGTATTAATTAATTAAAATGTTATAATTAATTGATTAGTTACAATATAATTAATTAAAATATTATTAATAATTAATTAACTACAATATAATTACTTAAAATATAATTAATTAATTAATTAAAATATAATTAACTAATTCATTAATTAAAATATAATTATTCATTAATTAAATTATTGTAAATAATTAATTAATTACAATATAATTAATTTAAATATTATTAATAGTTAATTAACTACAATATTATTAATTAAAATATAATTAATTCATTAATTAAAATATTGAAATTAATGAATGAATGAATTAAAATATAATATAATATAATAATTATTATTAATTAAGTAATTAAAATATATTAATTAATTAATTAAGATATAATTAGTTAATTAAAATATAATTAATTAATTAGCTACAATATAATTAATTACAATATAAGTAATTAAATTATAATTAATTAATTAATTAATTAAAATAAAATATAATTTAATTTCTTAATATTTTTTACAAACCAACCACTATCAATGGTAATAGTAATTATTCTTTACTCTTAACCAACCATCGTAATTATAATGATAATATCTATTATCATTCCTCACTATATTTATTCCCATTCCTATTACCATTTTCCTATGCGAACCAACCGTCCCTTAAATTCTTCCCTAATTAAGGTTGGGATATTCAGAGTCAATGGATGCAACTTCTCGTAAACATCGAGCCAAAGGTGAGAAAATTCTATCTGAATGCATCTAAAAGTAATTTTACTATTTGTTAAAATTTACGGTATTGATTAATATTCGATTGATACTACGTTAAATTACCGGTATTAATTGGTACCTTTAAACACGATTTTGTACTGTTTTTCGACCGATATCTACTAGTATGATACAAAATCTGCATGCTCATTGAAGAGTGATATATAAATTTAAAATCAAAATTTATTTATAATTTTTCATTAAATTTTTGTATAGGTAAAGAGTCAGATTAAACCCTAAATTTCTAACAATTGAGCCTGAAGTCGAAAATTCACATTTAAAATCAAGTTCAATAAAACGTAATTTAACTTGTTGATTTCGATTAAGATAAAGTTGAATTCTCATATTCATTTGGGTTTAAAAAATAATTATCAAGTGTGAATATTTAAGTCCAAATTCAATGAATCTTGACTTTAAAAATTGTTGTGGCATATCTACAAATTTCAGCTTTATTAAATAAGAGTACTACTATCAAAGCCTAAGAAAAGCACCCTTACAAAATTTCTTAAACAAGTTCCATATTATACAGCAACAGATCTAAGACATATGGAGCAATAGTATTTAACATTAACATTATTTATAAAAATAATAATAAATAAACAAAAAATATTATCTCAAACTTTATTCTATTTTCTATCATTTCAAATACCTTTGTAGTTGAACATATTTAAATACAATGTAAACAAAAGTTCAGTCACTTTGGAAAGTTCAAGCGTTAGAGAGAAAATGATTTTGTACTCTCCATTGTTTTTATCCTTTTTTTTTTTTTTTCCTATGATCAAATGAAATTAAAAAGAGTACGGGACCAGGAGGGTACCGTACCAACTTAGGTGAGTGGACAATAGTTGATTCGTACAGTCTAGATGTGTCTTACGACTTACGAGGTTCAGTTTTTAAGCGTGATTAGGGAGGGGACCAAATCACCAAATCGTCGGTGCCGTGTGGAATTACGTTGGTTATTTTGCTTTTCAGTTATAATATTTTTATTAAATTTTATCTAAATATCTACGTAAACTTTCGCATAAATGTATTTATATAAATATATGAATAAAATAAAATTAAAATAGAGTAATTAAAATAAAGAATTTAGCGTAATTATACACGGAGAGCAAATAACTTAAAATTATTTGGTCTACAAGTGTTTTTTTTTTGGAGAATTGGTCTACAAGTGTTGTGTTGTCGTTTTCATTTCCGTGGACGTTACGATGGGATGCCATTTCCAGCCACAAAAACGAGAAACACAATACATGTTTTTTCTTCAATCGACAAGAACACAATTTCAATTGAATTCGTGTAATATAAATATTGAAGGTGCCCTTTTGTCTTCTCATGCTTGTTTTCCATTTGAACAAATTTAAAACGTGAAGCAATTGTAATCTTATATGGTCAGGTTCCACTCCTAACAAATTTTAGGAAATAATTTATTTATCAAATAAGTAGTATATGGATTATTGTGTGTTCTAAAAAAATAATTATTTAATTTATAATTAGTACTAAATTCTATTATAAATAATAATTAAAAATCAAATTAGGTTTTATCGTAAAAATTTTAAAATTTTCAACTTACCAGTTTAATTTATTTTAATAATTTTTATTATTAACTAATTTTCATAAACTAACTAGTTTTTATAAAATATAATAAACTAATTAATTTTTTTAATAATCATTTTTTTCAATTAAATTTTAATCTTTTTAATATTTAAAAATAGTTTCCTTCTTCAATCTTATTTTAACTTCTTTAATTTTGTTCCATCTTTATTTTATACTGGTTTTATAACGGTCTTAAATCTTTAAACTTTTAAGCTTTTGATTTCGCTAATTTAATTTTCAATTTGATTTTTAAAACATTAGTTGTAAGAAGGAAGTTAAATAAAAATTTTAAAATGCAAGAGACTATTAATTCAATTATATCAAATCTTTCAAAGATATTTTGTATAATACATCTCCCAACTAGATGAGGAAGGGCCCTTTTTTTGGTTGGAAAGTAAAATCATTGTAAAAGACGAGGACTTCCAACACCCACCCTATCTAAACGATTAAAAATTTTGTTTATAATTTAAAAATAAAAAATGACGCTGGATTGTGAAGGAAATGAGTAATGTTACTGTAATTTCAAACTCAATTCAAGCAAATTCCTGTGGAAATAAGACCGTTTTCAACTCAAAATTGCAAGCACATTAATTATTGCGAGGGACCACAATTTTTAATAAAAAGAATTTATATCTTTCAATTCAAGCACATATTTTTTCATTATAGACGTTAGTAATTTGTCTTCTGGCCCAGCCCAGCCCAGTAAGCTTGTCGGCAGCAGACCAACCAATTGGAAGAATTTAATGGTCCTACGTATGTTGTTACCATTCCCATGATTTTTTATCACACGTACCATCCACTGACTGTGACTGTTCCATATCGATCCAGCCTTTTTTTTCTTCTGGGGTTATAAGTAGGAGAACGCATGCATGGTCTGGCCATGTCAACTGATCATTCATCAATACCTATCCTTCCCGTGTAGTAGCAATGGAGAACAGCACCGCCATAATCTTTTCCCATTTCCTAGCTCCAGAACATGGAACCTCTATGACCTACTTAATACTCACTCTTATCATGATCATCACCTTTCTCATTCACTTGGTGAGTTTCCAAGCCCTGAATGTGCGAGGCAGTGATAAGTCCAACAGAAATCACTTTCAACTCCCTCCTGGTCCTAAACCATGGCCTGTTATCGGATGCCTTCCTCAGATGTTAAGAAATAGGCCAACTTTTGCATGGATACACCAACTCATGAAGGACATGAACACTGAAATCGCCTGTATCCGTCTAGGGAACGTTCATGTGATTCCTGTCACTTGTCCTAATATCGCTCGTGAATTCTTGAAATCCCAAGATGAAGCTTTCTCTTCAAGGCCAGATTTCATGTCAAACAAACTCGTTTCGAAAGGGTATTTGACAACGGCTTTGTCGCCTTCAGGTGATCAATGGAAGAAAATGAAGAAAATCCTTGTTACAAGATTTCTTTCTCCTGCAAAACATCAACTGTTTTACGGGAAAAGACTTGAAGAAGCCGATAATCTTGTTTCTTACTTGTATAATCAATGCAAGAAAAACCCTGAAAAAGGCGGCCTCGTAAATGTCAGACTCGCTACACGACACTATTGTGGGAATGTGATCAGAAAGATTGTATTCAACAAGAGGAATTTCGGGAAGGGAATGAAGGATGGTGGACCTGGCATAGAAGAAAAAGAGCATATTGATGCAATTTTCACCATCCTTTCTTATGTCTTCTCGTTTTGCATCTCTGATTATATGCCATTCTTAATAGGGCTCGATTTGGAAGGTCATGAGAAGGTGTTGAAGGAGAATACTGACATTGTAAACAAATATCATGATCCTATAATTGAAGAAAGGATTCAACAATGGAGGAATGGCACGAAAGAACAAGAGGAGGACTTGCTTGATATACTCATTGCCTTGAAGGACGATAATGGCAACCCTTTGTTGTCAATAGAAGAAATAAAAGCTCAAATCACGGTAAGCTTTTCAGCTCTCTATTCCCGCTCTCTCTATATATATACATGTTACTGCGTTGGGGGCGCGAGGACATAATTTCCCACGTATTTCTAGAAAACAAACTTCTAAAACCATAATTTTGTCACCTGACTAAAATTATATTATAGTTCTATAAAAGAATATATAATTTAGATTTTGTATATTACAATCCCAAAATTAACAATTCTCTTATTTAATTATTGAAAATATTTATTAAAAATTTCAATTAAATTTCTTCAAAATTATAGTATCATTTATTTTGTTAATTAAG
Source organism: Erythroxylum longipes (assembly GCA_027563885.1). Taxonomy (NCBI): domain Eukaryota; kingdom Viridiplantae; phylum Streptophyta; class Magnoliopsida; order Malpighiales; family Erythroxylaceae; genus Erythroxylum; species Erythroxylum longipes. The sequence goes on from JAOQMS010000179.1 coordinate 6,289,958, forward strand.
CGATTGATCATATTTTGATCAATTTTTTAAAAATAATTTATTAACAAGTAAAAATTAAGTTTTAAACTTTATATTATATATTTAAGAGCTCATTTAATATTTATATAATTTTAAAAAATATTATAAAATAATCAAAATTTATGATTTTTATGTTATTTAGTTCCATATAGGCGTGCACTTCACTAGTTTTTTTTTAATCTACGAGGAAAACTACATAAGCTTAATACATCATCACATAAAATAAAGACTATTCGCATTCTCCCTCGGTAAGTGCATTCTAACATATATACATTAATAATATACATTGGAATAAGCAAATAAAATAAATGCCGAAGAAAATAAAACTACCTCCTGACATTGTTATCTATTCTTGAAGGGCTATCTTTTTGGAATTCTTTTAAACTCTTAATTCTTGAATACGATGGTGTATGTTAACAAAAGAGAACAAAAGCTCTTAGGACCCAAAATTAGAGAAAAAACCTATATAAATGTGCTTCCATCAAGCACAATAAAAGTTACCATAAAATTAGGAATTGAATACCCACTAAATGCATAACGTTTGGACCATTACTATAGCAAGAATAAGAAAGGTTCTCACACCCTCTACATCAACAAGCTTATGCAAATCTTTTAAATCAAAGAAAAAATTCATTTATCCAATTATGATCTTCCGTAAATAAAAAAAGTCATTCACCTAAAGTTATTAAAAAATAAAATTATTGGTTTGCCTTAAATTTAATTGAAAATATTATGTAACAGTTTATGTCAAAGTTATGAATACCGTACCGGATTTGGTACCGGATTGGGTCCTGGTACGGTATTATACTGGTACCGATTAATACCGGGTACCGTTTCAGGAAATTTTTTAAATTTATAAAATAGTCCCTAAATTTTTAAAAATTACAAAATAGTTCATTATCATATTGTATAGTTGTA
>JAOQMS010000179.1:6321212-6336915 GCA_027563885.1 Erythroxylum longipes
GTCCAAATCTTAAGCTCACATTCCTTTTAACTTTGAAAGACAAAGACACTGTTTTGTCTTGTCTTAAAAATATCTTTATGTGGCTTTCTTCTTGGAGCTTCTTCTTCTTCTTCTTCTTCTTTGGATTTTGATTTATCGAATCTTCATCAAGTGAACCTTGCTTTCATCTACCCTTCTACTCCTACTTGATACCTGTTTCTTTTGGTTCAAGAAAAGCCCAACCTAAACCATATTAAAGAAGATGTATGTGGTTGCTTGAAGAATTAGGGTTTCTTAAGATTTTTGAGGATTTTGGAGTTTTATCAAGTAAGTATCTTGTTAATCCTTTAAAGTTGTTTGATTATGAAACAAAAATGGTGATTTGTTGGCATTTCATAATCATAAGAAAAATAGAAAATTTTCATGTTCTTCGTTAATATAGTATGAAAATGTGGATTGTTGATTTTTTGGTTTTGATGATCAATATGTTATAAGGTTGTGTGGAAATAATCTTTCAAGATGTTTTAGAGGTAGAATGATCCTAATAATGGTGTGAGGATGAGTGCAAAAAATTGTTAATGAATGATATATGCACTGTTCTGTTTTAAGTTATTGGTTGAATATAGATTAGGAACTAGTTTATGAATTATATTGAGTCGAAATAGAGTTAAGAATGAAGAGTATTGAAGTAGGAAAAATGATCATCTACAAATTATGTTAGTTGAATAATATGAAAAATTCGAAGATGAGTGTTCTGGAAAGTGTAGCGATGAAATGTTCACTGATTATGCTTCTGTGCTTATGAGGATTTAAAGTGTTAAGAGATAGCGGTAATTGATTTTTGAGTTTGAAGAGCAAGTGAAATATGTACGTGACTAGTGTAGAAATTCATAAGAGTTAAGGTTAATATATATATGCTCTGTTTTATTTTCTTTTCAGAACCAACTTCTGCTTTTGTCTCATCTCTCACTGGTATGAGAGACAAGTCACACCCGTGACTTTTACATCATCTCTCACGGGTATGAGAGATGAAAGTCACACCCGTGACTCTTGTACACCATGACCAATCCAGTTTTAAATTCATATGGTTGATGAAAAGAGTTTTTGAGTTCAAGGATAGGTTCAGGGTGATGGTACGATGTGAGAAAAAAATTAAATCAGTGAAAAGAATGATAGTTTATAAGCATAAAAAATTTAGGAAAATGGACATACAGATTACATGCATGAGTTTTCGGTTTTGGATGTTTACGTTTATTTTTAAGTTTTGATTTGTTTTTGAGTTTGTTGAGCTTTATGGGAGTCGACAATAAGGTTTTTATATTTTAAAGATGTTAGTTTAATTGAATGAAGAAAAAAAGAAGTAGAAGAAGTGCAGTAGTTTGGAAGAAAGAAGAAGGAGAGTAGTGGTTCAGAAGCAGGTCGCGATAACGACGCATCGCGACTGCTGGTAATTTACGGCAATCGTGATCATAGTCTGAGGGTTGTTATGAGGTGATTCTTGATTCAGATTAAAGTAGGAACATAATTCTACAAATTTTGTGAAGAAATCTAAATTTAATTTTATCTCTAAGACTTTTAAAATCTGGGGTGAAATTGAGTCTTTGCTGAGGTTGTAGTACTACCCGAGACAGAAATTATGTCTTGATGTTATCATAAAAACTGAATGGATATGGGCTGAATCAGACAAAGGTATCTTCACAAAAGTTGTAGTCCATTCTCTTATATTTCAATTGGTATTAAGGTTGTAATTTTTAGATATCTGAGTTGAAATTGATGAGTTGTACAATTTGAGGGTATGATCATGAACAAGCCAAAAGTTCAATTATACACAGTCTGAGGTACTGTGAGCATAACTCATAGGATACTGAACCAAATTGACTAATATTGGCGATAATAGAAACTTAAGACAATGGGGAACATTTTCTTAGAAGAAAGTGTTGCCAAATTACTTCATTTGCCTTCTCAAAATGATAATGGAAACGAAGGTTTGGAATTTTAGAGATGCTATAAAGAGAAATAAGAGTTTGGATATTGTATGATCCTATAATGTTAGAATAACAATAGTGAATGAATTTTTGGTATTAAACAAATACATGTGTATAATAGAGATGAAGGAGTTCATATGATTGTAGTTGTGATTCAAAGGAAATGAGTAATAAGTATCTAGTAAAAGTGAATGAGGCTTGGATATTAAGAAAGTAAATAATGCTAAAAATGAGAATGATTATAAAATGTGAATTTAGATAATATGCCCGGGATTGTCATTAAGCAAGCATTGTACATAGTTCATATACACATTTGTGCATAAATGAATACTTAAGAGTGTGCAATTATTAATGTATGTGCAACGTGTGTATTGCCTAATTCTGATGTGCAGGATAAGTGTCTGCATTCAAACGTTTCCAGATCATTGAAGCTAATGCTAATCTGAAGCGTACTGTGAGTCGACCTAGATAGTCTCATTTCATTGTGTGTTTTGATTTCAATTTCTGTATTTAATTACTACTGATATGATTATTATGCAATGTGAATAAATGAAAGTGACTTTGATTGTGTTGATCCCGAACACTGAAGGTCTGATGATTTTGATGTATGAATGTGATATTGAAGTGCTCTTTGTATGTGAATTTGATGAAATATGTGATATCTAATTTGATTGTTAACTATCGGACCTAGTTCCGAAGAAACATATGAATATGCATATGATTGAAAAAGTGTTTCTCAACATTTATGTTGAATGCCGGACCACGGTCCGATGATGAATATGAAATTGAATGTGAATCCGAAAGCATGTGATAAACTGAATTAGTGATAATGTCCATTACATAAATGCATAAAACATAAAGAAAGTTGTAACCGGAGTAGCCACCGTAAAAGAGCTTAAAGCTCAGATTGGGAAAAAAGAGCTTAAAGCTCAAGAAGTGATTAGAGCCTCAGGCTCGGTTATGAATATACTCGGTATCCACTAAGGGATATGGGACAAATTTGACATAGCTCAGTATCTACTCAGGGATATGAGCTAGTAAAAGGGACTCGGTCACAACGACAATAATAAATGAAAGTAAGTCTCATATGCATTACATTATAAGTGATATGTGTACTGTAAATGATTGAAAAGATCAATTTGACTGCTCTGAATGTGATGCGATATGTTAAATGAAGTGATGTGCATTATGTGCTTATAAGTGATGATATGTGTTATGTGATTGAGTGAGCCATCGAGGATGGTCACTCACTGAGTTCACAAAAACGCACCCAAAATTTTGCAATAATTTTTTTAGGCTCTGAAGAGTTACCCCGTTAGACTAACGGGAGTATAGCCTGCATTCAAGTAAGATATGGAGGTTGGGATCAGTTCACGTCTGCATAAGCATTATCATTAATTTTTGTATGAAAGAATGTATTCTGCAATTTTTGTATCATGTGTATTTGAATATGTTTTTGTATGTAATAACTTTCCAAATTGGAAATGTTGGGTAAATGATCTTGTAACACTGTGATGGAATGTGGTTTTGAATAAATATAGTTCTATTTGATTATTGTTTTTCGCACGTGCTTTTTTTAAAAATTTGTACTATCTTTCGAGTGTTTGATTGTTCTAGCATTCCGCCCTTTCTGGGTACGTGCTCGGACATCACTCAAGATGCTGGGTACATGTCTTGCGAGAGTGGGGTGCTTTATGTTGGTATTAAAGCCCAGATTTAGTATCTTACATGGGCGTTTTTTGAAATATTTGTCAAGTTACATGCATTTTAGACATGTCATAGCAGGCAGTAGCAACTGATCCCTAGTTTGAGTCGCATGTGTATGAGTCACACGTATGAGCATTTATTAAAAGTTTGAGCTTATAAAAATTGTGAGAAGAATAATGATCTATTAGAATGTGAGAAATTGAAAGTTTGTGGATATCTAGAAATGATAAATAGTATATGGTTAGATATGACAGATAGAGATTCAATGCATTTGTATTGGTTATGTATTATAGAATATGACATCGATATTGTCTTGTGGTGGTATATCCTCAAATGTGAAATAGATGTGAATACATTGTCATGGATTATTTGAGGAAAATAGAGATATAAATGATAATGACAAGATTTAAAGTGTACAAGCCCAGTTAAAAGAAAATAAAATTTTCTATGACCTTGAGAGGTTAAACCTAGACTTGAAATAAATGTCGGATAAATGTGATAAGAGTTATGCTTTAGCATAAGAATATGTCTATGATATTGAGATCAGAATTTCATGATGATATGTAAAAGTTGTAAAGGTCAAGTTGAATCGTTATTGTAAATTCATATGTGATAATGGGATCACCATGACAAATGGGAATATCGAGCACATATATATTATATGTGTGGAAATGATATATGAAGCAATCTATGACTTATTGAATATTTGTTAGTCATAGTTCCTATAGTTCAAAGTCTATGATGAAATAGAGTAATACATGAAAATGCTTATAGTGATTCATCAGGGAGAGATTGAGATTGTTAATGACGTTACTATGTGTGATGTTCGAGGAAAAAGAGAAAAAGGACACGATGGTGCCTTGACAAAAATAGGTTTCTATCACGATCGTGGAAAGGATACGCCAATTGTGGGTAATGCTAAAGAGAGAAATATTGTTCAAGATCAATTAAGATCAAAGTATTACTATTGTAAGATATATTGGTGATTCGTCAGAAAATAAATCTCCAGATAGAATGGGATGACCTTGATGATACTTACCTAAGCATATGTGAAAATAATCATGTACACTACTTTATCGAGTTTTGGTAATTAGAACATTATGACCTTACAAGGAACGATAGAAATTGGTCTTTATGAGGTATTAAGAATGGTTGATAATGCAATGATGATAACAGTTGATTAATAAAAAGTACATGAACAGTATAAATGATAGTAGTAAGAAATCTTCTTTCGAAGAAGAATTTCACTAAATTAGGCTAAGTAGACCAGATGGTTTATTTAAAGAATGATCAAAGAAGGAACAAATCAGAAATGAATAATGTAATAAATCAAAGTGAATATTAGAGTCCACTTTTTAACAGAAACTCAAGCATAAGAGGTTAAATATGCTACAGAAAGTACATGTAGCTTGTTGATGTAAAGTATCCAACTATGTGATTGGATTCTTGATTTTGAAATGACATTATTGCTAATATGAGGAGAACTTAGGTCCATATTATATCCTCTGCAAATATGTACAGGAGATACAACTTAGATTTGATGAATGCGTTTCCAACACAGGAAGTTAAGGTTGTAAATAAATTGAAATGAGTGGAGAAACTAGTATGAATGAATAGACATTAGAATAAGTCAATGTGAAGTCAGAGGAAATCGAATGAATGGAGAAAATCATTCGAGAAAATAATTCAATTGGGAAATCAAAAATAATATGAGATGATACTACCTCATTAAGGAATTAGTTACTTAAGGAAATACGAGAACTAATTATGGGCACATGGAGTTTTATCTATATTTGTTTGAGTTAACAATGCCCATGAAAGTGTCACGACTTTGAAGAATAAAGTGTCCAATTCTACATGGATCAATTAGTGACTATGATCATAGATGATTTCATGAATGTATTCGAAAAGTTGAGAATATTTTGAATACTTGAGGAAATCTTACATATAATGAAGGTAGAAACAATTATATGCTAAGTTCAATAAGAATGAATGTTAGCTGGACTAAATAAAATGTTGGGTCGCATAGTATCTGAATATGGCATATTAGGAGACCCAAAGAAAACTGAAGTAATGATGAAGTAAGAAACTCCAAGGCATATGTATAAGAGATCTGGAGTTCTCTGGAACTAGCTATATATTGGATACCGCTAGAGATTGTTAAGGAGTTTTTATTGATCTTATCCCTTTGACAAAAATGTCTGAGGAAAAATGTGTAAATTGTATGAGTGATTTATGTAAAGAGAATTTTGAGGAATTAGAACACCGATGTTAATTATATCGTGGGGATTTGGAGATTTTGAAGTATACAATGATATCTCACACCAGGGATTCGAATGCACTTTAATGCAACATAATAAAGTGATTTCTTATCCATTGAGACAATTTAAGTCTCATGGGTTGATTATTTGATACAAGATTTTGAATGTGCTGCAATAGTAATTGCTTGAGAGCTTGGAGACATAATATGTACAGTGAAACATTTTGGACATGTATAAATGTACAGATCATTAAAGTTGAGGCCCTTATTGAGTTTGAAAGAATTGAATATAAGACAAAGACAATGGATAGAATTACTGGAAGATTATGATGTACAAATGAGTATTTCCCAGTAAAGCTAGTGTTGTAATCTGATGCATTGAACATAAAATTCAATAACGATGTATCATAAATTTAGATATTGAGGTTATCAAACCTACTGCAATGAAAAGCATATAATGTTGAGTTGAATATTGGGCAAATCAAAGTACTATTAGCCATTGAATCTAAGATCAATTTCACATGAAAAGTTTAGGAGAGCCCAAATTGAGGATTCAAAATCTATAAACCTTATTGTGGAATTGAAAGTAAATATGAATTCTGAGTTTGAATAAGAAGAATGATATTTTGTGATTGAAATAAGAATTATGTATACCCGATAAGGAGACTGTTAGAGAAACCATAAGAAACAACCTAAGCTATACATACTAGTGGGAATGAGATGAAACTGCATTTAGCAGCTAAGAATGTAGAATCAAGTGATTGAATATATGAATTACCAACGGTCTTAACTGTTTGAGATATTCTTAAAGCTTATACTTTGGAGTTCATAGGAACGCGAGATCGATGTGTAGTTTTAATTGACTATCATTAGAATATCGTATGGGTGTTATACGATAAAAAGAGTTGTTCGCCCTTACATTGAAATGAAGAGGGACTAAAAATGGATAAAGGCCATAATTGATTCGAGATACTGTTGATAACTGAAATTGATATGTGTTAGAAATTAAATGACTCAAGGAAGACAGATGAATTAGGTAGACCAACATCAAAGATATGGAATGGAGTGAGTTATACCTAAGAGTTAATTGTATTAATAATAAAGAGATGTGAAATACTAAGCGAAAGATGAAATGTTTCTAAGAATAGTACCTTGCCAAGGTGTGCTTAGATTGAGATAAAGGTGTGCTTAGATAAGGAAAAAGGATAAACTAAGCTCGGATTGTGTTGGTCCACATGAGGTTATTAAGAACATAGGACTAGTAACTTATGATTCATAATGAGTGATATGTGAGTATGCTAAGAAATATTAATATGATTTGACAAAGATATATTGTCGGCACATGAAGTGAAAATTTTGAGTAATCTAAATTATATTGGGGAAACAGTTAAGATAGTGTGATATCTAAATAAGTGATTAAAAGACCTAGTGAGTCTATCGACTGTGGTCATTGGAAAAAAATATTCGAGTGATGAAGTTATATGGGAAACGGAGGAGCATATGAGGAAATAATACCCCTACCTTATTGATCAATCAAGTAATAATCTCGAGGATGAAATTTATTAAGAAGGGGAGAAATGTAACATCCTGTTCCGATGTTAAGAGTTAGAACCCAAAAATGTGGTCCATGTGAGATCTCACTGAGGGATTAAGAAAAATGCATCTCATACTCATGCAAAATGTTAACATACACGCACATGAATTTGAATTTTCGCACACATTAAGATGACTATGCATGCATCCCTTGACATTTCGGGTATAATTGATTTGTTAATGTGATATTATTGAGAATTGTGATTTATTTGCATTGAAATTTAAATTGGAGAATATAAATTGTTGATTTAGAATTTTTGGTGAATTTTAGGAATAAATTTCGAAAATTTTGAATATTATTAGACTAGGAAAAATGTCTCTTGGCAAGTAAATTGATGGAAGGAAATAGAAATAAGAAACAAATGATATTGGAGAATTGTTAAAAATGATTTTTTTGAAATTATTGAGAAACTGATTTTGAAATTTTGGAGATGACTTTAGAATTTGTGAGAAGATGTTATTAAGAAAATTTTGGTGATAATTGGAATAAAAAGATAGGAGTTATGGAACTAGTTTAACAAGAACTAGCTAGTTGAGAAACTAGTTAAAGTCTTAGGAATTGGACAAGTGTCTAAATCTTAAGCTCACATTCCTTTTAACTTTGAAAGAAAAAGACACTGTTTTGTCTTGTCTTAAAAATATCTTTATGTGGCTTTCTTCTTGAAGCTTCTTCTTCTTGTTCTTCTTCCGATTTTGATTTACCGAATCTTCACCAATTTGAACCTTGCTTTCATCTACCCTTCTACTCTTACTTGATATCTGTTTCTTTTGGCTCAAGAAAAGCCTAACCTAAACCACGTTATTGAACATATTAATATGATTTGACAAAGATATATTGTCGCCATCTCCACCCGACTGTTGTTGTGCGGGTGATTTTTATTGAACATATGTTCATATTTTGATGATATCTTAAGCTGTAGATGTATAAATGAGGTGATTCTTAATTCAGATTAAAGTAGTGACATATTTCTACAACTTTTGTGAAGAAGTCTAAAATTAATTCTATCTCTAAGACTTTCAAATTCTGGTGTGAAATTGAGTCTTGACTGAGGTTGTAGTACTACCAGAGATAGAAATTATATCTTGATGTTATCATAAAAACTGAATGGATATAGGATGAATCAGACAAAGGTATCTTAACAAAAGTTTTATTCCATTCTCTTATCTTTTAATTGGTATTAATTTTGTAATTTTTAGATATCTTAGTTGAAAATTATGAGTTGTACAATTTGAGGGTATGATCATGAACTAGCCAAAAGTTCAATTAGACATAATCTATGGTATTGTGAGCATAACTCATAGGATACTGAACCAAACTGACTAGTCTTGGAGTCAATAGAAACTTAGGACAATGGGTAACATTTTCCTAGAAGAAAGTGTTGCCAAATTACTTCATTTGCCTTGTCAAAATGATCATAAAAAATTGACCCAAAGGTTTAGAATTTTAGAGATGTTATAAAGAGAAATACGAGTGTGGATATTGTATGATCCTATAATGTTAGAATAATAATACTGAATGAATTTTTGGTATTAAAGTACGAAATACATGTATATAATGGATATGAAGGAGTTCATATGATTGTAGTTGTGATTCAAAGGAAATGAGTAATAAGTATCTAGTAAAAGTGAACGAGGCTCGGATATTATGAAAGCAAATAATGCTAAAAATGAGAATGAGCATAAAATGTGAGTTTAGATAATATATTTGGGATTGTCATTGAGAAAGCATTGTACATAGTTCATATACACATTTGTCCATAAATGAATGCTTAAGAGTGAACAATTATTAATGTGTGTTCAACGTATGTATTGCCTAATTCTAATGTGCAGGATAAGCGTCTGCATTCAAACATTTCCAGATCATTGGAGCTAATGCTAATCTGGAGCGTATTGTGAGTCGACCTAAATGGTCTCATTTCATTGTTTGTTTTGATTTCAATTTCTGTATTGAATGACTACTGATATGATTATTATGCAATGTGAATAAATGAAAGTGACTTTGATTGTGTTGATCCTGGACACTGATGGTCTGATGATTTTGATGCATGAATGTGATATTGAAGTGCTCCTTGTATGTGAATTTGATGAAATATGTGATATCTAATTTGATTGTTAAATTTTGAACCTACTTCCGAAGAAACACGTGAATATGCATATGATTGAAAAAGTGTTTCTGAACATTTATGCTGAATGCCGGACCACGGTCCGATGATGAATTTGATATTGAATGTGAATTCGAAAGTATGTGATAAACTAAATTTATGATAATGTGACTCATTCCATTACATAAATGCATGAAACATAAAGAAAGTTGTAACCGGAGTAGCCACCGCAAAAGAGCTTAAAGCTCAGATTGAAAAAAAAAGAGCTTAAAGCCTAAGAAGTGATTAGAGCCTTAGGCTCAGTTGTGAATATACCCGGTATCCATTAAGGGATATGGGATATAATTGGACATATCTCGGTATCCACTAAGGGATATGATCTAGTAAAAAGGCACTCAGTCACAATGACAATAATAAATGAAAGTGAGTCTCATGTGCATTACATTATAAGTGATATGTGTACTGTAAATGATTGAAAAGAACGATTTGACTGCTATGAATGTGATGCTATATGTTAAATGAAGTGATGTGCATTATGTGCTTATAAGTGATGATATGTGTTATGTGATTGAGTGAGCCATCGAGGATGGTCACTCACTGAGTTCACAAAAACGCACCCAAAATTTTGCAATAATTTTTTTAGGCTCTGAAGAGTTACCCCGTTAGACTAACGGGAGTATAGCCTGCATTCAAGTAAGATATGGAGGTTGGGATCAGTTCACGTCTGCATAAGCATTATCATTAATTTTTGTATGAAAGAATGTATTCTGCAATTTTTGTATCATGTGTATTTGAATATGTTTTTGTATGTAATAACTTTCCAAATTGGAAATGTTGGGTAAATGATCTTGTAACACTGTGATGGAAAGTGGTTTTGAATAAATTAAGTTCGATTTGATTATTGATTTTCACATGTGCATTTTTTTAATAAAAAATTTGTATTAAGTTTCGAGTTTTTGTCTGTTCTAGCATACCGCTCTTGCGGGGTACATACTCGGACATCACTTAGGATGCTAGGTACGTGTCTTGCGAGAGTAGGGTGCTTCAAGAAGAAAGAGAATAAACTTACTAAAGAAGATGTCACTGGTCAGAATCTGATCAACGAATTGTTGTAACATTCTTCACTCTGCGTATCAGTGACATATAAGGAGAGTTTTGTGTATAAGTATGTTATAATGTAAGATTATGTTAAGCTTTTCCATTTTAAAGGTGAAAAAAAGACAATGGGGCAGTTGTAAGTAATAAACAAAGTTATAAATGGAGTTAAATGCAATAAATACAAAGAGAAGCTACAACCTCTATGAAATTAATGCAACTTTCTATAGCAGATAATGACAGCTACAATATACTTTGGTTGACATAGTAAAGACTGTAGCAAATCCATATTTCTCTCAACTACTATCACACTTCATTTAATGAAACTAAATCTTTCTCATATTTAGTTTCATTATATCTCAGATTTAGTTTTAGACTGGTCCCAATGGAGGAACTGTAGGCATTGATGTTTCGTTAAATCAACAAATAGTTACAACTAGAATCCTAGTCTACTGAAGTAAGCATCGAGTTAAATAATATCTTGACAAAAGCTTCTTTCAGTAAAGTAAAATTACTTATTAGGTTGAGGTGAGTGGATAGGAGTTTCCGTTCCTACTTTACCTAAACTTGATTTGCAAAATTATTTATTCTATATCATTGATGAAAAGATTAGTAATTTAATGACCAGTCATTGCACTTGATCTAGATTAAAGGCTCGTCAAAACAATCACTAGAAATGAATCATCTGAGCAGTTGAGTAGACGTTAGTAAAAAATGCATGTATTTTTTACACTACTGCTAATATGAGATAATTAAATAGAAACTTAAATTTTTTCATGGTAAGTTCCAGAGAATAAGCTTCCAAAAATTGCATTTCCGTATAATAAATAAATTTTTTATGGTAAACTAAACAAATGAGTTCTATATCTTTCCACCGAAAGAATTGTAAGTTGTTTAAATAAGTTGATTAGTTTCTCCATCTTCACTTATTTATAGTTTTACACTAATTTCTTAGTATCCACTTATCTATAATTTTCCCTTTCATGTGCCTGTTGTTAATTATTTTGTTCCTCCTACTTTAGGAATGAACCTTAACTACCTACTCCTAGTTGAAACAACGACACATAAAGTCCTAAATACTTTGTAAATGTTTTTGTAGATCTCATTTTATGCCACAATATCCATATATGGCTAGATTTATTTATACTAAATGCAAATGGAAAAGTTCAAGGTTTTTTTTAATAAAAAAGTAGTCTTCGTGTTCTAAAATAGCAAAATCTTACCTTTAACTAAAAATGCAATATGAGTTTCAACTATCAGACTATTTTTAGTTTTCTATTTAGTTCACATTCCTCAAGCAAATCAAAAAGCAATAACTCTGAGAAGAGAGCAGGATTTTTCAGGTACAAGTTGAAAAATAATTGGTTATTAACATTAAAGGAATTTGTAACCAAAGCACTTTAAAAATTGGTTATGAAGCAAATAGTGGAGCATTATCGTTATCAAAAGCTAGAACAGAAGTGAACTTTCTGTCTGAAAAGATCTGGTGCTTACCTTGTTGATTAGCTATCTTCTGAGATCTAGTTTCTCATGAACTTCATTACGAGCACTGATTTGATTGTCGTACAAGCTAAATAGATCTGTAAACAAATTTGGACAAAGCAATTCATCAAGTCGGAAAACTATCAAAAACAACTTGTGAATAAGATTAAGTATATGAAGATTGTGTGCACAATAAAGATGATTAAGTAAAAGATTGTTAGAGAAAGCATAAACAACTTATGCTATCCATCTTAGTAGGAATATGATGAAATAATGTTTGATGGCTATGGATGTAAAAAAAAAAAAAGAGTGACTATATGTAATTGTTACCAACAGTCTTAACCATTGGAGATATGCTTAAAGCTTATATTATGGAGTTCATGAGAACATGAGGTCAAAGTTTAGTTTTAAATGACCTTAAGCATAATAATCAATATCACAGTGATAACATTAGAATATCATATGAAGTGTTATACGACAGAAAGAGTAGACTGCCTTTATATTTGGATGAATAAGGCCTAAAAATAGTTTAAGGCCAGAATTGATGGGAGATGTTGATGATAAGTGAATTTGATGTGTATTAGGAATTTATTCAAGAAAGACAAATGAATTAGCTGGATCAACATCGAAGATCTAGAATAAAGTGAGATAGACACATGAGTTAAGTGTATTAACACTAAAGAGATGTGAATTATCAAGCAATAGATGAATTGTTTCTGAGAGTATCACCTTGCCAAGGTGTGCTCAGTTTTGGAAAAAGTATAAGCTAAGCCGACGCAAATTGGTCCACCTAAAATTATTGTAAAATAGGACCATAACATATGAGTTTGTAACACCAACAAAGATGTTTAAAATACATAAAGTGTGATATATGAGTATGCTAAGAAAAATTGATACGATCTGACTAAGATTTATTGTCGGCATAGGAAATGAGAATTTTAAGTAATCTGAAATATATTGAGGAAATAGACAAGATAGTGTGATATCTGGATAAGTAATTGGAAATCCGATTGATTCCATTGACTATAGTCAAGTAGAAAAGAGTCATTTGAGTGAGGAAGCCACATGCGAAACGGAGGAACATATAAGGAATCAGTACTCCTACCTATTCGACCATGTAGGTAAGAATTTTGAAAAATTTTTGTTAGTAGGGGAGAATTGTAACATCCCGATACCCATGTTAAGGCTAGAATAGAAAATGATGAGAAATTTATGTGAAATTAGGAAAATGCACATCATTCATAAGTTAATTGTGACATACACATTTATTTTGCACATTCAGATGATTGTACATGTATTCATTGGCATTTCCGGGTAAATTGGTTTATAAATGAAAATGATGGATTTAATTGGAGTGTATTAAATGTGATTTGGCAATTTTTGTACATTTTGATATTTTTGGTGAATTATTTTAATCTGAAAATTTATTTGGAGAGTGTTATTATTATTTCGAAATTTTTGGTGAATTTTTCAAAAAAAAAAACAAATGGGAGTGTGACACGTGGTAGCCTCACATGCATCACAAATGGATTACATGCATGGGTGCCACGTGTAAGTTAAAAAAAAAACAGAGAAGAAGAACACTTCTTCAGCTCTTTCGGTGTTCCTCTCTAGACATTATCCAATTCTCTTCTTTGAACATTTATCACCGAAACACTTGGTCCATATTTTCTATTTTGGCATTCCATATATTGCTCTGTTTTCATTCATCTTTGATTTTTCCCCAACCACCGAAACTTGTCCTTCAATATCACTGCTGGAATTTTTCTGAAATCAAGTAAGTTGTGTTTTCTGATTTTCTGGATATTGTAACTGATTTTGATGATGATTTTCTGAATAAATCAATACATGCATGAGAAGGTTGGCAGTAGAGTTACGGTGAATAACCTTGAGGAATGAGAGATAAAGGTCGGTGAATTAGATAGTGCAGAAAACTAGTGTTTGCTCTGTTACCTTGCCATGTACTACATGCGTGTTTAAAAGTGGTGTTAAAGGAGTTTAGAGCTAAGTTTCTGGTGATAATATGATGTGGGAAAAAAAATTTTAAGTAGAGAATGTGGGATATGATTAGTGTCCTGTTGTAGTGAAACTAATACGGTAAAAATGAAAACACAGTGGAGAGTAGGTTTTAAGTTTCGGTTTTGGTAGTCAATATTTTGTGAACTTGTAGGAGATTGAATTTAAACTGTAAAAGGAGTTAAATGAAGTTAAAGAGTGGATAAAAAAAAAAGAAAGAATATGCATTGGAAGGAAATATGAGAATTTGAAGATTTACAGTAGAGAAAGAGAGATTTATGAAACTTCAGATGTTAAATGTTTGAAGTGTAATTTAAGTATAACTTGTTGCCAATATTTTTCTAGATATGGAAATGTAGAATGGATGGTTTAGAAGTAAGAAACTTAAACAAGAAAAAAAAAAAGAGAAGAAGTGCAGTTCGGTGAAGAAGATGATGAATAGTATTGAAAAAAATTTCTGGTTTTGGCATTTGTAACTAATGTTGCATTTTGAGTTGTTTTAGCATAAGATAAGTTGCATGGGTGTAAAAATGAAGGAGTAAATGTAAGGGTATAAAGTTGTGATGAGGAATTAAGTAAAAGAGAGGAAGAATATGGAGGAGTGTTGCTGCAAAAATGTGGAGAATTACGTGCAAAAACGTGATTCTACAATAAAAGGTTTGTAGTTGTTTGTATAAGTTTATGAACAGAGTATTTCATTGAACAAGCTTGAGTCTTTTGGCTATAACTTTTTCATCTGAACTCCAAATGACTTGAAACTTAGATCAATGGATTCATAAGACATGTTTCTTTCTCTCCATAAACATTTAGATCTATCTGAATTGATTTGAAAGTGATTGGTATAATGAAAGTGTAGAAGTCTGCTGGAATGTCAAGAACTGGAGTATTTTCATGATCATGCTTCGGTTTTCTAATTATAAATTTATCTGTAGATATCTGAATGAGTTGGTTTTTGATTAATATTCAACTAGATACGTATATATACAACTTTTGTGAAGAAGTAGAATTTTAATTCTGTCTCTATGATTTTCAAAATTGGCATGTAATTAAGTCTCATCTTAGGATGTAGCACTATCAAGGACAGAAATCTTGTTCTGTGGTTATTGAATAAACTGTATTTATGTGAGCCGAATTAGGCTGCATTGTCATCACCAAATTTGTATCTTATTCTCTTATCTTTAAATTGGTATAAAGTTTGTAATTTTAGGATATCTGAGCTGAAAGATATGAGTTGTACAATTAGAGGGTATGATCATGTAGTAGCCAAAAGTTCAAATGTGCACAGTCTGTGGTATTTTGTGCATAATTCATTGAATGATAAATAAAATTGGATGATATTAGAGTTATTAGAAACTTAAAACATTGAAGAACAACTTTACAGAAGGAAGTGTTGCCTAATTTTGTCAGTTACCTTATCAGAATAATTATGTAAAGTTGACCCGAAAGCATATTATGAGAAAACAATCTGAAATGATCAATTGGGT
>JAOQMS010000179.1:6365837-6380353 GCA_027563885.1 Erythroxylum longipes
CAGAAACACTTTCAATTATTCTAACCCATTCAAAATGACCAAATTGCCCTTTCCCATAAGTGAGGGGATGTTACATAAGAAATCTTGCATCTCGTTAATTCTAACAATTTTTGTAATAGTTAAAAGCATTCCTTTATTAACTTCAGCTTGCTTAGTAAGATCCAGTCTAAAATAGACATTAGGATTCTAAAATGCCCCAACTGCAAACAATAGAGAAGAAAGATGTTTTTCTCTTCTTACATTAGTGATTGAAAGATATGGTTTGTACAAAGAAAATTTATGTTTTAGATTAGCCTTGATTGCTTATGTCGCTCTCTCCATGGCATCAAAAAAATAAACCATTGTTGGCTTTTCTTCACTATCAACCAAGCGAAGCACCCTCACCAAAGGCTCACAAACTCGGATAACAAATTGGCATTGAGACCAAAATTCTCTATCTTCTAGTATAATTTTACAAACCTTCACTCCAGAATTAGACCTAGCATGCTAAGATGCAATCTACTTATCACTTATAAGCATTTGTCTTAACTCTTTCTTCATCATAACAAAAGACTGAAATGATAAGAAATTTGGTGCAAATCTTATCACACTAGGATGACACAAATTCATACCATTGGTAAATTCCTTTCTCATCAAATTCAATACCTATGCACGATTAGGTCGACAATGCAATGTGCAATACAAACAGTCTAAAAAAAGAATTATAATTATTTTGCAACCTTTTTCCTATCGCTTTATAAGCAGAATCATTGCCAGTAATAAACTGAACAATATTTTCTGGCCCTACTTCATTCACAACTTCATCAAATATCGCAAACAAAGTATTGGTATTCCTAATAAGGCTAGATGCATCAATAGATTTCGAAAACATAGAGCCATTTGTAGAATAAACCAAAAAATTAATAATGGGCTCTTATCTCCTATTTGTTCAACCATCATACATGATTGAACATCCATAAGTAGCCTAATTCACTCTTCTTTTTGCCAAATAACTTCTAATTTCAGAAATAGAACAACTCAAAAGTTTACCTCTTAAGTCATCAATCAAAGGACCTTTGTATCCTGGACCATAAAAGACTATTGCATCCATCATAGGTTGATAATAATAAGACTGAGAAGCATTGAATGATGAACTTGTATCATACCACCATCTAGCTACTGCCATGTCAACATTATGAGTTGCATCTCTTGATTGCATTGCACTACGAATTGAAGGTTGGGCTCTAGGAGTTGTTCGTGGTGCAAAAAAACTAGTTTGCCTTCTTCTCTTCCTCATATAAGGTCCAGGTACTTCTTCAAGGGCCTGGGATGGAACACTACCACTACCACTATCATCAATACCACTACCACCTTCAATATTTCCACAATCATCAAGGTAACCAAAAAATGAACTTCCACTACTAATTTCAAAATTCAACATTTCCCTTATATCTTTCTCATGTTGATATTCTTTAAGCAATGTTTTCATTTGCCATTTTACATCATGGATTACTTTTTTATAGGGTTCTACATCTTCCTTAACCCCAGCTAAATGCCTTTTCAATTGGGTGATTCCTCCACCTTTCAAATGTTTGTTGTAAAACAAGCAAATTGTATGATTCTTGATACCTAGGACCAATGCAACATGAGCCTAAGATGGATCATTATATCTTCCTGAAGCAGCTTGATCAGGAGTAGTTGAACTTCCTTCCATTTATCTGTAACAAAAAATGAAGATATTAGTTTTGTAAGAAATTAATCCTTTAATAGTTTCATCAACAAAATTAGCAGTATTAACGCTAAGTCCTTCATGAGGCAATGCAACATAAATAATGTCTTTAATTCTTTATATTAAGCCTAAAGAAATAAAGATTCATGAAACTAGACTAAAAGTCATAGATAGATAGACTTTCTTATTGGAGAGTAGTAAATTCATGCTAAATTTAAAATAAAATTACCGTTCAAAGATTTAAGATGATGGCTCAACGAATCCAAAAATTCAAGTCATGACTTAAACATCCTTAATTTCACTTTCATCTTTATTCTTGATCTTTCAGGAATATGATTATTGTCATTGACATATCTTCATAAATCCTTGCCTTTAATAAACATCTTGAAATATAATGCATAAGCTAAGTAATTTTTTTCATAAGATGAACTAAAAAACTTTCACACTTATTCGAAGAGTTAAGCCAAAGTACTATAAATGAGATAAAAATAGAATAATAAGAAAATTAGATTTTAAATATGCAAAGACTATGAGATGGACTAATTTTAGGATAAATAAAGGTTGATATGCAAGAGACTTGAATCTTTAAGGAGATGGACTAATTTTGGGATAAAAATTGAAGACAACTTAAAGATATAAAATAATTACAATTACAAAAGTTTCTATTCAGTTTTTCCACAAGACCACAACCGAATTATTGTTATACTCAATTAATTATTTAACCAATATCCAAATATCATTTCAATAATTTTAAGATCATGTCAATTAATTATTTACTTTGAATTTTTTCCAATTTACATTCTCAGTTTGTTAGTTTTAAGTTAAGTTGAAAGTTTTTCTAACTTTTAAATTATGCATCATAAAGTTATGTTGAAACTTGAATTGAAATCCTTTCTAACTTTTAAAGCATGCTGTGAATGACCAAAAAATTTAACATAAATCAAGTCATCAATTATAAATAACTGAACCACAAATGAACCAAAACCATACTCCTTTCATTCAATTCAACTCCAAATCCAATCCATTTTCCAACATTCCAACTCCAACCAATGACAAATCACAAATGCTTCACAATTTCATTCCAACTTTCCATTCACAATCACAACACAAATGCAATTAACTAGAAAAAATTCAACACAAAGTGAAAACACACCCAAATAGAAATTCACAATCGATATTAGTCAGGTTGGGTCGGGTTTACATCTGGGTATTATTCCCAGATCCAATAGCTACGGATGTGTGGGCGACAGAGGAGAGCAGACGATGGTGGCGTGGTGCGTTGGTGGTCCTTATGGACAACGACTAAAGGCTAATGGAGGTCCAGATGAGGCTCGGTGGCGATAGGTTCATGTAGTGGAAGAAGATCTGAAGATGACCATCGAAGAAGGTTTGCGTGGTGCACCGCCGGAGAGGTAGGACGTAGGAGCACCACCGGAGATGGAGTGGAGAAAAAGAGAGAGAGAGTGGAGAACAAGAGAGAGAGAGTGGAGAGGATGAGAGCATCAGATAGAGAGAGGATGAGGTAAGTTTTGGAGAGAGATAAAAAATTGAAAAGCAGAGGTAGGCGCAGGCGTCAGGGGGTGGGGGGGTAGGTTAAATATTTTTTGTTTTTGCAAAAAGATCCTCAATTTTATTAAAATTACGATACTGGCCAGTATTGGCGAAAACACCAGGTATCGGCCATTACTTGAGGCCGGTACCAAATATGATGATACTGTTCTATTTTTTGACCGATACGGTACAAAATTGTATTCAATACCTTGGGTGATAGAAAGGTTTGGGAGTGATAAAAAGGTTTACGCCTGGCTTGTGGAAGTCAACAAGTTAAACTTAATAAAATTTTGAATTCAAAACTCAATTTAGGCTATGGGGATATGTTGGCACGTTTTATTATCTACTATCATCCTTAAATTTAATTAATATGTCCAAAAGTTGTTTAATTTTAATTTTTTGATAGACATAACTTTAATAAGTTAAACATTTGAAAAAATTATGAAAAGGATAAAGATAATTTTAATATCTTTTTTGAATATTAAATATTTAAAATTCAACAATGAATTCAAATATAATAGTAATTGAGAGAGTAAAAGAATATGTATAATTAGGAATGACAACAAAGCAAGAGTCTAATCAAAAGTTCGATTAGATTCAGTTCAATCTTTTCGATGTCAATTTTGATTGGATTTTAAGCAGTTTGATACAACTCAAAGTCCAATTAGCAATTAAGTCAACCAAACTAAATTCCAGCTTATAAAGCTTTGATCCCCTCTAATCCTCTTTGTCATTGCGCATCAAATTCTTTGTCTTTTGCATGCTAGCCCATATTGTGACCTTTCAAGTTAGGTCTCAGCCATATATCTTGTCTTTTAGGTGGTGCATCTGCCTTTCGAACTACGGAAGCAAGAGAATGGGAAAGATAGGGTGAGGTCCCATAAAAAGTACATCAAATCTTCTGTTTCAGTTACTCTGCTTCAACTCTGTTCTATTAAATCTCATCCATACATTTATGTGGAGTCGACGTAAATGTGTGGATGAGATTTAATGGAACATGATAAGAACACTATAACCGGTACAGGAGATCTAATCCCCATAAAAGGTGCAAGAACTTCAAACTGTGTTTAAAAGAAGAAGAAGAGTGTAAAACCTATCAAAATCAAATGCTTAACTTTAATTTTATCGTCACGAAATTATCCACAAAGACCCCAGATAATGGAAATACCAAAAGCTTCAGTGGAGGCTTTTAAATGATAAGAACAGGAGATGAAAATTTTCCTATGAAAACCCCATAACAAACAGAGCAAAAAATTTTCATATAAGACTCCCAACCCTAAAAGTTAAAAGAAAAAAAAAGTTTAGTGTATATATATATATAAAGTTGTGAGAATATATATAAATATGTGTGTTTGTGTGTATGTGTGTGTGTGTGTGTGTGTGTGTGTGGAATTTCAGTTCAAGCTAAGTTGTGAAATTTAAATTTAAGTTTGAACTCAAATTTGATTCAAATATCAAAATTTAAAAATAAATGCCTTTCACATTTAGTTAAGTCAGATTCAAATTGTGTTTCTAATCTTATATATAATTAATTAAAAGTAAAAGGTATTTTATATGAGGTTTAACAAAGACTATGTTTGGTTGGACGTAAAGTTTTTAATAGAATGGAATGGAACATGAATGGATGTAATATTAGAAAATTGTTATTGGGAAGGGATGGAAGGGTTCATAGTGTAATATAGTGAACTGTTGTTTGGATGAAGGGTTTATAATGTAATATAATGTAACGTTGTTTATCATTTTACATTTTATCCTAAACCTCCCAAATCAGAGGATTTTTATTTTTACTGTTTAGGATGGAATGAGATGTAATATGAAACCCTCTTCTTCCATCTCATTCTATTCCATTATAAAACTTCCTCCCAAACGATGGAATAATATTACATTCCTTTTCATTCCATTATAAAATCCCCAACCAAACATAGCCTAAAGGATTTTACAAAATCTAACCTCCACCAGGTTTAACACTTGCTTTTGAATTTTTATTTAAATTTTGTAAAAAAAATTTGTTTGTTTGATTTCAAGCTTTTGATTCTATTTGGCAATCAGCAAATTGCATTAGCTGTTAGCTATTAGCTAATGCTATCAGCTAATTCTATCAATAGTTAGCTAATAACAGGTAAATATAGTTGATTTGAATGGCGGATAATATCAACAGTTTGTTTATTAGTTGTTTAGTATTAGTTGTTTGTGTGTAAGATGACATATGAGAGTATGACTTAGAAAAAGAATTTATAAGGACATGAATATTAGTTGTTTATGTCTTAGTATTTCTTTGAATATTCTCATAAGAATTTAAAAAGAGCAAAAGAAGTCAATACCATCATTTTCTCCAATATTTTCTATCGAGCCTTAAAAATATTGAAAACCTCTTAATACTTCTCAATAATGAATGAGTTTGAATAAAAACTTCTCGAGATTCTCTTGAGTTGGCAGGGCCAACTGAAGAACTTGAGAGATCACTAAAATGCCACTAAAAATAAGCTTGAGAATGAGTTTGGTCGGATTACACCAGGAGTTTTTCCTCAAATGCAGCACCAACGAGCTTAATATAAAATTGAGTCTGTAAAAATGATATCGATTTATTTCTAATTTAAGGAAATCTAAATTTTTTGTTATTTAAATTTTAAATTTTAAATTTAAAAATTGAAAATATACTTTTTAATATATTAAATTAAAATAAAATTTTTTAAAAATTTTGTTTATCTTAATCTCTTAAATTTTAAACTTAGATAAAAATAATTAATTTAAATTTGACTTATTAATTTTATATTAAATTGAATTAAACTAAACACAATATACAAGTGATAATAATATTATATACTAAATATTGATATAAAAAGGGACCTAAATATCGAGTCTATAAAAAAGTAATTAATATAATATAATTAGAGATAACAAATTTAAAAGTATTTAAGTTTTTAAAATTTTAATTTAATGACTAACATATAAATTTATATCTCTATCTCTATCTTTATTTCTATTTCTTTGAGTAATTTGTAATAACTTTTAGATATAATAGCCTTTTAGTCCCTTAAATTTTCAGCCACCGGAGGAAAATACTTTTTATAGTAATGTTTTTAAAATCAGTTGATTTAGTTCAATCCATCAACCCAATAAGTTAATTACCAAACATAATTATTTGTGCTTTGATATGATCAAATAGCTAAATCTTTTAATCCACCAAAAAGTGGCTCATAAGCCATTTACCAAATAGGGACTTTAAGTAGTATTTCATACTGGTTGGTATTGATTAGAAAACGATACTCAAGCCTTACTAATTATGAATACCGGCCTATACTAGTATTTTTACCGGGTACATACCAGCTAGTACCAGACATGGTCATATTTTCAGGGCAAATTAGCAAAATTTAAAAATTTAAAAACCAACTTGAAAAGGAAAAGCATAACTTGTAAGTTAACCTAACACCTTTCGTACCACACCTCTCAACCTCTCACAATCCACAAATAGCCACCCCCACATGATCTACCCTCCCGTGCATTGTCAATCGCCGGATATGCTACTATTCAAAATTTAAGTCACACATGGTGTAAAAAATTTTGGAGTACATATAAATTCTTCCATTACGAAAAAATGAATAGATTGAAAACATAAAAGATTGAACGATTCGGTCTTTGTTTGATATAATTTAAAGTTTCGAGAAAAATATGTTATTATTATTATTAAGTTAAATATAATTTCTTAATAATTTAATTTTATTTGTTTATTAAGACTCTTCGTAGAACAAATAATTTTATAGATTTAATTTACCTTGATCATATCAATCATTTAGGATATTAAGTTTATAAGGAACTAAGTTTAATAGATGAGAGTGAATTAGAAGATAATCTTAGATAGAAAGGTACTAGCATGATATTTGGTGCAATAAAATTGACTGATGATCATGATAAGATTCTTTTTAATGATGAGAATTTTGTACCAAATGAAAATTAATGTTAATGCAATTTGAGAAGATATTTGATTAAATAAAGTTTCAGGTTTTTCACTTCCTCTATTCTTTTAATTTCACTTGTATTTCATGCATATGTTAAAATTTGTATATGCATTATAAATATAAAAATTTTAATTATAAATATTTTTGTTTCATATTTCACTTTTGTTTGATTATGTTCCTCGTCACAAACTCTTGTTATAATACTTATAGAATATTTTTTGATGTAATTAATTTTCATTATATAATAACATTGTAATATTTTAAATACTTTGTATCATCCATAGTTTTATATATGTATGATGATTAAACGATCTTTTTCTTATATTAATTAAAGTTTTTTTATATGTGGTAAATAATATTAAAAAGATTAAAAACAATTGTTATTTCAAATTTCTATTATTATGATTTTTGTAGATAAGGTTGATGTAAAATTTAAAAAATAATAAAGTATATAACATAATATATTGAAAGACTATTTTGATCGATATTAGTACTGTATCATACTATAACCAAAATTGATACCGGTATTAGTATGGTATTTATAACATTATTTTATTTTTTAATATTTGTTTTCATTTTAATTTAAAAATATAAAATATTTATTTATTTAATATTATTTGATTTAATTATTAAATTAATTAATTTATAAATTAAATTTAAGAAAATATTTTTAAAATTAATAATTATTTAATAAATATATCCTAAATTTGAAATATCTTAAAATGTACAATTTTTGTATAAAATTGATTTAATAACTAAAATGTATACTAACAATAAATATTAATTTATAAATAAATTTTATTTATTTATTTATTTATTTTAATAAAACTGTAACAAATTTTTACTAATATTTATTAATAAATAATGTATACGAGATTAAAATTGAATTATTTTCTTAATAAAGTTATAAAAGTAATATATCTCTAAAATTGATATAATATTTATTTATTTATGATTAATTAAATATAATGATATTAAAATTAGTAATTAAATAAACTTTTGTTTTTATTTAAAAATAAAAAATAAGAAAAACAAACTAAAAGTTATTATTAAAAATACTGAAACTGAACACCGTTAATTATTAATCCCTAAGTTGTGGTCAACAAAAGTGATTAGATTGTAAGGGCATATCCAACCAACCTCCAAAATGGAAGAGAAATACTATTTTGGAAGAAAAGATCACTTCAATCCAACTCTATTTTTTCCTCAATTTTGAAGGAATACTACAGTATTCCTTCAAATTTGGTGGGGCACTATAGCAGCCTCCATTACTGTTCATTTTTTTCAATTTTTGTTTTTTTGTCTTTCGTTTTTCCTTTCTTTTTTCATTAATTCAATCTTTTTAATTTTTTCATTCTTTATTTTGTAATTTAAACAATATTTCAATAATTTCAGTATATATTTATTTAAATAATTATAACTTTATAATAATTAAGGATTAATTTCATATTTATAAAACTTTTCATTATATATTTATAACTTTATAATTATTTAATTATGAACAAATATTTTTAACCAAAAATTTTAAAAATATCCATTAGAAAACTTCAAATAAGTAAACCACAAATATATTTATATTAATAGTCAAATAACGTAATAAATTACAAACAAAAACAAACTAAATTAGCAAACTTTAATGTAATGAATGGTCTGTGCCTATTTTAATGTTAAAATGCTTTTTATTTATGAAATTCAATTACATTTAATGTTTGAAATTATGTAATTATATTGTCATTTATTATAATTAAATAATATAAAATAGTGCAATATATCTCATATATTATTTTATTTAATATTATCAAATAAAAAATTATAGTTTAATTGAAATTTTATTATTTATTATTTATTAACATAAAAATATAACAATAATAATATTGTGAATAAAAATATATACAAAAAAGAAAAGTTGGTTAATTTTATAAAGTAATTTTAATAATCATTAATAAAAGGTATAAAGAATATACTAAAAATATTCCGTTTTGGTGTAAAAAATAGAGTTGTAAATTAGAGTGAAAAATAGTATAACATCTTTAAAATAAAGAAAACTTTACTCTATTTTGACGGAGTGGGTCGAAGATGACATAAGTGAAGAGAGTTGGTCCATTGGATGGTATCACTGGGTGCGAATGAAGCAGAGTTCTAAGTGAGAGAAGAAATTCCCAGCGTTAAATTCCATCTGGTTTTATAATCTTAGTCTTAACAAGACAAAAGCATCAGTACAGAATCAATGTGAACTGAAAGTTAATATCATTATAACGGTAAGCACTATACGTATGATTCCTCCACTTTAAGATCAAGGAGCTTTTTCGTTTGCCTATGTAGGGAAAAAAAAATAAAAAACCTTTTCTACAATTCAGCCTTATCTTTTGGTAAATCCCAAAGAAAAAGGACCGAAAAAGTAGAACAGTTTTCTCTAATTTAAATATAGAGTAAACAGACGACATTAGCCGTGGAATTGGCTCTTTTTAAAAAACCACTAAAACCATTTTTAATAAAATTGAAGTCACGAAAAAAATTAAAAAAACTAAACTTGCTCCAATATTAACCCATGTCTTATAATATGTCGACTAATATTTACTTTTGCAAGTTGTGATCAAGTGACACCGAAGAGTATATTTTTATTGTTTTAGGTAGTGCAGTTTAGGTTGATTTGGTAATGCATTTTATAAGTAAACAAAATATTTATCTGCAAAGAAAAATGAATAAAAGACACGCAACTTTCATATAATTTAATTAGTTTTAAAATTTTAATCGTTTTTTTTGTAATTTTTAATTTTCTAAAAAAATTATTTCTCTTTAAACTTTCTTTAAAAATAATGGTGAAATACACGTAACATAAATATTACATATAGATCAATTAAATATTTGTAATATGAATATTTAATTTAGATTTAATTTAAGTTTTAATTAGTTTATATAGAATTTAAAATTTAAATTTGATCATTATATGACACTTAATTAATTTACGAATGATATTTATGTTACATATATTTTAGTTTTTTTAACAAAAGTTTAGGAAAAAGAATTTTAAGAAAAATTTAAATAATTTTAAAAAATAAAGTGATCTTTTAAAGTTATTCAAATTGTATGAAAGTTTTGTCTCTTTTACCTGATAAAAAATTATAGTATTTTTATAATTATTAGAATAAATAAATAAATACTCATAAAATAAATTGGGTATAGCATAACGGGATAAATAATCTGAACCATATTTACGGCGTTACGTGGAATGGAGAACATGTGCAAGACGAGGCTTCCCCGTACTAAAGAAAGATCGAGCAACATCGCGGCTCCCACGCTTTCTTACGTCTACTTCCGCCTTTTCATTTCATCCCGAGAAAAAGGAAAATGTCAGTAAGATTTTCATTGAATGGATTTTTGACAAATTAAAAGGTCACTTTATACTAACCAGTGATCAAGAGGAAAAGCTTATTGTCCAGAGATTCAACAGCATCTCAAGCTATTAGATTTACATTGTCACAAACATAGACATTATGCTATGTAAACAGTGGAATTCCATATGAATCCCCCACCCACATTCAACATCAATCCCCCCAACTTTTGAAGTTTAAACATTCCATCATTACACAAAAGTGGACATCACATGAAAGATTAGAATGATCTTGGCTTAGCCACGATAGTGGAGTGCTTCAAAATGTGCAAACTGAACTGCCCACCTTTTTCAGAGGTATCAATCTTGGACTGACCAGGAGGAGGCAAGAGCTCAAAGTTCTGCACCAAGCGTCCAACTGTGATACCCAGAATTGGCAATGCAAGTATAATTCCAGGACAGCTTCTTCTACCAACTCCAAATGGAAGGTATCTGAAGTCATTCCCATTGGCCTCAACTTTTGACTCCTCTTCCAAGAGTCTCTCCGGCCTGAACTCTTCGGGGTTTTTCCAGTGTGCAGGGTTGTTTGCAAGCCACCATGCATTCACCAAGATTTTGCTCTCTGCAGGAATGTCATAGCCACCGAGCTTAGCATCATGGAGGTTCATGTGGGGCACAAGTAAAGGGATTGCCATTCTGAGACGTAGAGTTTCTTTGATCACAGCCTGAAGATATGGAAGGTTGTGAGTGTCGGGCTCGGTGATTTGGTGACCAGGTCCAAGCACTGTGTCAAGTTCGTTCCTTAACTTCTTTTGGACTTCAGGGTGGTTCACAAGCTCTGCGATTGCCCACTCTATGGACCACAGTGTTGTCTCGATTGCTGTCCCAATTAGCAGAAATAATTTAATAAATTATTTTGACATCAACATATTTTTTGGTACATAAAAGAGTCATGAGGATGATGGAATTCCTTGAACCACAAGTTAGGTGAGAATAGCATTTCCTACGACATACAATACCAAATGATATTTACAATCCTTTTAAATCCTGTGATTAGGTGCTAATTCTGACCAAACTGATGATTATGATGGCCGGCCAAGCAATATGATTATGAGACTCTAAGTTGGGTCACCTACAACACACCATGTCTCCAACCTACACCTGTGGACCACAAAATAACGATACATTTCTTTGCACGCTAATTGCATTTAATTAAACTCGTAAGTCATTGCCACATCCAAGTGGACAGGGACCACATTAGCTTTTATAGATACCTCCAGACGGACAAATCACGCGCCCCTGGGTGACGTTTGTATATACTGAACGAATGGTAGACGATAAAACTATTCAACCGTCAAAGAAATTTTGGCTCACCTAATCCATTTCATTGCGCTAAGTAATAGACAAAAACTATCGTCATATATCCAAGTGTAGAGACACTCGTACATGACTCTGTGTAAACGAGCTACACCCGAATCCTATGGACATAAAAAGATTGAAGCTCACACCTTGATTCAAACATCTGTTCCCATCCTGTTTCTGACATGGCTCACAAAGGAGCCACGTACGATCTAAATTTGGGGTAAGAGCATATTAAACATCTGTCTCTATTCTGTTTCTGACATGGCTCACAAAAGAGCCACGTACGATCTGAATTTCGGGTCGGAGCATACTCCAGGTTTGACTTTGATTTGTCTTCGTATAAGACATACTACGGATTTGTCTTCTTTGGTGAACGAAGCAAATTTGATTACGGCCAACGGCCTTTTTGGTTGCAAAAGACAACTTCCGTGTACGTGTATTTTTAAGTTTCCTTTGATAAGAAACATCTACGTATGTAATAATATTTGCGGAAGAAGATGGAAACAAATTGTCTAATCCCAAAGTAAACAGCCATGCGTCCTCCTGACACAGACCATTCCCCAATCCCTATTCCCTATTTCAGGCAAGTTAAGGCTTCTCAGGCACATGTCACCGTCTAAGCTAAACCAGAGGTTACAAATACAAAGACGCAACTAATTAATTTGATTGTCATAAT
This sequence comes from Erythroxylum longipes, assembly GCA_027563885.1. Classification (NCBI taxonomy): domain Eukaryota; kingdom Viridiplantae; phylum Streptophyta; class Magnoliopsida; order Malpighiales; family Erythroxylaceae; genus Erythroxylum; species Erythroxylum longipes. The sequence goes on from JAOQMS010000179.1 coordinate 6,378,422, forward strand.
AAAAGAAGATCAGAATAAAGCAAAAGAAAAATGAGGTTGATAAAATTACCAGCAACATTGATGTTCTCAACGATGTAAAGAACGTTGTCCTCGTTGATCTCTCCCTTATGCTGAGCGTCCAATATGTGATCTATTGCGCATTTCAATCCTTCGTTGCTCATGCTCTTTTTGCTTGCCAGTTTCCTAGAAAATTTGTACTTTAATAAAATATTATTCAACTCTCATATTTTAAGAAAGGCTACAAATCGCAACTTATTTTTAACACTAAAAAGTAAAAACAGAGCCCTAAAAGCATAAAGAGGTGCCCCACAGTTTTATGAATCATGTGTTATATCCCTGACATATAACCTTAAGATGTCACTAACTCGTGTCTGGTTACTAATATCCATAGATACTAATTACGTAAAACTAGTATCTTTTTATATGAACGAACAAAAGACTAATTATAACGAAATACTATAATTCACTTAGTAGGACCTTAGATACCGTGGAATTAAAACAATGGACTCACTCCCTTGATGGGATTTCCATTGCGGATAAGTCAAGCTAAATGAAGAAGACAGTACAAGAAGCCACAAAGAACAGGACAGTTGAAAGAAACTTTAATCCTTGAAGATTTCATGAAAAATGCCAAATGGATCAAAACCGATCAAATTAACAATCAAAAAGAAACTGCTGTTACTTGATAGAAACGAAGAGAAAGGAAGAAAATATTAGAACTTACTTTCTTTCATCAACGAAATAGTCCTTGAAGAGCTGAAGCCTTCTATCTTTGACCTCTTTGCAGATCCTCAGGTAACCTCTCAAAAAGGGTCTCAGAATGGGAATGAAGTCACCATAGTTGTAGTCGAAGCTCTGAGCCAATCTACTTCTCTCACCATTCAAAGCCTTAAGCTTTACGAACAGAGGATCTTCCTCGCTCTCGAATCTCCTATCGAACATGATCCTGTACATGTTGTTGTACATCAAGAGTTGCAGTCGCCTCCTCAACACAATCCCATTGGTGGCCGATTCTGGGTTCTTTTTAACATCCGCCACGACGCTCGCTGCCTCAAGTTCCCAACCTTGTCTGTATTGCTGAACAACCTTGTTTGTAAAAAAAGGGACGGTCATAATTCTCCGCATCTTCCTCCAGTGCTCTCCGTACACCGTGAACACCATGTCCTGTCCCTTTCCGGTGAAAATGTCGAACACCAAATTCCGGGTTCGAGACCCGAACTCAACCCCCTGTGTGTGCAACACCTCTTTGGCTACCTCCGGTGAAGAGACCACCACGAGATTGCGTTGGCCCATGCGGAGAAGGAAGATGTCGCCAAACTTCTTAGCCAAGTCGGTGAGGTTACGGTGATTCAAGTCATCACCAACCTGAAGCCAGTTACCGAAGACAGGAACAGGAAGAGGACCAGGAGGGAGCTTGAAACGTTTGCCACGTAGTTTGGAAACAACAATAGCCACAATAATGGCAAGGAAGAGACCCAAAAGAGTCTTCTCCAAAAGGAGGAGATCCATAGTTATTAATGTGAAAACAAATGATTGACAATACAATGAAAGGAAGAGAGACCTCTTTGTGTCTATATAGTAAAGAGGAGTGTGGTCTCTGCACGAGTTTGTGTAAAAGTGGGATTTTAATGGACTAAACGAGACCCGTTAGGTGGGGCGTGTGGCTGTGCTTTGAAATTAAATAATTTTTTACGTTCAAGTGCGTGCGAGGATAGGAATGCTGCAAATATTGACACTCCCGAAAGTAGCTAACGTCGTTAAAGATTTGACGGTTCGAGTGTGATGTGGTGTGGTAGGGTATAGCAGGGAAGAAGAGGATGGCGAGCAATCGGGGGTTGGTGAAGGGCTGAAGGGGGTGTTGCAGACCAAAGTGTTTGTAAAAATATTCATCTTATTGAACTGAATAACGTGATGGCATATATATAGCCTTAC
>JAOQMS010000179.1:6417670-6435177 GCA_027563885.1 Erythroxylum longipes
TTTTCTTCTTCATTTATAAGCAAGACAACACTTCTTCTTCCAATTATGCCCTTAATGATTGAGAATTGTCCCATTTGTCCTTCCATTTATATCTTATGTCTTTTATACTTAAGTGTCTTCCCAACAGTACCCTTGAACATTCTAACATAACACTTTCTTCCAGAAAAATGTCCCCTATTGTCTCAAGTTTTCTAATGACACCAAAATCATTCAATTCGGTTCAGTAATTCAAAAGATATACTTCAAACATTTTTGGACTGTTCTTGTCCATAACAGTATACTATACACAACTTCCATATGAGATTTAAACATCTTAGACATTAAATTAGATTCCAATTTCTTCATAACATTTGTATTTCCATGTCTCTAGTTTGCTAAAAATCAGAAATCATCTCATTTCGAGCTTTACCGATCCAGAAATCATCAAAATGCTGAAGTATGTTCAGTGGAATAACACCAGTTCATATTATTTAAGAGTACAAACACTGTACCCGCCCCACATTTTTCACTAAATATTTATCAATTCATTTCATATGGCTATGATTTTTGGTGGAGATATATATAAATGCCTTAAGAGTCTAATGGTTCAAGAATAAAGTCATTTGGGTGCCTAGAGAAGAATTTATGGCCAAAAGAATTCAATCTGTTTTTATCCTCAATCATATTGAACTTACTTCGGTCCTATAGGCATAACTTTCTATATAGGTATCCAATTTAGAGTTTCTTTGGATTTTTCGAAAGAGGACATCAATATCTACAACTTCCATTAAACCATATAAGACAAATTTTATCTTATAATCGGTCAAAAATAGGACAGAAGGTATATGATGAATAGTAACCCAGAAGAAGTTTATGAACAGTAACACAGAAGATGTTTTCCAATTAGTATAACTTTTCTTACAGATATCGGATTTAGGTGTTCTTTATATGGTTGGAAAGAGTACTTCAATATATACAACTTTAATGAAGACCTAAAAGAACAATTCTATCTTCTTAGAGGTCAAAAATGGAATAGAACGAAGGTATAGACGAAAAAAAGAAGAAGCAAAACATAGAAGAAGAAGACGTCATCACAGAGGAAGATGACATCATCACAGAGGAAGCAAAACACAGATGAAGATGACGTCATCATAAAGGAAGATGACTTCATCAAAGAGGAAGCAAAACACAGAAGAAGATGACGTCATCACAGAGGAAGATGACGTCATCACAGAAGAAGCAAAACATAGAAGATACATCTTCCTTTATAAGACCATAACTTTCAGCTCAGATGTCCAAAAATTTCATACTATATATCGTTGGAAAGATAAAAGAATTATCTATAATTATCAAGAAGGAAACTTTGCCAACATCTATCTAGATCAATCACAAAATTTTCCCCTAATGTTCAAAGACGAATTTTACATTCATCCACCAATGTACTGCACTCAGTTCTCAACTTTATGAAATTTTGAGACTCTTAGAAACAGAATTGAAATTCGATTCCTTCATAAGGAATGTAGCCATATGTATCTAGTGTAATCCAAGAAAATAATCATCTCATTTGGATAACTAGAAAAAAAGTTATGGCTAACAGACCGAAGCACACTTAGTGAACATTTTTCTAGATCACTACCAAATTTGTTTCTAAATCTTTCCTTATCACAACTCATACCAAGATCATCTTCTCTACTTCATTTTCAACTCCATATCATCTATAAAGATATTATAGTCCATGATTAATCATGAACACCAATAACAGAATATACATATATATATATACATGTTCTTCATCCTAATTCTTCCCATTTCATAGTCTCTCACTACCAAAAATACCAAAACAAAACATGAATCTATCCACCCTTCTCATGTACTACTCGGAATTTTCTACAAAAAATTTCGGGGTCCAACACAACAGATAATTACAATCGAATAGAAAAAGTTCAAAATGTTACAAAAGAGAGAAAAAAAAGGAAATTATGCAGCAATTAAGAAATTATTAATAGTCACATATACAGTAAAAAAGAGGCCAATCACAAAATTTAAAGTTTCATAAACAATAAGATCACAATTACAACACTATTGATCATCTCCTAGATCATACAAATCCCTTGGCTTAGCTTCAATAACATGACGCCAACCCTTCTCTTTTTTGTCGGTGACATAGAAAACTTGTCTTGCCTGAATGGAAATAATAAATAGCTCATCTTTTAAGAACCGAACCGTGTGGATTAACTTAGAAAAGTTGACACAAGGTTTATTATTTCTATCTAGCTTTACCCCTTTAGCTAAGTTCACCTAGTCATAACGAAAAACAACTACCCTATATGTTCAATTGTAATATACTTCAAAAATATCAGTCAATTTTTCATAATATTTTTCTCCGTCTGCAACCACCATTACTCCACTGTTTTGTGTCTTCCTGGTTCTTTCGAGAGTATTTATATCGAACTTGATACCATTGACCATATAGCCCTTTACTCTTGTTGCAAAAGGAATCAGACCACAAGCTAAGGCTCACATTAACCTTCCTTCTTGAGTGTCCTCATTAATCTTGCATACCTATCAAAAATGGTTTTGTGAACTCATTAATGCATAATCAAATATTATTCAAGCACAAGATTTAAACAAAAAATACTAAAAAATATATGTACAAATGGATAACTTGTGATTTGAACCAATTTGAAAATTCATCAGCTTTTCATTTGTTTACCAAAGCTTCATCAACTCTAATTCTCCAATTCTCTCTCCGCTTTTGATATATGAACGCACTGTATATAGTGAAGGATACCTGGTACTTTTAGTGATATCCAAATTAAATAAAAGTAGTCAACCATATGATTTAGCTTATAAGATTAACACTTACTCATAAAATGGCTTCAACAATTCCTCAAATTGGGTGAGCACATAATGATCTATTTGTGCCAAAATTCGATCAAGCATATGAGTGATTTTTTCTCCCCTATTGCTTGACCACCAAAATCAAGCATGTACAATCATTTAAACAAGCATGTATCTTTTCATATCCAAGACCCAAATCTGCTATCAGTTTTTTAGATTGATAGTACGAGGAAGGAAAATCAGTTATTTGTGGAAATGAATCGAGTAAAAGATTAAGCAACATCGAGAATGACTTATTTGGCTAATTAAACATACATTTTATGTGAAAAGGAGTAGAAGAAATGACAACTTAGGTTGAGTGGTACATCCTTTATAAAGCTCTTCACATGAAGCATCGAGTATCTTCTTCAACTTAGCCTCTTCCTCGCTAGTGAATATGTTAGGTTCTTTATCATGGGGCTTATAGGCCAAACCAGGGTCATCCATCATACCATCATGTTTGGTTGCTCATAGGGTTCAGAGATAGGCTCACTCCATAAGGAATACTAAATCCAATAGCATCCCTCAATAACCCTACAACATCATCTTGGCCTATCAATATAAGGTGATCAAGCATTATAACCATATGATCCATTTGTTCAGCAACATTTTCAGCAAGAGTGTTTGGCCCATGGAATATCTAATATTTATAGTCCTTGTAAAACCCTTTAAACAAAATATGACTTTCTACCTCCTCTAGTGAGAATAATTTCTTCCTATCTTGTTGACAAACAATACAAGGACATCTATTCTTCCCATTGTGTGCACCTTGTTTTGCATATACCATGAAATCATAAATCCCTTGAATATAAGACTCGCTATTTTTTGGTTGATTTATCCAACTCTTATCTATACCCGTGGACATTGATCCTATAGATTCACAAGTATCAACCTTCACATATATTTTTAAAAATACAAACAAACAAATAGATTACAATTTCATGTTCGTCGACATTTTTGTTTTTAGAAATAAATGAATGGAAAATAAAAGGCATAAAATTAATGAATGATTAGAAGAACAGTTAGCTAATATGGGACCAAAATCATTAACTACAATGAAAAGATCTTCAATGAAAAGTCTAGTCATTAGTCATTTAGTAAGATCAAGGGACCAAAATCATTAGCTACAATGAAAAGATCTTCAAATTTAAGCTCTAAATGAAGATCAAAATCATTTGAAAAATTCAAACATAGGAAAAATCAACAAGACAAGGAAAGCCAAATTCAGAATAAGGAAAATTAATGTAACAAAGTCTCAGATATGAACATTAATTAAAACAAAAACAATGGATAAAGTATAATTTAATTTCGTAATTGACCAAAATTAGGGTGCAAGACTTAAGAACTAGAACCCATAATAAAAACAACAGATCATGAGAACCAAAAGACTATAAAATTTGAACTATTTAATTATCCAAACCAAACAGAGGTACGGCAATCAATGAATAGACCATAATAAAAGTCAACCAACTATGTTCCACATTCGAACTCCTTACATTTATGAAGATTTTAATTTGGATATTTTAGAGACTATTTTAAAACCACCCCAATATCACACAAGTCCTCTTCTTTAGAGCACCAATACTCTGTTGATGATGTGTTTTAAATTCAAATTGTATTTGAATATAAACTTTAGAGTCAAATTTACTCCTTTTACTAGGTTTCTTATAAGTGCAGAAAATTTGAAGTTTCCATGCAAGTATGACAGACCTGTCCAGCTGTTTACTATGATGGTATGCTATTGTCTTGACTAGTCATCATTGCCTATTTAGAATCCAACTTATCCTAATTCACTCCTCAAACATGGTAATGAAATTATAATGAGATATGGGGTTTATTAAACATTTGTTCACCAAAAAAGTAAATTAAAAACCATTGCTATCATCAGTTGGATTTCACAACAGAACAAGAAATGGAGGACACTGTTTGATGCAACCCTACGTCAATGTTTTGAATCCAGAATACACATAAAAGAATACATTATGAACATATCATACATCGATGAATAAGGTAAACTTTTGATCAAGAAATCAGTTTTTCTTGACATACATGGAAGAATCAACAAACCTACGGAAACAGAGCAAAAAGAATTTAATGTAGAAAATACAGGACAAAAAGAAAGAAATAATAAGATCTATTTTTGAATTTTTGAAAAGAAAAACCAAAAATCTATGGCAAAGCTCTACGGAAAAACTGTAGCTCCTTGCTAGATGGATTTGGCACCTAGTCTTGGATAGCGCAACAGTGACAAAGAAAGGGAAAAAAAACATCACAACAACACCGATCAATAAATTAAAGTAAGAAAATAAGAAAAGCAGCTTCACAGCTTTCTAAATACTTGTACAAACATAGTAAAAATATAGAGCATAAAGCCGATAATTCAAAAAAAACTTACATTTGGTGGAGCCAAACATGGTAATTTACAATCACGAAAGCCCAAAAGCAATTGATCCTGAAACCAAAACGTAGAGAAGATAAAAATTTATTAGACACGAAAAAAAGAAATGAAAAGGAAATTAAATTTATGATGCAGAATATTGGAAACTTTATGATACATAACATATTATAAAATGCAAACGTAAAAGAGAGAAAGGGATTATGAAGATATTAGAAAGTAGAAACATATCAAAATAGAAACTAATAACAAGTAGTCACAAACAAAAACTCTAATGAGTAAACCTAGAATGTGAAGCACCATTTTAAATGGAAAATCAAAATAAAAGAAATGGAAAGAGGAGGGATTGTTGGGGTTTCTCTTGTAAATGATTTTGAGGAGTGAGTACCTAAAAAGGGAAAAAAATGCCCAATTAAAGAAGAGCGAGAGATTGTCTTGAAGATTGAAAGTATTTCATCAAAGAATGATTAATCTAATGAGAATTTAAGTGCTAGTAATTGACATGATGAGCAATAAGAGATTAGAAGGGGGTGAGAGGAGGTGAGAGGCAAGTATGCATAGGGCGCAGCAGTTATAGAGGAAACAAAAAGAAAAAGTTAGGGCTAGGAGAAAATGAGCAATTGCTTTTTGTTTAAGCAATATTAATGATTTTTTAAAGATTAATTACTTGCTTTTGGCATTAATTAATCGTTATTCCTGGATGTATACTTGCTACAAATTATAAAAGGCATCAATTTTTGTCTCGCCAATTGAAATGTTTAAGTTTTAGGGTCTTTTTTAGTATATTTTTTAGACAAATTTTGCCATCCTAAATAAATGTCTAAAAACTCCACCAATTCTTAGATTATTTAAGACAATTATTAGATGTGTCTAGGTATAATCGTCTACAACCTCCTTATTTTGGTGTAGTGAATTCAACCATAAAATTATAACCTATTTAAACATAAACTGACAACTATAACCTATTTTGTATAATTATGTTATTCAACCATAAGCTCTTAACTATAACTTATTTTGTATGATTGTTGATTAGTTAATTAAATAATACAATCATAGACATAAACTCACAATTATAAATCAATTTATATAGTTAATAATCATACAATTCAACCATAAATTAAATATTCCATTTTAATGATTACAAAATTCAATTTATAATATATAACCCAATTTATAATAAAGACTAACATTTCACTCAAATTTTAATATATTTCAATATCAAATTTTAGACAAGAACAACCTCAAACTCATAATGTAATTCCAAATTTAGGATAACAAGTAAATAACCTCATATTCATAATCCAATTCAAAATTTCTTCCCAATCATCATAGAAGTACAACCAATTCTATTTTCCTAACAATACTATTAATTTTTATGCATGACACAAATTAAAACATCCATTCCACTATTTCACAATCATAATACACAATTCATAAGCCATATATGATACACAACAAGTCCACAAGACTACAACACAAGCAATCACATTATCAATTTCCAATTATCAGACACACACACACGATTTCACTTTCAACGAACTTTTGCTTGCAAAATGCAACCTTGTCTTAATCTCAAAACACTGGAATTTTACAACACAATGTAACATAAGAGGATGATGAGACATAACGATGGAGCATTGGAGGTGGAGCATTGGAGCTTGGAGGACAATCTATGATGGGTCACAAGACTCGGAGTTGAGGTGGAAACTTGCAAAGATAAGGACTAGCGATGGCGACTGGCCGACAAGGTGACAGAGATCACATTGAGACAACTACACTAGACTCTAGAGTCTGGAGAGACAAGGGAAAGGGGGGACACTGATGTTAAGGATGAGGAGAGGAGCGATAGGGAATGGAAAAAATGAACATATTTTGTTATTTTTAGGGTTTAGTTTTTTTTTGCATTTTAGTCCTCATATTTTTAAAATTTACTATATTAACCAATATTTGGTTGATATTTCAAATGCCCATTGATACCGACCAGTATTAACTAAAAAGTTTAATATAGGCCTATACCACCAGCCAATATGATATTATTAAAATTTGTACCATTTTTTGACTAGTATGTAGGGATGGTAGCGGGTCGGGTAGGGTAGAAAGAAAAGCTTGGGGCATGCTTAAAATTTTTATTTATTTTATTTTTAGAGAATTTTAATAGAACTTTATTTAATTAAAATTTTGAAGTGATCAATTTAGTTATAAATTTTTAAATTGATTAATAAAAATTGAGATTTTATAATGAATGAATATATAAAATGTATATATACTAATCAAATAAATCAGATGAAACTAAATTCATTAATAAAGGAGAATAGGATTATAAGAAATAAAAAATTATAATTAAAGTGTTCAACTCAATTAATTGAAGTTACGAATTTGAATTGATTAATAAAAATTAAGATTTTATAATGAATAAATATATAAAACATACATATTTTGATTAAATAAATAAGATGAAATCAAATTCATTAATGAAGGAGGAAAGGATTATAGGAAATGAAAGAAAAAGATTATGCTTAAAGTGATAAGTTCAATTAATTACAGTTATAAATTTTAATTGACTAATAAAAATTAAGATTTTATAATAAATGAATATATAAAACGTACATATATTGATCAAATGAATAAAATGAAATCAAATTCAATAATAAAGTAGGATAGGATTATAGGAAATAAAAGAAAAAGATTATAATTAAAATAAACAATCCAATTAATTGAAGTTATGAATTTCAATTGATTAATAATTTGAGATTGTACAAAAAATAAATATATAAAGCATCCATATATTGATGAAATGAATAAGATGAAACAAATTCATTAATGAATTAGGATAGGATTATAGGAAATGAAAGAAAAAGATTATTATTAAAGTAATCAATTCAATTAATTAAAGTTACGAATTTCAATTGATTAATAAAAACTGAGATTTTAAAATGAATGAATATATAAAATGTACATATATTGATCAAATGAATAAGATGAAACCAATTTCATTAATAGAGAATAAGATTATAAGAAATCAAAGAAAAATATTACAATTAAAGTGATCAATTCAATTAATTAAAGTTACAAATTTTAATTGATTAATAAAAATTGATATTTTATACTGAATAAATATATAAAACTTACATATATTGATCAAATGAATGAGATGAAACCAAATTCAATAATTAAGGAGGATAGGATTATAGGAAATGAAAGAAAAAGATCATAATTAAAGTGATCAATTCAATTAATTAAAGTTACTAACAAATTTCAGTAATTAATGGCATAATTTACAAAAATGATTATCCAAAATTTTCAAATGACACAATTTACGAAAAAAGAAAAAATCATGAAATAATGTTCTAGACTAAGAGTATGAGATTATGGGAGACTAAGACTGGATTATGGAAACCAGAGACTAGAGAAACTGAGAGAGAAACTAATTAATGTAGTCAGGATCATTAATAGTTTACATCACTTCTTCTGTATGTAGAAAATTATATTTAGTATTGCAGTATTAAAGTTAATGGAATATTAAGCACAAGGTAACAATTAATAAATAATTAAATATACCTATATTTTGAATATTTTATGAAAATAATGTCCATTTAATTGATGAGTATGAGTCTGTGTATGACTAATCAACTTTGCATCATACTTTTGGCTACATTAATATACAAATTCAAAAACAATATAAGGTAAGATAATATAAAAAATAGATGAAATTAATGTATCAAAAAGAAAAGAGTTTACCCTTAATATCTTCAACATCTAACCAACTTCGGGCATAGATAAGCTTTGCAATACGAGGATGAAGTCGAGCATGATGAGGACTAATAACCTGATCATTAGTGCTAAAACCAGTTTACGAAGCAACAATAAATGATGAAATTGCTAATAGGTCTATGCAATTACTTGTATAAACAGAAAATTATTTCCACAACTCTTTCACCATAATAATACATCAAACTACACACCTTCAATTTTGGTCATACAATCTTCCGTCAAATATTTTATCTAACTCCATCTTATTGTACAAACTCCTAGCTCTTTTTTCTTTCATGAATTTTGTAAGTAAAAGTAACAAAATGTTCTTAAAAGATGAGCCCGAGCCAAAAACTAAAGTCCAAGTTGAAAAACTTGAACTACTGCAATCTTAATCCTAAATTTTGTCCATTTTGAGTTGATAATCATTAAACAAGTCATGCCAGAATTGTTTAATGAAATCCACGTACTTAAGCTTGATCACCATATAACACATTATATATAAAATTAACCCCCTCATCTTGTATCTCAAGTCCAGCATAGATAAGACTACAACACTTTATCCAACTATATACTAATAAGAATTTAGCTTCTCTATCATCTACTTTGACTTAACTCAAATAACCTCATTAGAATAAAACATCCAACCAAATAAAGATTTCTTTATCTCACACATAGTGCTAAAGCAATATTGAGAAGATGGATATTTTATTATTGAGAATTATTCAGTCGTAGTATAAAATAGCTATAACTTCGTGCAAAGTTCTCTAACCAACTCTCATTAGTCTTCTACAGGCATGTAAGCATATTAAGAATCTCTTTGTTTCATTATGGTAAACACATCAACATATTGTATTGCGGACTTTAACATCTTGAAGGTTAAGTTTCATCTACTTGGACAATTCAAAACCAACTTCTTCATAATTGGAATGTATAGCTGTCATGTAGTTTCTTCAAATTTCTAAACTCTTTTACGTGTTGCACTCCAATATACTACACGATTCCAAATTGAATCTATTGCTTCCTTTATGACAACCAACACATCCTTCGCAATCAAATTCAAAATATGTGCTAAACAACGCATATAAAACATACTTTCTACTAACCAACAAACTCCCATTTTATATCTTATTCTTTAACTTTGCAGTCATAACATCGTTCATGTTACAATTATCAACTGATATGGTGGACAATTTGATCTTACAATCTATCAAATAGTCTCCCAACACAGTTGTCAACCTTTCGCTTGTATAAGGTGTCAACATATAAATGAACCTATTATGTATAAATATGAGCAACATCAATCATAACACAATTAAAAGTAAATTATAACAATATTAAACAATATAAATTACCTTAACAGTTTATTACGTAGAATCTAGTCATTGTTAACATAATGTGTCATCACCGCTATATAAACCTTCTTTTAGTTATTGACTGTCCACATATCTACTGTAATGGCAATCCATCTTTCAATACTCGACAATGGTCTTTTTTTTTCTTCTTCTTATCCTCAAATATCTTCTTCATGTCTTTCTTTAACATATTCTGAGTTGGAATCTTGAAGGTCAGTTGTAGTGAACTGCAAAACATCCTAAATCTTTTTGTATCAACTATAGATAGTAGATGTTCATCACCAATTGTTATAGAATTAATAAAAAATCTTGATCTCTTACTATCATAAGATGTTGTAGTCATTTCATTCTTCCCTCTTATAAGGTTAGGGTTCAGAAATGTTTGACCTCCTAATACCATATTTTTCTATTACAAGAATCTACATTTCTTTAAATGAGAAATTCCACCTTTTGAAATCCTAGCCAACATATTTTGACAACACTTATATTTACCTTTTTCTAATCCATTTATTGATCTAGTCTTATTGAAGTAATTCCAAACTTCACCTTTTAATTGGACTGGACTTCTATCTTCAATTGGTGTGGGATTAGAAGTTTTCACTTCTGTTTCCAGTATTAGATTACAACTCTCATCTAAAAGAATATACTCATTCATCTAAAAATTGATAATTCATAAATATGGGAGAGAATAGGAGAATATAAATCATATATTAAATTTGTCAATTATTACTTATCAGGAACTTACACTGTCACATACGCAGACACACAACACACACGAGCGTGTATGTATTTTTGTGGACTTACACATTCTCCCGACGACAACAATCCTAAAATTTTCTATATTTTACAAATTCAATCTTCAATCAAAAGTTTTTAAAACCATAATATGGTTCTTAAAAATTAATCCAAAAACACCACTAAGATACAAATTAAAGACCCGTGAGCTGCTTTGAGGTAGAGAAGGGTGACCAAACTAAACGATAGATTTGACATCAACTAATATAAGAATTGCCTTTGGGTTCGATTAATGTACATATTTTGGCGAATATAACAGCCACAGGGAAGACATTTGAGAAATTATCATGGATGTGTAATTTCCTTTCTGTTATCAATTCTTTTATTAGTTGATGTCAATTCTTTTATTAGTTGATGTCAAATCTATGTAAGGTAATTACATAGATTTGACATCAACTAATAAAAGAATTGATAACACAAAACACACGAATATTCCTGCATTAAATATTTCCCTAAAGCTTTTTCTATGCCAAAAACTCTACATATTACTTTGTTCAAGGAGCCTGTTCATACTTGATGCACTCCCTTCCTTGTTTGGTAGACTTTGATGGTAATTGGATGTTCATCATCCCAGCTGTACTCTCCCATTCAATCCAATAAATTCATTTACCTTTGTGTTTTATATTGTAATGCATCACTTTCATCCTCAATCGAATAAAAAATCTAACTTTTGTCATCGCCTCAAACTTCGGTCATGAATTATTCAGATCTAACAGATTCATTCTAGCATATCGAGACGATAGATTATAGGTTTTGCAGCTGAACCTTAAATTAGAGAAGGGATAAGGAAAAAGAAGAAGAAGAAGAAGAAGAATAGGATGAAGCATTTGCGGCTTTGTTAGAATGGATACGACATAATGAAGAACCAGCCTTAAAATAATTGTACATATTTTCATACTATGACCAGAAATTAAATAAGTTATTTATGTTTCACAATTAAAATAAATTGATTATTTAATATTCCTCCAATATTTTAGAATTTAATCAAATCAGTACTTGTATTGTTCTATCAGCTTTTTCTCCTTTTATTTTAACTCTTCAAAACTTGACTTATTTTTCAATTTAGTCATTTTTTGCAATTTTCAAGTTCTAATTTTAAGAACTTTGTTACAAGTTTAACTCTAACATTATTTTCACCCTTATATTATTTTTTTTTCTCTAAGATTGAATGTTTAAGATTAAATGTTAAAGTTAATCAATCTGACACGATCACAAACCACTACTTTTGGTCCCAAACATATAAAGAAACTACTACTTGAATATGACGCATAATTATCGGTTCACAGGTCAGCTACGTAGTGTTATCCCTGCCGCATGCTTATCTGCCCACCAAGCAAAATCATGAGTGAAGTAGCTTGTCAGCCAAGTGCTTCCTTCACATTAGACCTTAGTCCTTCCCCATAAAATCTGTTCAATCTTTTTCTTCATCACCATAAAGCTTGCCTTTTGGATTTTGGATTCAGTTAAGAGGAAATAAAATAGCAATGGATCAACGAAAAGGATAAAGAGCTTGGATTTTTTTTTTTAACAAAAACTTCAAGATTCCACAAGGATTTAATCCTCAAATATGATGATATTTTAATATTTCTCATCCTACTAATTTATAGAACTATGACAGGAAGGACGTGCAATAGTTAATTATACTAGAGTTACATATAAACTATTCATAAATATCACCTAAGAATCTAGTTCTTAGATCTAGTTAAAATTTTATTATTATGACATCAAAAGTTCAACCAAAGCCTCTAGTTAATTTAATATTGTGGTATCCAGTTAACTTTCTTAACAAGCACTAATTCTATGTATGAAATATGACTATATGCCAAACATACACAAACATGGTAATTCTTTATAACACGACTTACTAATAAAATTATCTTAAAATTATATTTTTAACTAAATTATCATTCTGGTTAATTTTATCAAGGGTATAATAAGTAAGTAGTTAATAATCCTACTATTAGTTGTATCAATAGTAGGCAAACATATTTAATGACTGAAATCGTAGTCATGTTGGAAAAATAAAATATGACAGTTCCAAGCTGCTAAGCTATCCCATTTTCACCTACTACCAATAGTTGACGCGTTCCACACCTAATCCCCACCATTGCGTTAGCAGGTGGAAAAGTCTCTCCACTAATGCTTGCTTGCTTCTGCTTGCAGTTTGCAATTGTCTATTTTGATCATGTCATCTGTATTTCTTATATTTGTCCCTATATATACAAACATCGACTTCTGCTTAGTTTATTTCTCATTGTTGTCCAACTTGGATGAGTTGCGTCACTAACTTAACATTTTAAACATTAATGCAGAAAATTTTAATTTTGACTTGCTTGTTTTTAATACATGGTAAGTTTCCTACTTTCTCAATCTACTTTAGTTAGACCTTCTCTACTGTAAGACTAAACTATTAATATCGCATTTACTTGTTTATGAAATTCAAAGTATATTTACTTAATAATATTTTAATCAATATTCATTATGTATCATGTGGTTCTTGATAACGATTTATTCAATAGTTTAGTTGTATTCTTATCTAATTTTGAATGAATCAACCAGTTTATGGTCCTTCGACTTTCTGACATGCAGTAGGTGCCAAAAAGGGCTTGCAATCTCAAGTTTATCCGTAGATAATGCAATGCATTCTCAACTACCGAAAATGAAAATCCATCACCTTCCAAATTCAGATGCTTTTCTTTAGGGTTTCATGAGCTGTGTTGGTGACATCACACATGTACCATCATATTGCTTACATCACTAAGGGTTCTATATTATTAAATTTCCCATTGTTAGTTCAAGGTCTATCATTAACGATTTTGATGATAATTGTATAATATTTCAAAATTCAAATTGGATTTATTTCTTTGTATAATTAACGGTCTTATTCTTAAAAGAAAGTAAAATCATAAGAAATGCACTTTATTTCTTGCAAGAACCTTCATTATGAACTTACCTTATTAGAAATGATCAAGTTGACTAAAGATGCAAGTAAAGCAACGGTTAACTAAAGAAATTGACTATTTAAAAAGAGCAACAACACTTGTGAAGCAACAAACATACTCAAACTTTTGAAACATTTGAGCAGCATCTATTTGGAGAGTCATATCATTCTTATTGTGTCTTAGAAAGTGAAATCACTCTATCAAGAAAGAAATTATTATTTTATTTTTCTGTGAGCTTTTAGAAGCTTATTATACACTTCAAGTGTAGAAGGTTGGAGAACCTTGAAAAATGTGTACTCGTGAGCTTGAAGAGGCTTGTCAAATTACTACTTAATTTTATAGTGATACACTCAAGTTGGATACTTGGGGACTGGATGTAGGCTTAGGTTGTAAGTCAAACCAGTATAAATTAACAGCATCCTTCTTCTCTCACTCTCCTTATCTTTTATATTTCCACATTATATTGTTTGTGTATTCATTTTAATAAGAGGCTCCTTCACTTTTATAATAGGTTCCCTCTGTTTTCAACTTGCTAACGGTTCCTTTCATTTTAACAGATGCCTTTTTTATTGTTTCAACAGGACTTACACTTTAGAAGGCTCCTCTCGTTGAACTAGCTACTATTGTCTGACAGGCTCCTATTGTTTTAATTTTTAACAAGCTCCTGTCTTTATACGAGTTAAAAGTAACTTGCAAAAAATTTTTAAGTCACACATAATTCACCCCCATCTTGCATGTGTTTCCGTTATCATTTGGTATTAGAGCAAGGTCTCACATTTTTGTGTTTTACAGCATGTGATAAATTATACAGTATGAGAAGTTTTGAAGGATAATCCATCTTAAAGCCTATTTACTTCATTGGAAACAACTACTCATACTGAAAAGAGAGAATGACAATATATCTCTAATTTCTAGATATTGAAGTCTAGAAAGCCATCAGAGTTAGAGCTACACTTCCCAATTCAGATAACATAGAAGTATGAACTGATGTTGATAGAAGAAATTCACTGCTAAATGTTAAAACAAAACATCATCTGGTCTGTGCATTATCTCCAGAAGAATATGAGAAAATATCCTACTGTTCTATAACAAAGGAAATATAGGACAAACCACAAGTCATGTTTAAAGGAACGAATGAGGTAAAGACGCATAGAATAAATCTTTTAGTGCATCAATACGAAACTATTGGCATGAAACAGGGAGAGACTATAGACGAATTCTTCGGACGCATCAACAACATCATTACGACCTTAAAGAACTTGGGAAAGATATATCCCAATAACGAGCTCGTAATAAAGATTTTGAGGTCATTACCAAAGGAATGGAGACCTAAGGTGACAACTCTAGAAATGACAAAGGATTTAGACACTATTTCACTCGATTGTCTATGAGGAAATATGGTGATCCATGAAATCGAGCTTAGATGAGATGAAGGATCCTCTTACAAAAAAGGAATGACACTAAAAGCAACTGATAAATTAAATGATTATTAAAGTGACACTATGTTGTAAATAGATGAAGATGATGAGTTCAACTTAATGGTCAGAAAAAATGCCCGCTTCTATAAGAAGAAGCTGATGAAGAAAAGAGAAGGAAACAAGAAAGCTGGAAACAACAGATTCCCATCAAAAGACAGCAGCAGCAATAGCAAGATGCAAAATAATCAAATCATATGCTATCACTACAAGAAGCCTGGACACATAAGACCAAAATGTCCTCTTCTTCAAAAGGACAAGTCAGAGAATAGAAAATCTAGAAAGCAAGCAATGACTGTAGCCAGGTCAGATGAGGATTTTAAAAAATTTGAAGAAGAGAACCAGAAGAAGTTAGAAACATTTGCTGCATGGCTGAATTAGGAGATGATGAGGTATATTATTCTTACTCTGATATTGAAGTTGATGAATTAAAAAATGCATATCATGAATTGTATGATTTGTATAAAAGGTTGACAGTGAGGTATTTCAAAGAAGTTGAGAAGTCCAAGAGCAATGATGCATCTCTAAAGAGTAAGATTAAATCATTGGACTCTGCGAATGAGAATTTGGCGACCAATAATATGTCTCTTGATGTTGACTATAAGCAAAAGGTATCTGAAAGGAAAGTTCTGGAAGAAAGAGTAGCTAAGTTGGAAAATATATTGCTAAAAAAAGATTATGATAAGGTAAGACAGTTAGAAGAAAAAGTCGTCACCCTAAAACTTAAAAAGGAAAAAAGTGTTGGAAAAATCTTATCTCTAGAAAAAGATCTGGAAAATATCATTGATGGAAAGAAGAATCTTGATGCATTGCTTAGTAGTGGTAAATGCATTTTTGGTAAGGTCGGAATAGGATACAATGAAAACAACAATATTAGGCCATATAAAAACTTCTTTATTAAATCCAACAACAGCCATAGCCAAGGCAACAGGAACTTGCTAAGTGGCAAAAATCATAACAATTATTATTCATCTATTCTGTGCTATTGCTGTGGTAAACATGGTCATATTAGTCATTCTTGTAATTTTCGTAAAAAGAAATTATCTCAGATGTATGTTTTGGAGATTGAAAGGTCAAACTACTAACCCAAAGGCACCCAGAAAAATTTGGGTACTCAAATGAGATAATTCTTTATGCAGATATGTTTCAAAATAAAGACAAGGGAGAATCAATGAATAGTTGATAGTGGGTGAAATATCACACTTTAACTACATTGAAAGAAAAGACATAGGTAATGTTATCTTTGCAGACAAAAATAAACCAGAGATCATCGGAATGGGTAAAATTGGTAATTCTAACTCTACATCTATTGATAACGTTTTCTTTGTTGATGGTTTGAAACATAACCTGTTGAATTTGAGTTAGCTATGTGACAAAGGTTACAAAGTAATTTTCTATGCATCTCATTGTGAAATTGTTGATATTCATAATGATAAGATTATGTTTATTGGTCCTAAAAATCATAATATATATTATGCTCAACTAGAAGACTTGTCCTTACAAAGTGTTAAGGACTTTGTCTCTCTAGAAAAGCATTCGTTTATCTGGCACAAAAGATTTGGACATGTCAAGATGAACTAACTATCAAAATTTTCCAAAAACAAGTTAGTAAGAGGACTATCGACCTTAAAATTTGAAAGCAATTAGGTTTGTGAGGCTTGTTTAAAAAGTAAACAAGTTAGAAGGAACTTTCCTCCTAAAAATATTATATCTACTAACCAACCTGTCGGCCCCCTGAAATTTTCTTTCAATAACTTAAGCATAATAGCTTATGGAATAAATGCATGAGAAGAAATTGAGCGTATTTTCGGTATATAGCTTAAGTACCAAGGGTAAAGAGGACTTTTGGGAAAGGCATAGTGGACATGTCTTCTTGGCAGAAGGTAGCGTGTTTGGGAGTGAAAGAATAGAAGAGAAGCTTCGGATGAGAGTGGAA
>JAOQMS010000179.1:6435277-6450437 GCA_027563885.1 Erythroxylum longipes
CCACTAAGAACAAGTCCACCATACCTCTCTCAAAAGTCCACTTTACCCTTGGTTCTTAAGCTATATTCCGAAAATGCTCTCAATTTCTTCTCATGCATTTTTTTCTATAAGCTATCATGCTTAAGTTAATAGAAAAATTTTCAGGGGGCCGACAGCAAAGAAGGCAGTGTAAAAATAAGAGAGACGTGAGGTGAGATAGATAAACAAAAGAGAGAGAAAAAAAATATTGTGTGTATTTTTGTGAGTGTAATTTTCTCCTTGTAATTCTCCAATTTTCTCAATAGTAAAATTCTTCTATCCTTGCCCATAGTTTTTATCCTAATTTGGGAGTTTTCTATGTAAAATCTGTGTGTTCATTATTATTCCTTTAGTCCTATTTAACTATGAACCTACTATAATCCGGTCAATTTTTCACAAGACAAACTTGGTAACTAAACCATCTCTTGGATAATAATAACAGTTTGCGATGTGGACAAACTCAAGATGCATAAGGAAAATAATAGGAGTCAGAAATTCTAAATTAAAATAAAAGAAAACAACGGCAATTTAAAGGACCTGTGAGATATTATGACTCGAAGAGGAAGCAAGCAAGCGAAGTCGCGGAGAGTCGGCATGTGTTAGCAAATTATAGAGTGGAGTTGGAAGGGAGAAACAGGGGTCGGCCACCCCTCAAAAACCCATGGTTGCTTCCTCGTGAAGCGATAAGACTAATCTGCGGGCTTTTCTCGTTTGCTGTCAGTTGAAATGTGCCTCAATTGTACATAATTATAACTGTAATACAATTTAAGGTGCAACATCATCTTCAATTAACTTTTTAGTTATGATTTGATCCTCATCTTAATACCAACCTCGTCTAGCACTAGGTCCTACACATCAGGCTTCAACGTTCACTGTTACTTTTTGGCAA
Organism: Erythroxylum longipes; assembly: GCA_027563885.1. Classification (NCBI taxonomy): domain Eukaryota; kingdom Viridiplantae; phylum Streptophyta; class Magnoliopsida; order Malpighiales; family Erythroxylaceae; genus Erythroxylum; species Erythroxylum longipes. Next base: position 6,436,185 of record JAOQMS010000179.1, read on the forward strand.
AACTAACCTTGGTAACGGAAGGGCCCTGTTTGGCAGATAAAAATCGGTACCCACTTGAGTGTTTTTCAACATGAAGTATCGATATTCCGTAAAGCGATGAACAGAATCCTGAACACAAAAATCGTCCTAAAAAATAATTTCTCTATTCACTCTTATTTGTTTTGACTAAAATTATTTAAAGAACTGTTGTTATCTTTTCGAGTGATTTTCGTTTTTTTGGCCAATATTGTTCCGAAAACAGGTAAGTGCATGATGAAAATTTTTCTATAATAGCCGTTAGCTTAACAAAACTGGGAATTTTAAGAAACGAAAATCCATAAACAAATGAACGGATACAATAATTAAGAACTAAAACAATATTGTTATTTGGGGCAAATGATATCCTACAAAGACTCAAATCCCTGTTATTAAAGAATCCCAACAAGACGAGGCTTTCGATTCCAGTGTTCCCTTTTCAATCACTTCTTGCTTTCAATCCACCAGCTCCTTTTCCAGTTTCATCTTCTAACCAGCCCTCTCAGAGGACTCCTCTTTTATAGGCGTTTCTTTCTATAACTTTTACGCTTCGCGTAGTGAAATGAACAGTAAAATTATGACATAATGAGTTTCCGGAAGTTTTAAAATCCACAAAGACGATGACCCGTTCTCAGAAAAATCGAGTGGTTCAATTGTAGTCCAAGCAGTATTTGCAATGGCTTGAAGACTAGGACCATTTTGTAGAAAATGGAATGCGGGTAGTGAAGGTTTATCAGTTCTCTTAACTCTTAACCACAAAGTGTCTGGAAATCTTGTATCAGCTGCAACTACAATTTGGATTCGTTACTCTATGTTCACCCAACCCAGGTGATCCTAACCAAGACCATTAGTCAATGAAGCTCCCCCATGACTAGTTCCCGCATGAATCAAATGAGCCCGAGAAAAACAGCAAGCAGTGCGTACGAAATATAAAACAACATTACATTACAGTTCCTTCTCCTGCCTAAAATTTCTTCAAATAAGTATTCACAAGGCTAATAGAGCAGGCAACCATTCAAACTGCAAGTCCACGATGAAGATATCAAAAACAAAATACGGCAGTTTGAACAATTCCATTTACCTAAACAAAACCAGAGGGTAAGAAGCCTCTTGTTTCCAGTTATGGATTGTCTCCATCAACTCATGGCATACTTCTGAGTCCAGCTGCGAGCAGTAGCCTCATACTTGGTCCTGTCAGTCTTATACATATGAGCAATTTCCGGCACAAGAGGGTCATCTGGATTTGGGTCAGTCAATAGAGAACATATTGACAAGAGCACCTAGAATTCAAGCAGAAACTGTTATCATAAACATTCAGAAAAGAAGAAAATGCATTTTGGAAGATTTTACAATTAAATACACCACATCAATCCAAGTCACTCAAAAACACTATTTCAGGCATAAGAATGCCACATACTGTTTCAAAATTCACCAGAATGCTTCAAAGCTTAGTGAATTCACAAATACAAAAAACAAGTATACTTCTGAATAGTAGGTTTCAAGACGAATGCAGTTCAATCAAATCCAAACTCACACGAGAGTGACATTCTATTAAGCAAAAGTAATTCCCGAACACTATTTGATTAGGCCATTGACCGGAGTTGAGATGTCTTGCATGCTATGCATTACTAAATGAAATACGACCTTGATGAGAGGTTAATAACTACTTCCAGTTTTACTGTATGTTATAAAGGAAGAAACAGAAAGACAGGTGAGAAAAGAAAAGGAGCAAAGAGACCCTGGTTTCTATATGACATGACTTGCCACTTCCAAGTCGTTTGTTACTAAGTTGTTACTAGTGTTTGTGCAACTTTCAGTAAAACTACTGGTATATTCTCATTCCCTTCTATAAAAGATACAGCAACGTATCCACTGGTCTATATTCTCCACGTGAATAAAGTGTAAGAACACAGGTACCTTTAACACCCTTTTCATTATGCAGCTTAGATAGAACAACTAAGTCACAGTTCACATGTAAACATAGATTTCCATAATAACACTAAGAAGAAAGAGTAGAGCACACCGGAGCAGCTTGTCAAAGTACAGGATTTCAACAAATCAAGAAAGCATGCATCCATTGTAACAATGTTTATTGAATACCAGGAAAAAGAGAAAAAGAAAAAGAAAAATAAAAATGAAAGCAAACCTTGGAAATAGTAAGGGCAGGGCTCCATTGTTCTTTGAGAATATCCAGGCATATGCTTCCATTGCTGTTAATGTTTGGGTGGAAGACTTTTGTTCTGAATGCAACCTGATTCACACATTAAAAAGTTTCTCAAGACAATGAAACACAAGGAAAATCAAAGAATTAAAAAGTAACAAGGCCAAGGGGGGTACACCTTGGGAGGCTTAAAGGGGTAATCAGGAGGAAAATGAATGGAAACCAAAAAGACACCTCCAGCATATGGGCTATCAGCTGGTCCCATAATTGTTGCTTGCCAGTGAAACATATCCTCCGCAACCGGACCTATGATAAATTCAACATTATTTTTATTTAAGAAAACGTACACAAAATAGAAAATTTTGAGAATACCGGCACTGCAAGAGGTGGGAGGATCTTTCTGCAAATCCTTGAGCTCTTTCAGGATGCGTTTAGAAGCCATCCTCTTCCTCCAGAAAAAAAACAAAAACAAAAAACAAAAAAACAAAATAATCAGACAGATAAAGCGAAGCACAAGCGAGAAGAGAAGGAATCAGAGAGATTACAAAATTGCAGAGCTGAGAGAAGGACAAAGAGGTCTAAATTAGATAAGAAAGGTTTCTGTTTCTAGTATCTTCTTTCGCGTAAAATCAACGCTCAACACCCTTGCTTTGCCCTTTTTTTTTCTCCTAATAAATTAGCACAACAGTTGTGCTCCAATATTTTATATAATAACTATTATTATTATACCTTTAAACTACAAATATTAATAAATTGAATTTAGATCAACCTCAGCTGTATCAAAGCTCTTTCGAATTGTAAATTTGTAATTTGAATTTCTTAGTGCATTGGGGATGAATCCTTGACTGCTTCTAGCTAATCGATTCACTGGTAATTTTCAATTTTAAAAAAATTAATTTGAATTAGATGCAGCTGCAGATGCAGATGCAGCCACTAACAATAATTCTGCAACTGGACGGTTAATACGCTCAGGCTTGCAATTCTCAAGTAAGGCTTCATTAGTTCTTTGCGAAGACGAAAACAGAAACCTTACTGTGTGTACAAATCTGAAATCTTTGATATTGCAAATCGGGAAAAATAAATAACTTAATGCAATCAAATCAGATCAAGGCGTCTGCACATTTGAGTCCTTGGATTTGTTCTCTTCAGAAGATGGCCGGTTCTCTGAGTCGGATTGCCGGATTTCTTCTATCATTCTAACAACCTCGTCCATGTTGGGTCTCATGTCGGGTACCTTTGCTACACAGGCCATCCCAAGTTGCAACATCTGGACCATTTCTTCTTCATTGTTTTGGAATCTCATCAGCTCCACGTCGAAAACTTCAGATGTCCATTCCTCCCTAACTACTGACTGTACCCATCTGGGAAGATCAACCATGTCATCGCGACCCGGTGACTGGAGTGGGGCTTTGCCCGTTAGCATCTCCAGCAGGAGGACACCAAAGCTGTAAACATCCGATTTGTGCGTGTGTTTACGGGTTTCAATCACCTCAGGAGCACGATAGCCTGCACTCCTTGATGGAGTTACTGGGACATTCATGAGTGGGGTCAGACAAAAATCAGAGATGCATCCATCGTGATCTTGGCTGATGAGAACATTTGAGGACCTGATATTTCCATGAGTGAACTTTGGGCCACCAACAGAATGCAGGTAAGAAATTCCCCTTGCAGCCCCCAGTACGATCTTTACTCTCGAGTCCCAATCCAGAGGAGTTCTGCCAGAGCTTCGGTTTCCTGTTTTTTTTTTTTTTTTTAAGGCATAGGATTAATATACCAATATCCTAGGAATCAAAAAGGATCTCTTGGCATGCTAAGTAACTACTAGGCTATTTGACAGTTGTCTTGTAAACAAGGCAAAAGCATTAGCACACAATGGTATACTCTTTGCAACAACTCAAGAGTCAGAGAAGCTTACTCATATTCATCTACATCCCATATAAGACGGATAGGAATATAGAACTACCATGTGTATCATTAACAAAAGCTTATTCATATTCAAAGGAAAGGAAAAGTTGTCGGGAGGGTTCAAAACATACCATGCAAAAGTGTGGATAAGCTGCCACCCGGTATGTAATCGTATACTAGAAGCTTCTCATCCTTTGAGTAATAGTAAGCACGAAGGGGCACAACATTGGGGTGTTGTCCCACCCTTCCCACCATCTCCATCTGTTGCTCGAAATCCCTTTTTCCTACAACCACTTCCCTCAGCCTTTTCACCACCACAGTTGTTGACTCCTCCAACACAGCCTTGTATGCTGTGCCGTAACTCCCCTTTCCTAACACTTCAGCGGAAGCCCTTAGTAGATCCTCAAGATCAAAATTATAAGAGCAACCTTCAAAGAATACCAGCTTGTTCTTCTCAGGTTCTTGCACCCCACTTCCAAAATCATCTTTGGGTTTTTCCCCCCTGCCACTGCTCACAGCCTTCCCTTTAGACGTGGTACTACCTCCATTGTCTTTCTTCTTTAGCCAGCAAAACAACATAATTAGAGCAACAAGAAACAGCACTGCAAAACCTCCTATTGCAATGGCAATGATAGCTCCTGTTGTCAGTTTCACTTTTGAGCTTTTCTTATGGGTAATTGAAGGTGGTGGAGAGTAAGCAGGAGATGGAGAAGGTGGAGGAAGGATGACTGAGCAGGGATTAAGAGGAGGTCCACACAGTAGAGAGTTTCCAATGAAGGATGAATTAGGGAATCGTTGAAGAGAAGGAGGAATGGATCCATTAAGATGGTTGTAGCTTAAATTTAAGCGCCTGATATTTGTGTGGTTTAGATCTGGAATAGAGCCAGAAAGACTGTTGTTCTGGAGGCTCAGTCTAGTGAGTTGAGATAAATTCTTTACTGTTTGAGGAATATCTCCAGTGAAATAATTGAATGAGAGATCAAGGACACTCAGCTGCGGGGAAAAGGAGGTAGGTATCATACCAGAAAAGTTATTATGTTGGAGGTAGAGATGTTCAAGTGATGGAAGAGAGGTGACATCAGAAGGCAGATTCCCACTGAGAAGATTGGAACGGAGGCTCAGAACCCTAAGAGCATCAAGTTTTCCAAGTGTGTTGGCTGGGATATGGCCCAGAAATCCCACTCCAGGAAGTCGGAGTTCAAGCACACGAGTATCATTTGCGTTGCAAGTGACACCCACCCAGGACTTGCATACTGAGGTAGTGGCATTCCAGTTGAGGAACCGATGATGTCGTACAGCAGCACCAAAATCGAGAAGGGCTTGCTTATCGGACTTCAGGTCAGCAGTAGAAAGAGGAAGAAGAGTAACCAGGACAAAGAAGAAACGGAGAACTAAAGGCAGGATGAACTTCATGGAGAGTTGATTCACACAGCGTAAAACAATATTGACTCCTGCAGGCCTTGTGATTTCCTGATTTAAATTGAAACCAAGAAACAACATTAGGTAGCCATTAGAGGATGGATATAAGCAAATCCTGAAAACGAAAGAGAGCATGCAACTTCATTTCCTTAAAAGCCATATTGCAGCAAGGACTGCCAACAAAGTCATAGTTTTTTAGTTGTAAAGCAAATATTCCCTAGTTCCTTATGGAGGAACCTTCCTAGTTTTTGAGTTTTCAGTAAGTGTAAAGTTGAGACAAGGAATGCCATTGCATTCTAGCTCCGTGATAAACTTCCAACCTCAATCTAGGTACCAGAAACATAGTAAAAGCAAGAAAGAAGTATATATGAAGCAACTTGTGCATGGTGAAAGGAGGGGATCTAGATTTACTATTTTGGATACAATGCACGATCAATTAACAAGGGTACACCAACTGTGCAATCAATTTATGTGTGTTGACAGAACAGTAATGAGGATTACATACTTGTGTATGAAGCAATCATCAAAGGGAGCAGTGAGACCAATTCCCTAAGAATTAATTAGAGAATTGGGAGACAATGTAATTGGAAGATTTATGAAATAACTTCCCAAATTAAGCTCTTCTTTATGCAAAAAGTTAAGGCCATTTTGCTCTCATTTATACCCAATATCTAAAGCAATGCTCGAAATGGTTAGAAAAAGCAATCGTCACCCAAAAGCAAGAGGCAAAAGACTTTACAGAACGAATAAAGCAAGCAAAAGAAGAAAACTTTTTCTTTCTAAACATATGAGATGCTAAATCTCAATAATGTTAGCCAGAGAGAAATTCAAAACCAAACTGAGAAAATAAACAAATAATAGGAAACAGAAAAGATCAAAAAGTAAGGCAACACATGCCATTGCTCATCAAAGAGAACCAATAAAGCGAGCCACACTTTCACGTGCAAATCAGTTCAACGACACAGAAGAATCCGAGGACATAGTGAAAAAGGAAATTGATATTTTTGAATTTATAAATCTGAAGAAACGATACTACATTATCCCGAGTTAGAGCTTTATCTGGTTAATGATCAATTTCTGAACCTTTATACACGGCATTGACGATAAGAAAAAAAGAAATTTTAGGGAAAGAACAAAGACTAGAGAAAACAAAGATAGATATCAAATTGTTGGATTACGTAAACGGAGAATGAACGTTTGCTGGAGCTGTTCAACAACCAAAAGTACATTAAACAACCATGAACTAGAAAAACAGGGCAAAAGTTGGAACTTGTTAGACCCACTAAACATCCGGAGATCCCAAAACTGGTTATACTACAGACGGATAGAAACTTGAAATTCAGCAACTTAAGCAAAGAAAGTAAATTCAAGAGCTTTAGCCCCCTCAGAATTGTTTAATACTAGCTTGGAAGTGTAAAGAAAAATCAAACAGATCTAGAGGTTTAAGAAAGCTCTCAAGAACTTCAACACTGCGTTAAAATGTTCACAATCTAAAAACTTGGGTTAAAGGGCGTATCGCAAGTGAAAAGTTGCGAACCTTGAAGCGCGCAGGACTCTACCATCTAACAACGCCCTTGGATGGATAAATTTGGCCTGAGAAGCTCCATTTTCCGGCAGCCAAAAAAGGAAACAACGGAGGACAAGAAGAATCTTTGTTACAACGGCAACATCAGATCCAGGGATAAAGCAGTAAAAAGTCGAAATGTGGAATCTTGAGAGCAGGGGGCGATGAGGAACATAAGAAATCACGAACTCTGAGGGATAGATGTTTGTGCACGGCTTCTGAGCTGTGCTGCTTTCGGAGGAAGCTTATGGTAAGAAGCATTTAAAACTTCTCACTTGACACCATAACATACACCCAACCCAAAAAAGAGAGAGAGAAAGCGCAGTAAAGGGCCGTGAGTAAGTAAGAGACTTATGGGTTTTGTGCGTGAAGTCGCACTGTTTCAACAGTGGAAAAGAAGACAAAGTTCTCTCCTTTTTGGTGGGCTTATAATAAATAAAACAAAACAGAATAATATTTGTAAAATTGTAGGAGACAATCAGAGAGATACCAAACCAAAGAGTCAGGGAGAGAAAAGAAGGGAAAGAGAAAGTCTGTAGTGAGAGAAAGAACGAGAGGAGAGACAGGGCCACTTCACCCCATTCTACTACAAGTCGAAGTTTGAGCAGATTAAGGTAGAGGCACTTTCTTTAATCAGCAATTAGAGTTAAGACAGCGCATAGCTGAGGTGGATCTGTCAAGTCTGACCGTCTGTTTCATCTCATGCTTTTGCCACTACATGTTTAGTTTTTGGATTTAGGGATGTCGCTAACGCATTTGTGTTCCAATCAGTAATAGTAACTGACGTTAATTTGACATCTAGATCAAAGAAAATATATATAATCAAAACTAAAGAAAGCGTGAGGACTCTGATTTGAGAATAGGATAAATCTAATATTAAAGTCCATCGAAAAGAATATATATGTACTTATGTATGTATACTTGTCCATATTTATTATAATCATAAGGAAAGCCATGGACACCATTTTATTTGAGGGTGACCTGACCTTTATTTCGTATTTATACATACGTTTTTATGGTAAGACAAGTCATTGTCTTTTGCTGTTTGTGATACTAAATGACTTTCATGGTAGGATTATTATCATATTATGGATGTTCTACGTTCTTATTCATGTTAAGTTTTATATATGTGTATATATATACTGGTTTGGTATTTCTGTTGAGTGATATGTAATATAACATCATGGAAACTGCTCCGATATTATACAAAGGTTTCGTCTTTGCTTATAATTTAATGTGGAATGATTTGAAAATAGTTTTTCTATTAGTTAAAAATAAGGTTGTGTATTATTAAATTTTGCATATCATTGAAATTCATGATAAATGTTGTGGTCGTCAATGTAGAATGAAGTCAATTGTTCCCTTGGAAGAAAAAGAAAGTTGAATGCTTTGAGCCTATAATTGTGATTGACCGACTTTGCACCAAGTAATTGCTTTTCTTTTACAGGAATAAATTTTAAAGAATAAAAAAGGTGTGACCTTTTCCTTTGTCAATATATAATTAAATCCCTGAGCTTAGCTTCAGAAGCCTAATTAAAGCCTTAACAGAGTATACAATACAATACATCGACCCTCTTAAATAGAGGGCAAGCAACAGGAGCTGGGATACGGAAATGGGAATAAATTGGGTCCTGTTTCTCTCAATACGTACAAGGATCTCCATTTGTGGGAATCGATGCGGAAAAGTCAAGACTGTAGAGTGTAGTGAGCATAAATTGAATGAGATATCTACATGCCGTACTTGTATATTGGCCCTAACTCACCGACCCAGATTTCTGATGTATGAAAATGGTTAACCAATCAATATAAATGCAAAGTCTTTGTTCACACCGGCAATGAGTAAGTTGTGCTGGCATGTACAATGCGACATTTATATAAAAGAAAGAAAAACAGAAAAATACATGAATATATGAAAAGATCATAAATTTATTTTGTATTAATTACTTTTAATCACAAATTTTAAAGTTCAATTTAGAGTTCTTATTAAATGAACTTGAAATAATATTGCAGCGAAATTTTTATTAAAATAACGTTAAATTAAGAATAATAAAATATTAGGCAATGGATAAATTTTTAATTTTTTAATATTATAAAAGGAATACATATTTCATATTAATAAACATACAAGAAAATGAAAGTAACTATTTTATATATTAATACTAATCAATTTAGGGGCCGTTCGGTTTCACTTCTGTTTTTCTATCGTAGTTTTTAGTTTTTATTTTCTATTTTTTCTTATTAAAAAATAAAAACTCGTTTGGTTGAGATTTAAAATATAAAAACTGAAAACAAAAACATGTTTGGTTAAGATTTGTAATAAAAAACTAAAAATAAAATTATGTTTAATTTTATCATCCTATTTCTATTTTTTAATTATTCTGTTATTTTAATAATTTTTAATATAATATACTATATTTTAAAATTAATTAAATTTTTTAGAAACAAAATATATGCAAATTTATATAATTACAAAATTTGCACAATAAGTTATATCATTTTAAACTATAATATTAAGTCAACTTATTAAATCTGCATTCTCATCCAGTCAAACACTTTATCAACATATATATCCCACTTTCTTGCCTACTACTAGGTAGAGTATTGTCCAAGATAACAGATCCAACTATATACAAAAGAAGACATGAATTGTTATATATAAAAACATGACAGAGTCATAACATAAGCTACGTTCAACTCGAAAACTAGAAAAAGAGAGAGACGAGATGGCAAACTCACACAACGCAATATGAAATAGTTATCACTAACTATAGATTTGATGAAAAACTCACAACTTTTATCATTCAAAAGCATATTCGTTACATTTTATCAAAATGGTAGAGACAAAGGGAGGAGTTGAATCAAAACCAGTAAAAATCCTACATAGTTTTTGATATTTGTTTCCACACTCGCATATAATAGTAACCCAACAAAGAAGAGTTTTCCTATAACCAAAAGAATCACTGGGACAGATAATCAAACATCTTGTAGACAATACCAAAACACAAAACTGCATCCATTGAAGATCACTTAAATACAAAAAAAAGACCTTCTCACTTCCATTTTCAAATAGCAAACTCTTGATTTTTCTACTTGCTGCTCTGCTGATGGATAATCATACCTGAGAATCGCTCTTTCATTTAAGGATGCCTAATTATTTGCTTACCTACCTGTCACTTGGTAATTTTATCTTGAAAGCAAGGAATAATATGTTTGTAAGCGGGGATCCTAATTGTGTTTGTTTTCCACTTCTAGATGGGAAAGGAAGAAAAACTAGTATGACATCATCTGAAAAGTGTGGTAGGTTTTTGCATTAAATTCTAGATGCAGAGAAATTTTTAAAAGCAAGGAATAGGAAGAACCCAAAAAGCAATAGCCACAAATCTGAAACAAGATGAAGAAATCGAAGCAGAAAAGACACAAAGACCCAGAAAACATAGAAGATGCTGAGCTTTTTTTTTAAAACCTATTTTAAAAACATACGAAAACATCATTTTTTCATTTTTGTAAAGTTATTATGGTTTTATTATTTTTGAAAACGAAAAATAGCAACAAGACTCAACCAAACGCGCTGTAAGGCACTGTTTACTTTTTTTATAAAAATGACAATAGGAAACGGAAGAAAAAAACAGAACCAAACAGGCCCTTAATGAAAACTAATACTAGTTAATTTCCCAATAAACTATTTGTAAATATAAATTTTATAAATCCAATTTAAAATTATTATTAGATAGGATATGGAGCCTACATTTAGTTATTAAGACATATGGGAATATCGATATAAAGTATACACTGATCCAATCCAACCGCTCCACATTCTTTTTAGGTAATTTAATTACCTCATCCCAACTACCCCATCGTGTACATTTTAATGCTTCTCTGCTTCTCGTCTTTTACATTTTTTTTCAAACATAAGCATGTAAAGTGTAGGCCAATTTTATTATAATAAAAAGAATTATATAACAATAATAAATATCTTGTAATAACATTGAGATACTAAGATAGACAGACACATATTTTCCTTAGGGGTCAAACAATAAACTTCTCTCTGACTTCTCTCCGACTTTCATTTTCCTGCCCGTATTGAAATACCATGCATGCCCTTCCCTTTCCTTTTCTTCTTCGTAACGGATAGCTACTAGTTGGAGGATTTTCTGGTCTTTTAGAGTAGATTTGAGAGTGGAGGTGACCTCCTCCTTGCCGGTGGGTCTCTTGGCGATGGGAGATCCATCATCGTCGAAGGAGTGTTTTCCACCTCTTTCCTAAGAGAAGAATAAAGGGAAAGAGAAGGTGGAGCTTGCTGGTTCACAAATAGATGGAGAACAGAGTCAACATCAACTCCAGACTGGAGGAGCTTGGAAGAACAAGGTTAGCCCCCTAACAAATAAAGGTAAGCTGAAGTATTATCCGAATGTGCTTCAAGATGGGATTTTCTCACCTCCTTTGGAATTGCTACAAGCTGGAGCTAAAGCACGGTCGAATGCTCTGGTTGGGTTCTTTTGGTCAAAAAGATTGGTTGTTCCGGCGGTGAAGGCATGGGCTAAGGTTAGATGGGGTAAGAGGGGTCTTGAGAAAGTGATGCTTAAGGAGGATGGGTCGATGTTGCTCAAATTTTCTAAGCACTCGAGCTTGTCTGAGATTATTAAACAAGGTCCTTGACATATAGGGGACCAGCCTTTATTTATTCAACAGTGGAAACGGGGTATGGGTGTTAATAGAGGATCAATTGATACAATTCCTCTCTAGGTACAGTTCCACAGGCTTCCGATGGAACATTGGACGGTGGAGGGGTTGAGTCACTTGGCAAGTGCGTTGGGCAAACCTATATGCATGGACTCATCAACCACGAAAATGGACAGAATCAGGTATGCAAAGATTTGCATTGAGTTCCCGAAGGATGCTTCTCCCCCTGAAAAGCTACCAATCCTTCAACTAAATGAAACAGGCGAGATGGTCCGAGACGAAATATCCATTTCTTATCCATTGAAACTGGTATCTTCGCAACAGAAGTGGGGTACTGTAGGTCGTATACTAAATTCTAGTTGGTAAAAAGATTTGGAGAGTCACAAGAATTTAGAATAAAGGCAGGTTAAAAATGTAGGGATGGAACAAGTACAAGGAGGAAAAGGTTTAGGGACAAAAGTGGTTGGGTCTCCAGCAAAGAAACAGGTTGACGTTACCCATGTGCACTAAGCTCATATAGATGGTACAATAGGGAATGGGAGGTCTCTGGAAAAATCTCCAGATAAGGGTAGTATTGAGGATACAACTTGCTTAGGAACTCTGGAACAAGCCAAAGGCCAATGTGTTGAGTTCGGTAGTGATGGAGCTAGATTGAGTAAAGAAGAGTCAACGAATACAACTACTATTACTAATCAGATTCTTAAGGGGGATGGGACACAAATCAGTATTAGGACAGAGGGCAATCCTACGATCAATATTCTGGAATCTACCAAATTGGAGGTAACTGAACCAAGTACTTTTGTGGGCAAGGACGTAGAATCAGATACTGAAGCTGGGGAAATTAGGCAAGTTTGGATTGGAGTTGGGAAAAGGTCTATGGGAAAGAAGAAGGTAAGAAGAAGAAATACAAAGGGGTCATATCCCCGGAGTGTATTTTTTAAGCTTCTGTAAATGACGATACTAGTTTAGAACACTAGGGGACTCTCACAAAAAACAAATGGTGCAGGAAGTAGTGACTGAAAATAAACCTTGTTTGGAAGGACTTCTAGAAACGAAAATAAAAGTTGGTGTTGTCCCAAATGTGAAGTTGTTTTTGGGGTCTAAATGGGAATGTATTTCTAATCATAATCATCATTATAACGATAGAATTATGTGTTGGTATGATACTGATAAGGTAGAGGTTGAAGTTGTGAAAATGGGCGATCAATTTATCCATCTACGTTGCTGGGTAATAGGACAGATGAAACTAGATGAGACTATTGTGTATCCTTCAAATTTTGCGTTCCAAAGTGTTGGGTTGTGGGAAGAGTTAACTGAGTTATATGGGGGTATGCAAGAACCTTGGCTAGTATTAAGGGATTTTAGCTGCTGTCTCAGTGCTGGTGAAGTGGAAGGTGGGGCAGGATTTCATGCAGGTTCTGGAATTGAACTTACTCAGATGCTTCATAATACTAACTTAATGGATCTTCGTGGGCCGGGAAGATTGTTCACTTGGGAGAATAAACAAAAGGGGCAGATGTTCACGAGGAAAAAAACTAGATAGAGCGTTGGTGAATCATCTTTGGCTTAGTTTGCTCCCCTTAGCTTCGGTAGTGTTCGGAGAGCTAATTTTTTTCTGACCATAGATATATTTTAGTTCAACAGATTGGTGGTGGATCCAAGATAGGGGCTCTGTTCAGATTATTCAGTGGGCTAATGCATATGGAAGGGTTTATGTCCATGCTTTAGCAAGTATGGAACACAACTATTAATGGCCATAAAGCGTTTCATCTCATATAGAAATTGAAGCTTGCAAAAAGTACGATTAAAGAGTTTAACATAGCGAGGAAAAGAGATGTTGAAGCACTTGGAAAGTCTTTGAATGGGGTTCAAAAACTTTGCTATCTAGATCTGTAACATCCCACTACCATAGGGTACGCACCTAAGTTTTTAGGAACATAACCCACGATAATAGTATGTTGGAGCAATAACACATCTAACTTACACATGACATCATCTAACATACTCGAAATCGTTATCATTTTCTCTTTAAAACGTTCACTTCATTTACTGATAAAACATAAATTGTCCTTCTCAACGATTGTTTACAAAACTCTACACAGGTTCTAACAAAATTACAAAATTACAACAACTATGTTCCTTCGGGAGTCAGTTCGGGAGTCATTTGACAGACCTCTGATCCATATCTCTATTCACGAAAACTTTATGTCTTGACTATAACCTAGGTCTCCCGTCTCGTACCTAAAAAGCCACGGTACAAATTTTGATGAGTTTTGCAAACTCAATGAGTGAACCATCATTGATTAATTCACCGGATTATACAAATACCACACACATTTCATAGTTATTCATATAAAAAAATAAGCATGTATTCAGAAATTAGCATAACAGAAGATCATTCATTTCAACTTGCATATCGTTCAAACATTGCTCACGTACTTGCATGGGACATGCATGAGACTCATATTCGTTCTTATTGTTGTGACTGAGTGCCTTTCACACACATATA
>JAOQMS010000179.1:6468886-6487606 GCA_027563885.1 Erythroxylum longipes
AATGCAATATGAATCTCATAATTATAATCTCATTATAATTTCATTTGCAATGTACAATTATTCCATGGACTTTATCAAATACATCTAAACATGTACAAGATAAATAATGCCTTTAAATAATTTGTCATTAAACTACAATCAAAGCGATTGGCTTTAGGGCATAAACCAAGAGCAGCCGACTTCTAAGGGGAATGATATGTTGCTCAACTTGTGGAACATGAGAGATGATGCGGATGACGACTCAGACAACTTTGATCTGGATGCTGATTCTGGAAGTGATATTGATGACGATAGGGAGATCCAAATTGACACTGATAGTGGTATACTGTCCATTATGATCTCAGCTAAATTGGAAGCTTAATTGGCAAAACTATGGAGCCAATCTGTCGTTGTTCGCTTGTTTGGGAGGAATATCAGCTATAATCATCTTTGTGAGCATCTTGAAAAGCTATAGACGCTTCATGGGAACTACAAGGTGGTGGACATGGACAATAATTATTTTCTGGTTCATTTGACTCATAAGGAGGATTTCCTTCATGTGCTTTTAGATGGACCTTGGACTATTTTAGGGCATTATTTAGTTACATAGCCTTGGCACTCTGAGTTTTCTACAGAAGATGAGAATCTTTATGTCGTTACAACATGGGTTCGAATTCCGGGTTTAGCTCTTCATCGCTATCATAAAGGAGTGTTGCGAAAGATTAGCCAAGTTCTAGGTAGGCTTGTCAAAATTGACTATGGGAAGTTTGCTAGGATTGCAATTGAAATTGATCTTCGCAAACCTTTGCTCACTAAATTCAAGCTTAATGGAGTAGTGCATCGATTAGAATATGAGGGTCTTCCTCGTATCTACTTTTAATGTGGATGGTATGGACATCGGGCAGCTGAATGCTTGGAGAAGGATGCTCAACCTCGAAGCAATGAAGATGTTAACGGTATGAGATATGAAAACGGGCAGAAGGTGAAGACTGGGTCGAAATATGGACCATGGATGATGGTTACTAGAGGAAGGAGAAACAGGCAGGTCCATGTAAAGGGTACAACCCAGGAGATCTTTAAGGCCAAGTCAACGCATGGTTCCAGATTCGACTTGCTAACCTCCAGTGATATCTGTGAGCCAGTTGTTCAAAGGGCAAAGCTGAGTGAGACCGACAGTTAAAAAACTTATGACACTTCCCAGACTCCAGTTCCTGTTTCTACTCAAAATATTGACGTTGAGTCCACTAAGCAAGGTAAGGAATAGGAGATGGTTCCTGGACACCAGAAGGATCGCGATGCTGCTAAGTCAATGGTTGGTATAAATGATGTTGCCACACCCAAACAAAGTGATACTTCGGTTGAGATGCCTCTGAAGGAAGATATGGAGATTGAGACTTTACATAGCCCACTTATTGAAGACAACAACAGAGTAAAGCGAAGCATGACAGTCACTAGCCTTTTGAATAGTGCTAAACATAAGGTTGTTGTAGTAGATAAACCGCAACCTACTCCCATTTCTTCTAGATTTCAATCCAGTGTTAATAAAGGGGTAGGCAAAAATGTGAAATCTATTGTGGGATCTACCCTCCTGAAGGTATCAAAAAGAAAGTGAAATAGAAACAACCTTCCGCTTTATTGTTATCGGTAGTTGGACAGAACATTAATGATGCTATCGAACATAACGAGAGCTTAGGTTTTTGCTTGGCGTCTAAGCAGGATGGTAGTGGCGATATGTCGACAAGTTCAGGTTCAATTTCTTAATTATTTTTATGGGATTTCGAACTATGGTCTGGAATGTGCAAGGTGCTGGTTCGGAGTCCTTTTTTGTTGTGGCTAAGGACTTTTGTTGGAGATATAATATTGATTTGTTTGCTCTGGTCGAAACAAGGATCAGTGGTGTTAATGCTAAGAAATCCAAATTAGCTTTTGTTAATTTGTTTAGAGTTGAAGCTAATGGTTTTGTTGGAGGGATTTGGTTGTTATGGAAGGATTCTCTTTAAGTTGAGGTTATTTCTTATTCTTATCAAATGGTTACATTTAGAATTACAGGACATGATTTTTATGATTTTCTACTTTCTGTTGTTTATGCGGATCCTGATGCAATGTTACAACATCAGTTTTGGACAGATATCCATGCTATGTCGAGAATTATTAACATGCCTTGGTGAATTATGGGGGACTTTAACTCCTTCCTATATGTTCACGAGAAACAGGGAGGGTCAGGTAGAGGCAGCAAACCATGTCCTTTCTTTCTTAATTGTGTTAATACTAACAACCTCGTGGACTTGGGTTTTCAAGGTCCCAAATTCATATGGAAAAGAGGACTGTTAATGGAGCTGTTAGATAGAGGCTTAAGTAACATTATTTGGCGATGTACTTATGAAAATACTAGTATTCAACATCTTCCTATGATCCAATATGATCACCGTCCGATTATGTTGGACCTTAATCTTGCAGCAGCTGTCCGTAATACTGCTCGGTTTATGTTTTTGGCTCCTTAGTTGCTTCACAGTAATTTTTCGGATTTTACTAGAGCAAATTGGGCTGTTGGGTCTAATATAGGGGAAGATCTTCAGCAATTTGCGGCTAAAACTTCCATTTGGAATAAGGAAATCTTCAGCAATATTTTTCGAAGGAAAAATGGGATAATGAGGAGATTGTCAGGGGTTGAAAAAGCTCTAGAGAGTAGGGCTTCTGATAGGCTTCGGAGGCTTCCAGCTGAGCTTAGATTCGAATATGAGAATGTCTTGAATCAGGAAGAGATGTTATGGCAGCAGAAATCAAATGTTAATGGATTACCGAGGGGAATCGTAACACTAATTATTTTCATTTTAGATACAAGATAAAGAGACATAGATTGCGAATTTCCTGCTTACAATTAGAGGATGGTAGCTAGATTTCGAATCAGCATGAAATGGAGGGAGTTGCTCAGAATTTTTATACGAGTCTGTATAGTGAAGATCATCCTGTTCGACCTGTTTACCCAATTAGAGGGTGTTTTCCTCATCTTTTTACTACTGATATGATTTTATTATCTTCTTCAGTTTCAGAGACAGAAGTTCATGATGCTCTCTTTTGCATGAAACCGTTCAAGGCTTCTGGTATTGATAGTTTTTGTGCAGGATTTTTTCAACAACAACGGGAGGTGTTAAACCTTCTATTATGAATTTCGTTGATGGTTGCATGAAGGGGGTTCCTATTAATCCACACCTTTGCTAATCCATAATCATTTTAATACCTAAAAAGGATAGATCGAGTTCTATTGCTAATTTCAGACCCATTAGTTTGCTTTCGGTCTTATTCAAAGTGTTGATGAAAGTGGTTGCCAACCGGATCAAGCCTTGCCTAACTAGACTTATCGGCAATACCCAGTCTAGCTTTGTTCCGGGGATGCAAATTGTCGATAATATTATCATCACCCAGGAAGTTGTGGATTCTATGAAGACTAAGCATAGGGTGACCGGATGGATGCTTTTAAGATTGATCTTGAAAAAGGAATATGATCATCTGTCGTGGAACTTTATTTACGATACTCTCTTGGAAATTGGTGTGTTTAATAATATTATCTCTGTGCTTGTTAGTAGTTGGAGTAATAGTAGCACCAAGATTTTATGGAATGGCCACCCTTCTGACTCTTTTGTGCCCACGAGAGGAGTCAGACAAGGTTGTCTGCTATCTCCTTATCTGTTTATTATCTATTTGGAAAGATTGTCTCATGCTATTCACAAGGCGGCTCATGATGGTCTGTGGAAGCCGATCAAGTTGGGTCGGCAAGGAGAGCAACTCTCGCATCTTTTCTTCGCTGACGATCTTGTTCTTTTTGCTGAGGCTGGTGAGGAACAAATGATGACTATTAATGGTGTTCTTGATGACTTCTGTATTTGTTCGGGTCAGAAGGTGAACATAAACAAGACTGCTTTCTGTACTTCTAACAATGTGGATGCGCAGTTGATTAGCCGCTTGCGAAATATTTATGGTTTTAACCATACTAAGGATCTCGGTAATTACTTGGGCATGCCAATCTTCCATGAAAGAGTCAAGGAAAGCCATTTCTAATTTTTACTTGATAAAGTTAAACACAGATTGAGCAATTGGAAGGCTAATAGCTTGTCATTGGTGGGGCGGCTAACTCTTGTTCAATCGGTTCTTATGGCGCTTCCCGTTTATGCGATGTAATCCTCTATCCTTCCAATCTCTATTTGCAATAAGATTGAGACTCATTGTCGAAATTTTCTGTGGGTTAGTTCTTCTGATCAGAAAAAAAATCATCTTCTGAATTGGCAACAAGTTTGTAAAGATAAGAAAGATGGAGGAGCTGGCATTAGAAAGGTACATGAGTTTAATTTGGCCTTTATCATGAAACTTGCGTGGAGGTTGATGAAGGATACAGATTGTCTTTGGGTTAAAGTTCTACGTGGCAAATATGGTTTGCCTTCACAATTTTGTCCGAATATTATTCCTACTCACAAAGGAACTAGACTTTGGAAAGCCATTAGTAATGTTTAGCCAATTATTCATGCGAATTCCGGTGTATCGATTGGCAATGGAAAAGTTGTTCTTTCTGGTTTGATAATTGGTGCAACCGTGAACCACTTTGCAATTTTGTTGCTGCTGAAATTCCAAGCGAAATGAGGGGATGGGCTATTATGGACGTTGTTGCCAATAGGGGCAACTGGAGAATGGAGAAGATTTGCCCTTTGGTGGCAGATTCAACTCTTAATATTATTATGAATGCCATGAAACCCATTCCAACCCTTGACAAGGATGTCAAATTTTGGAGGCTCACTCCGTCGGGTGTTTTTTCGGTTGACTCGGCTTATCATATGTTGGTTGATGATGTGAATTCTCATTCTGACAGAATCTGGAAACGGGGGTGGGACTGGAAAGGTCCTCAACGCATTAGATCTTTTCTTTGGCTTTGTACTCATAACCGATTGTTAACTAATGTGGAGAGGACTAAGAGACATCTTACTTCGAACCCCAGCTGCGTACACTGTCCGAATGAGGATGAAATTATCATTCATATGCTGAGGGACTGTTCTTAAGCAAAAACCATTTGGCACGAGTTGCTGGGCAATGGTGAGGAAAACCGATTTTTTAATTACAATTTCAGCTATTGGTTGGGGACTAACTTTATAAATAAGTTCCAAGGTAGATTTGATGTGGACTAGAATATTGTCTTCGGGGTTACCTGCTGGAAGATTTGGACATGGCGGAATGAGTTCATTTTTAACAGTAGGAATCATATTATCTCGAACAAAGTAGCTATGATTATTACTCAATCGAAAGCCATTGCTCATTCGCTCTTAGTGATCGGGCGACACCCGAATAGGGATCGTTCCATTAATGATGGCCAATGGTCTCCCCCAGCTGCGGGTTGGTTTGTATAAATACTGATGGGGCAGTTCGTGAAGGCAATAATGTCAGTGCCATTGGTAGGGGGATGAGAGACAATATTGGATCCTGGCTTGGAGGTCTCTACATGGGTATTCAGAACAGAGGTATTCTTCATACTGAGCTGCAAGCTATTAATCATGGCTACATATGGCTTGAAATAAGGGAAAAAAGAAAGTTATTATTCAATCTAATTCTATTGAAGCGATTGAAACTATTCTATATGGTGTTCAGGCGGATGTTACGAGATATGAGCTGATTGCTCAAATTAATCTACTGGTTAATAGGGACTGGCAAGTTCGATTTTTTTCACATTCCTAGAAGTGCTAATATGGCTGCTGATTATCTTGCTAAGTTGGGTCTCAATGATGTTGGTACTGTTCGTTCGCTCTCCCGTCCTTCTGCTGGTCTAATGGCTATTCTTCGTCACGATAATATTAGCCTAATTTAGGCTTGCTTTCTCTTTCTACTAGTTTGCTTTTTCTGGTTCCTTTATATATATATATATATATAAAAGAAGAAGTGGTACGAAATTTGGACCACGCAACGTAAACTAAGGGGGTGGTTGGTTCGTATGGGAGAATAGAAATAGGAATGTGAATGAATATGTTAAGGAATAGAAATGGATATTATCATTATAATTATGATGGTTGGTTAAGAGAAAGGAATGATTATCATTACCATTGATAGTGGTTGGTTCGTAAAAAATATTTATTAATTATAATATTTTAATTAATGAATGAATTATATTTTAATTAATTAATTAATTACAATATTTTAATTAATAAAGAATTATATTAATTACAATAGTTTCATTAATGAATAATTATATTTTAATTAATTAATTACAATATTTTAATTAATGAATAATTATATTAACTAAATTAGTTTAATTAATGAAAAGTTATATTTTAATTAGTTATATTTTAATTAATTAATTACAATATTTTAGTTTATGAATAATTATATTTTAATTAGTTATATTAATTATATTTCAATTAATTATAATGTAATTAATTACTTATTAACAATATTTTAATTAATTAATTGCAATATTTTAATTAATTAATGAATGAATTATATTTTAATTAATTATAATTAATTAATTAATTAATTTTAAAAAAAGAGTCATTACTAAGGAATGAGTTTCATTCCTCTACTAAATGAGGGATATGGAGGATTCCCTAAAAGTGGGATATCAAAGTATTACCCCTATAATGATAATCAACAACCAACCATTCACTTTTCATTCCTTACTCATTAACCCTTTCCTAAACCTATCAACTAAGCACCCCCTAAGTTTAGCAAATGCTTCTTCATTAATATTACTTCCCCGACGAAAATAGAGGGTGGGCTGGACCAATACACATTTATGAGTTTGAAGCCCAGAAAACACCGGCTATCTAACATCGGGCCTTTTCTCTAGAAAACACGACAGCCTATTAGCCATTAGCCACACCATTAGTATTTTATTGAATAAGGAACGCCAACAAATTGGTATGGTAGGGATCCCATCTTCTTTAATCAATCAAACTCTTCAATTCAGTCAAAAGTTTAATTCGAAGATTTGACGATTCTTCACGTATGATTCATGTTTTTTGTTGCATCTGTTTATATGTGAACTAGAAGATACTCACCTTTCAACTATTTTCTCCCATTAGAAACTGGAATATCCGCAAAAGTACCTTGTTCCCAGGTTAGGACATGCTTAGTTCTATTATATATTTTTTTAATTTTTGATGTTAAATTATTTATTTAAAGTTTTGTTTCTTTTGTAATATTATTTTATCATTTATAAAATTGAGTTTTTTAAATGTACGCAGGCAATTTAATTAATGACTTTTAGCTCGTGAAGTTGGTACGCGGATGAATCAATCGTTCGTCAATGGTTGGGGTGATATTAATTAACTTTAGTCAATGGTTCAGGTGAGGATATCGTGACTTTGTTTTTTCTGCAAAATTGAACCATTCAATCAAAGCTACGCAAAATACCTTAACATATCTGTTCCTGACTTGGAACAAGTAGTCTTGGGAGTCGGGGCAATAAGGATCGAGCAGTGAGCACGCAACATTTCGGGAGTGGATTCTAATAACATAGTTCTCGGATATTAACAAGTTGAATTGAATGGACGTAACGTAATTGCCACGTAAAAAACGGGAAGCAAGCATACACATAACACACACTAAGGTAAGGTTGTTGTATAATATTTAATTGTCAATGCAAAAAGGACAAGGACTTAATAATATGCTTGTTTCGTTTTCCTAGTACTCTTGTTAAACCACCCCTCGACCTCGACATATCACAACTCGCATAATAAATTGCTTCCTACTCCTAATATTGTCATTGGTTTGAGTTACTAGTTTAACCACAATAGCTGACCTTCTTGAGCGGTGCATTTATTACAGCATGACTTTTAAACTAGATTTATGACAAAATAATTAGTTAATTTTGCCCTTGCACCTTCTAATTAATATTATTAAGTTATATTTGATAAATTAAAAAAGGTATGGTTTCAACATAAATTTTGCTCTTAAGAATTTCATTTAGTTTGTGAAATTGTTTTAAAAGCCTATTTTGAACAAGTACAAATCATAGTCGCTTGATAAAAGAGAAAATCTTGATTTGAAATTGAATTTACATGTATGAAAAGCATCTTTGTTGAAAACAGGAGTTTAGTTAATTGTAAATGGTGCAATTTGAATGGTTCAAAAGACGATGACAGAAAGATCATTATTGCTTACTTTAACATGTTGTGCTATTATATTTTGCACTGTACGTGAAAGGGATTGAAAAGGATAGAGTATCTGCCTCCAACATGACCACTTTACTATCGTCTTTGATTAAGTTTGGTTATGACTAAAATATGTTTAACATTTAGTATATATAACATTTCCGTGAATCAGTTGGTAATTGCTTACTTATCCTATAATAGTTCAATGATCGTGAAAATTCAATGGCTCTGGTTTTCCTGTCAAAGTTACAAAATAAATATCAGACAACAAGCAAATAGGCAATTCCCATCACTTTGGTTATCAAGTAACTATCAGTTCTCTGTTCAGCTAACTGCAGCATGAAGACTTTTGGAGTGGTGGTGAATGATGCGAAACCATCCTGCTAAATCAAAAGTCATACCTCAGTTATTGATAGTTTGAACTAAGGGAGACTCTGTGTAAATTGACCTTAATATCATCCTGAAACAAATTGCTTAATGTGAATTAATTTTCGTATCCATTACCATGAATAAACATCACTTGATTAAGGATACGTTGAATCACATTAGCGGTTACAGGTGAAATGAAAAAAGCGTGTTCCTTTTGGTACATTATGTCCCAAAGCTTTAATCTTGAATCTTCAAACAAGCATGAAACGCACGGGGGCATCTTGAAACATCCACAGCTTAGTCCGGGACCTTTTGTTTGATTTTAGTGTCTTAAATATATGTCGTCATGTCTTAAGTCCAGGTCAGGCAATTCAGGGTAGTTGCCCATTTTCTCAAACCCATCAGCTTCCTGCTTTGTCGCTTCTGACAAAACCGCCGGTGCTATTAAAATCTCCCCCTCTGTACTCATCCTCCCAACAAAGTCAAAGTGGCCAAACCCATTTGGCGAAGTTCTGATTTTTATATTATTACATTGTGTTGCTTTCCTACATCTTTGTACGAATAATTTATCTTTTTGACAGCGTAGAAAATGAAAGTGGGATGGTGATGGATATTATCATCGTAATCCATTTTAGTCTTTGCCACTTTCGTAATGGTGACCTGGTCAGAAAGATATCAAACGAAGCCGTAGTCCCAAAATTTCTATGTTTTCTTGTTCAAGCTTCAACAACCCTGTTGTTATTCTACTCTACCATCAAAGCAGGTTCCCCGTTCTCCTCTTCTCCTTCACTTCTCTTTTTTGTACGCAATAGTTCAGCCAGGACTTCATTTTCTTATTCCTTATATATTGTGGTTTAATTACACAGTCATCCTTCAAGGTGATTTATTGGTTTTGTTGAGTTACTTGGTCTGTTTTACAATTATAACTCAGGCTTTCAATTATGTGTTGCTTGTGTCTTGTTTTCAGGGGGAATATTTGATTGCTTCAAGGAATTTTCAGTTTTGGGCTGCAGGAAATGTTTCATAATTATGGTTGTTTTTCCATTTTTGGGATGCCAATATCAAGAACTTACGCGTTTGGAGCCCTTTTAATTGTGTGGCTGTGTTGGCCTCCATTACTTATTGAAGCAGACATTACTAATCCTGCAGAAGGTGATCCGGCTGTATCTGTTTTTCTCTTTTTAGTTTTATTTTTGGCAGGCTGACTTCTTCCTTTGGATATTTGCTACAATTCCACAACTTTATCCTATAAATCACCAATCAAGAAGTGATTAAGTGTGATACTTAGGTAGCTTCCAAATTCGCTGCTTCTTATGATTAAACGTCTTTATCCTCAACTAACATCATTTACAAATATCAAATCAATTGCGTTTGAAATTCCAGTGACTCCATGTGGCGATAGAATATTTGGATAAAAAGAGTGATCTTTGTCCTCTTTTTCACCCTTCAATTAGTTCCAAGTGATTAAAATGATGATCTCCTTCTGCTTAAAATTGTAGTGCAAGCATTGCGGGATATAAAGAACAGCCTGATTGATGTCAATGGGAACTTGAGCAACTGGAATCGAGGGGATCCTTGCACAGCAAATTGGACAGGGGTTTTATGTTTCAACACAACGATGGACGATGGTTATCTTCACGTTAGAGAATTGTAATTTTCAGATTTTATTCTGTCTTTTTTTAATCAATATGGAAATTTAATGCATGTTGTAAAGCTTTTCGGCATCATTTTTTCTTTTTAGATTCAGATAATCCTGTTTTTCTTGGAGTTAAAACTGTTTATGGCTGAGTTCAGGAACTATATGCTGCAAATTGCTCCATTTTATAGCTGATAGGGAAAATCTTTATTGAATTTATGAAATCTGCCTTATTCTGTACTTTTTTGCAAATTGGTGTAGGATTTTGTCATTGCTTTCCTCAAAACTTAGTTACCAAATATTTCAGGTGTTTGTTAATGTTGTTTAGAAAATCAGTTAAATTGATCTCATGCAGGCAACTATTGAGCATGAATTTGTCAGGAAGTCTGTCACCTTCACTTGGACGCTTTTCTCATTTGCAAATACTGTAAGTGTAGATTAGCTGAAGAGCTTTCTGCACTATAATCAAAATCTTATTCAGATAGCATCTTCCACAGTTTGTTTCCCTAATATTCTATCATCTATCCTTTGTACAGGGACTTTATGTGGAACAAGATCAGTGGCAGTATTCCAAAGGAAATAGGTGATATCAAATCTTTGAAACTCCTGTAAGTCCAGCTACTTCCTCACTTCATACCTTCACTTAAATAATGCCCATGATGGCAACTGTCCATGATATTGAAAATGACATGATTCCTACAGATGATGCTTTTCCTGTTGTATTTGTGCACCTAATGTATTTCATTTTGGTTGCTTTCTTACTCTATGTCTGGAACCTCTATTTTCAGGCTTCTAAATGGAAATCAACTGACAGGTCCCCTGCCTGAAGAGCTAGGTAATCTGCCAGTCCTGGACAGAATACAGATTGACCAGAACAAGATATCTGGATCACTACCTAAATCATTCGCATACTTGAACAAAACAAAGCACTTGTGAGGGTCTATGATGCTATTTAGCCTTACTTCACTGCTGAAATATTTCAATTGAGTTATGCAATCTACCTAATATTGCAACTCTTCTGCTTCTGGACAGTCACATGAACAACAATTCAATTAGTGGTCAAATCCCACCTGAGCTGTCCAGATTACCAAATCTTGTCCACTTGTAAGTTGTCTTTTTGTTAATTTTCCATCTTAGAAGTGTGTCATTCCTTAGCTGTTTACATAAAATATGACCAAACGACTCTCGACGTCCTTTTTTTTTTTTTTAATACCATAATATGTGATGAATCTTGCAGTCTTTTGGACAACAACAACTTATCAGGATATCTTCCATCAGAGTTCTCTGAATTACCAAACTTGCTCATACTGTACGGTTTTTCTTACCTAGCTGGACACTGTGAAGCACGATTAATGGTTTTTGTTCATTTTACTTCAGCAGATACATTTTCTATTTCATTGTCTGACAACCCCTATGCCTTTTCTTTTTTCTTTCTTTGCAGCCAGCTTGATAACAACAACTTTGATGGTGGCACAATTCCTGATTCTTATGGCAACATGACGAAGTTGTTGAAGTTGTAAGTACAAAATGCAATTTGGAGCTGCTAAGTAGTTATTGGAAGTGTTCAATATGGTGCAGACAGCTATCAAAATTGTTGAATTATGCACTTGTAGGGATTGATGATTTTGGAAGAAAGCTGTCAATCTCTCTTTACTCTTTTTCAATATTAAAGGTTGAGACAAACACAGTTTCAGTGCATTGAGGACTGAAATAGGAAAAAATATTGTTGTGCATGTTCATGTGTCAGAAGTTATGACTGCATCATACAGCATAAAGATCATAAGGTTTGATCTGATAAATTTCTTCTTTAGTCATGTTTTTTTTTTTTTGAAATTTACTTCTTTAGTCATGTTACTTGCCCTTTTGGCACACAAAATCTATTTCTGTTTTAAGCAGATGTGATATCTTCTGTTATTCGTTGTTTCTTTTTTTCCTTACTTTCTTTGCATAGATCTTTAAGGTATCTCTGTGCTTTTGTTGGGATTTTTAGGAGCTTGCGGAACTGTAACTTACAAGGTCCAATGCCTGACCTTAGTAGGATTCCCAACCTTGGCTATCTGTAAGTTCATCTATTTGACTAACTTTTCTGTCTCATTAATGTGAAATAAGGGAATGGCTTTATTCAGCTTTTTTATTTCTATCATTAGATATTGTTAGTCGCCTTTTCATTTAAAGGGAAATTTCTGATTACTTTCAGAGACCTGGGTTCAAATCACTTAAATGGGTCAATACCTTCGGGTAAGCTTTCTGAGATCATGACAACAATGTAAGTTTTCTTTCTTGTTAATGTTCTACTGTCTGCAAGGATATTGATGTTAAACTTTGTTAGAGAAAAAATCAACTATTTTATTGAATATAATCACTCAGATATCTTAATTACTGGAATCTCTTATTACTGGAATCTCTTACTTGTGATTCACTCACATGTTGACACTTTATATTTATGATTTTTGTAGAGATTTATCCAACAACAATCTTACAGGAACAATACCTAACTATTTTTCCAGTCTTCCCCGCCTTCAGAAGTTGTGAGTTATTCCACTATCTCTTTT
The DNA here is from genome assembly GCA_027563885.1 of Erythroxylum longipes. Lineage (NCBI taxonomy): Eukaryota > Viridiplantae > Streptophyta > Magnoliopsida > Malpighiales > Erythroxylaceae > Erythroxylum > Erythroxylum longipes. Next base: position 6,481,549 of record JAOQMS010000179.1, read on the forward strand.
GTTCTGTTTTGTTTAGTTTCAAGGTTCCTTAAACATTGGCCATTCAACAAAAACAAACACAATTTCTTATGCTGCAATGATCGTTTTGGCACCATGTTTACTTGTTGAAGATGATGGTCATGCAACATTACTGAACTTTGCAGTATGATATAATAACTTGGTCATGTTTTGATGGCAGGTCACTTGCAAACAATTCCCTGAGTGGGTCTGTTCCATCAACCATTTGGCAAAGTAGGAATGTTAGTGGATCAGAAAGTCTTATCTTGTAAGACCTCAATGATGCTTTTGCCTTTCTACTTTATAGAAATCTTATACTGGTTCAAATACAAATGCAAAAATGTATTCTTGTTACATTCTTCTTTTAAGAATCTGTTACTCCATATAAAAAGTCACACATGCTTTGTGTATTTCTTGGTGTGTTTTTTAGATCAGATGTCTTCTTGTAAGGCCAAGCTTTAGTTTCCAGCATTTGATAGTTTCTTATATATATTAATAGTTTGTCTTTCTTGGATCTTGCAGGGATTTTGAGAACAACAAATTTTCAAATATTTCTGGCAATATAAGTCTCCCTCAAAATGTCACACTCCGGTTTGTTTCTGGACCTGTTTACTATGAATGATCTAGATAATTATGACAAGTTTCTTCCGATGTTAGGCAAATTTTATCCGAAATGAATTACATGCCCTTGTCATATTATCTCTTTTCCACACGAAAAAGATGGAAAATTTTTAAAAATAACTGTGCTATTTCAAGTGGTTAGATTTATAACCTTTTGGAAATGATATATTGTATTAGAAATGATCAAGATTTTTTGATGCTTGTCCCAATTAATTTCAGGCTTCAAGGGAATCCTGCATGTACAAATTCTACTCTAGTCCAGTTTTGTGGGAAGTCGAATGATAGTCAGGAGATCCAGAATCCAGCAAACTCTAGCACTGGCTGTCAAATTCAATCATGCCCACCTCCTTATGAATATTCGCCAACGTCTCCCATACGTTGTTTCTGTGCTGTTCCTCTGATTATTGTATACAGATTGAAAAGTCCTGGATTTTGGGATTTTGTGCCCTACAGAAATATGTTTGACGAGTATTTGTCTTCTGGTTTAAAATTATATCTTTATCAACTGTACCTTGAATATTTCGTATGGGAAGAAGGGCCTCGATTACAAATGCAGTTGAAGTTTTTTCCTGTCTTTGATGTCAACAACAGTAGTTCTTCTCATGCCTTCAACAGGACTGAGGTTCAGCGCATCCTTAATATGTTCACTGGGTGGAATATTCCTGATAACGATACATTTGGACCTTATGAGCTTCTTGGCATCAATTTATTGGGTCCATACGAAGGAGGTTTGTCCTGGAATCTAGTTATTGTTGGATGGAAATATATTTGAGGACTCTTTAATGAGAACATTACTTGTTTCTTCATTTGGTAGATAATTGTATGACTAGGAAAAAAAGAGGCTCGCTTAGATTTTGGGCTATACCTTTTCAAATAATAGCTGCTAGATCAATCAGAAACAGACTGAATTGATATTTTACCTAATTATCATAATAAAGTTTTAGGCTTAATGAGAATTACTTGGGCGTAAATCCACTTTCAGATTTGTATCTTTTACAGCTTCTAATTTGAATTTTCAGCACTGTTCTTTTGTTCAAAAATGCATCTGAAAAATTAATTCAATCCTTTTGGCCAAATTCAGGTCTAGAACAGTGAACAATGTCATTCTACTCATGCTTTAAGATGTTACTCCCGTCTTGTAGCCTGTATGTAAAGCTTGCAAGTCAACTTTAAAATTCATGGCATTTGTGTCAGGGATTCATGCCTTTAGTTCAGAAATGCGTATATAATTATACTAGTGCCACATTAACTCTTAATGAAGCTGGAAGCATGGCATACTTCAGTTATTGGTTTTATGCTACAATTTAGCAATCCAGTTTTTAAACTACTCTGATGAAAAGTGCTGCTTTTAATCAGGATTAGTTTCATTTTATTAGCATACATGAAATATTGTCTGTTTCTTTCTCCAACAAATATTGGTGATGAAAATCTCAAATTAATTTGGATATTGCAGCGGTTACTACCTCAAAATCATCTGGTATAAGCAAAGGTGCTCTTGTTGGCGTAGTACTAGCAACCATTGCTGGTGCAGTTACATTATCCGCAATTGTAACACTTCTTATTTTGAGGGCACGCTTGAAGAATTACCATGCAGTTTCAAGAAAACGCCGTGGTGAGTATGCTTTTTATTATGACTAAATTATACATGTTGTAATAACTTTTCTTACTGTGGACTGTCTGAAGTTTCAGTCTAATGTTGCAATTTTGATGCATTTGATTTTATTGGTTTTCAGAATATTAATTCAGTTTACATGTGCAATTTGTTGCCAGAATATTCTGACTTAAAAGTATGCTTGATTAAATTCAAATCTGATGAAATTCACTTGTCTAAATCCCATTGTTTCTATCTTGTACCTTTGCTCGCCATTAGCTTCCAGAGCTTCCCTCAAAATTGATGGTGTAAAGGATTTCACCTTTTCTGAAATGGCAATGGCTACAAACAATTTTGATAGCTCCACCCAGGTTGGTCAAGGAGGGTACGGGAAGGTTCATAGAGGAGTTCTAACAGATGGCACAATTGTAGCAATAAAACGTGCTCAAGAGGGATCCTTACAGGGTGAGAAGGAATTTTTGACTGAAATAGAGTTGTTGTCAAGGTTGCATCATCGAAATCTCGTGTCTTTGATTGGATATTGTGAGGAAGAAGGTGAACAGGTACTCTTCCACCTTTTTCCTGCATTTTTTGAACGATCTTTACATATTGTAGTTATGTCCATTATTTCTGCCGGTATCTTAGCTGATCCTTTCAATTAAATATTCCTGACCAGCACCAAGAATTAACTGTTTGGAAGAAAATTTGTTTGCTCACAATTCTTTTCCTTCAGTCATATGATTTGGTGGATGTTCTTGATTAGGAGTGTTATTAAATAGTGATTTTAATCAGTAGGACCGATCCTAGCTAAATAATGGAGTAGAAGATTGAAATAGAGATTGGGAAAAAAAATCAGAAATCAACGTATCTAATAACTTTCTAAACAGTGTACTATTCTGTCTGCATCTCAAATTCATGCAAGATTGAAGAATGAAATGCTTAATTAGAACTCTTTTTTCTGTTTACTATCTGCACATAAACAGAAAAATGTGTTACGAGCAAAATTACAGTTCCTTGGTTTGCTCCCTTTGACTATAGAGATATCACATTGTTCAAGGAGCCCTAGATGCTGAATGATAGTGTTAAAGCATATCATATCATATGGCAATAGTTTGATGTATGCCGCCATTTGTTATGCAGATGCTGGTTTATGAGTTTATGTCAAATGGCACTCTCAGAGATAATCTCTCTGGTAAATTTCATGTTTTCCCTTTACCCTTTGTTCAGTGTTCCACAATCTAGATTGTGTTGAGAATATTCATAAAGCAATCCTATATGTTTTAAAATCTATAGATAAGGCATGCTCAATCTCTTTGTAATTTTACTTGTCCAATGAAATGTAAATTGATGGATTTTGTATGTGGTACACAGCAAACGCTAAAGAACCCCTGAGTTTTGCTTCAAGATTGAGAATTGCCTTGGCTTCAGCTAAGGGCATCCTCTACCTACACACAGAAGCTAACCCTCCTATTTTCCACCGAGATATTAAAGCAAGCAACATATTATTGGATGTCAATTTTATTGCAAAGGTTGCTGATTTTGGACTTTCAAGACTAGCCCCAGTTCCTGATATTGAAGGAATTGCACCAGCTCATGTATCTACAGTTGTAAAAGGCACTCCCGTAAGTCTAGTTTGATGTTCTGAAGTGGATTTTAAAGTTTTTTCTCACAGGGAAGTTGGTTTTGATCTTCTTTGTTCCCTCATAATATTATCCAGTCAGAGCGCATAGCCAAATTCGCTACACTTCTAATAAAGTGAATAAGCTGTATTAGTTGTCACTGTTATAAAATGAGCCATTACTTTAGATGGATAGAACATGATCTAGTCTACATCTTCAGTCATAAAAATGATTGTGTTTCATTATTGATTTGTTAACTCGAGGCCTGAGAAGAATAACACTGGTTGCAGTTTCATAATTTGGTTACTTGGGGAGAACTTACCTGAATTGTGGATTTTAATTTAGAAACTTGTATCCACATGTACTATCAATGTAGGATTAAAAAAATCAATGCTAGCTGGTAACTAGTGTAAAGTATAAACATCAATATGGTTAAGAATGGTTTAGATGAAACAGAAATCATTATCATATTGTGGATGATGTGTTTTTATCGCCTTTGCAGGGTTACCTTGATCCAGAATATTTCTTAACACATAAATTGACTGACAAGAGTGATGTATACAGTCTTGGTGTTGTATTTCTGGAGCTGTTGACTGGGATGCAGCCAATCTCACATGGGAAAAACATTGTTAGAGAGGTAATGCTATGGCCCAAAACCTCCTCTTTACTTGAAGCAGAGGTTTCCCTGCATCCTTTTAACTTCTACATACAATAGAAACATGACATGAAGGATCTCATAGTTGCAATACATGCTTCAGGATTAGGATCTCCATAAAATACGAGTCTTTTTCATGCTTTCCAATCCAATGCATTCGATTTGATACCTAGAAATAGTAGTTATCTGTTGTTTTCCTTTTGCGCTCATCATGCCAAGAGGCTAAAACAAGACAACATTCAAGATTGAATAGGTTCATGGTAGGGTATTCTTGTAACTGAAGTGACTAAGCAGTTGAACTATAAGAGAATTCATTCGGATGGTGCCTGAAATGACTGGTAATGAACGGTTTTCAATGAGGCAATATCTGTCTCTTAGAATGAGATTGTTAATGTGGGGTTATGAAAATCATTCTTTATGAAATCAGAGTGATATCTTCAGGTTGGCTAGCCCAAGCCACTGGACCAAACAAGGTTAGACCTGGAGTAAACCAAAAAAAAAAAAAGGAAGACGAAAATCAAACCAGCAGATATGAGAGAGTTGAATTCTCTTAGTTATTGGCATCACAGAGATTGCATCCCTAATATAAATATCTAAACAATGTCTTGTAAGTGCTGGAAACTCGTAGCAATGCATAATCAGCAGGTCCATATAAATTTTGTAAAGCTATGATAATAATTTTCTTGGATCATCAGGTTAATATTGCATATCAGTCTGGGATGATCTTCTCAGTGATTGATGGAAGAATGGGGTCCTATCCTTCGGACTGTGTAGAGAAGTTTTTAAACCTTGCACTGAAATGTTGTCAAGATGAGACGGATGTGAGACCTTCAATGGCAGACGTGGTAAGAGAACTTGAAATTATTTGGGCTATGATGCCGGAATCTGACACCGGAACTGCTGAGAAGGTGGAAATTGATAAAGTGAAGGAAGTAACACCACCATCATCATCTACTGCTGTAAAGCACCCATATGTATCATCGGATGTTTCCGGCAGTGACCTAGTCAGTGGTGTCATTCCAACCATCACTCCCAGATAAAATAGATCACTTTTGATGTTACAAACTTGTCCAATAGATTTTGAAATTTGCAATTTACTAATACCAACATTTTGTTTGAAGATTTGTCGATAGTTTTACGTTGTTTTTTGGTGGTTGTAAAATAGTAGCTAGCGAATACCCACATTTTTGTTTCGTTACATGATTGTGGTAGCTTGTACAGAAAAAACAACCTTTAGACTTAACGGGAGAATGGAAATACAAAGGAAATTCCTTCAATCTTTAGACTTTTAGTGGTAGTGCACAGAAAATACAAGTGCATCAACAATCTTAATATGGTTAATTTGGTTCAAAAGTCCACCTTGATAGGTGGAATGTCATTCACTCATTTTCTAACACTCCCCCTTGAATGACAAGACATCTTTGCCAACTCTACAAAGAATCAAAAGGAAAAGAGAAGGAAGCAAATCTGAATGAACATTATGAGCATGTGGATAATAAACATTATGATCATGTGGATAATGCTACAAATTTGAATGCATTGGATTTCAGTGAAGATTTTGCTGATAATTAAAGA
>JAOQMS010000179.1:6488116-6500093 GCA_027563885.1 Erythroxylum longipes
CTTCAATCTTTAGACTTTTAGTGGTAGTGCACAGAAAATACAAGTGCATCAACAATCTTAATATGGTTAATTTGGTTTCTCTATATAACTGATAAAGTTGTTCTATACGTAAAAATACAAATAAAAAGTTACCTTTTTCAGATTTTGTAACCTTTTTTTTTTCAATATAAAAAATGTATATCAATTTTTAAAAAAATAATAAAAGAGGTCAGTCATAATGGTGGAATGTTAAATTACAAAAGTCCATCGTAGTTGGCTTTGCTTTATTATATAGAAAAAGCCTGAAATTAGAAGTTTGGGTTTGGTACGTTATTGTATCGACGCAAGCACACACGTACGAGAACTAGAATACGTGTTGAATAGAAAGGAGCGAAAGGTCGGTTTTAGGGTTTCTTCGTCCTTTAAATTACCAATTAAAGGCTTCTCCCCCTTGTATAAATAAAACCCAAAGGTTGGTTATCTCATTTTACCCAAACCACAAAGTTAGAACCCTAAGCCAAGCCTGCACCTACTGTTGCTGCCGCTATGGGGCGAAGTAAGTCGTGCTACTGCTATCTGTTTTTATGTCTAACCATTACATAAAGACATGTTATTGTTATGGGAATTCATTTCTTTCGTTAGCTATTGTCTTTAGATTTTGTTGATTTGAATTCAGTTTTGTCTGGTTTGGTACCGGCAAGTTTCTTCGTTTGTTGTGTTTTAATCTGTATTTTGGATTTTTTCCCCTCCTCAGAGCTATCTATTTTATGTGTCTTCTTGGCTTTCGTTTTATTCTCGTCATATAATTGTGGGCGAAGTCTGGTTTTTTTCTTTGTTTCAACTATTTCATTTCACAACAATCTTTGGTTGAATTTTTTCTAATGAAAGGTCTTAAGGCTTGTTTGATGGATAACTTTTTGGAGTAAATGCAATGTCTAGATGCTTTGGGGCCTTTATTGAGTTGCAGTAGGTTCATTCAAACCTATTTATTAACAATATACATCGATCTCTTGTATTGTTTGCAGGACCAGCAAGGTGCTATCGTCAGATAAAAAACAAACCATATCCTAAATCACGCTTTTGTCGTGGTGTGCCTGATTCCAAGATTAGGATTTATGATGTTGGAATGAAGAAGAAGGGAGTTGATGAATTTCCATTCTGCGTTCACTTGGTATCTTGGGAGAAAGAAAATGTCTCCAGTGAGGCTCTTGAGGCTGCGAGAATTGCTTGCAACAAGTATATGGCCAAATTTGCTGGAAAGGATGCTTTCCATTTGAGAGTTAGGGTTCACCCCTTCCATGTCTTGCGTATCAACAAGATGCTTTCCTGTGCTGGGGCTGATAGGCTCCAAACTGGTATGAGGGGTGCTTTTGGAAAACCACAGGGTACTTGTGCTAGAGTGGCCATTGGTCAGGTTCTTTTGTCAGTCAGGTGCAAGGACAGCAACAGCCATCACGCCCAGGAGGCTCTTCGCCGGGCAAAATTCAAGTTCCCTGGTCGTCAAAAGATCATTGTCAGCCGGAAGTGGTATGCTTTTTGATTGATATCACCTTAAACTGTAGGTTGTATTTGCCCTTTTTGCTTGAGGTTTACCAAGCAATCATCTTGCTCTTGTTTATTTATTATGGCACCTACTTCTATTGTTTGTTATTGTTGGCGGTGATTTCCCAGGTTATTTCCGTCACTTTGCCTTGCAACTTGAAACTTTCTGCTGTACTTGGGCTATACTATAACTTAGTTTGTGCAAAATCTTGCACAAATTTAGCATAGATTTGTCAGTTTGTATGACATGTTTCGCTAAAGGGCTATTTACTTAGATCAATGCTTTCTTGAGCTGAGTTTGTTCTAGTTTGAACTGCAAAAACGTTCATATTGCTGACTTGTCCGACACCTTTGATGATCAGGGGCTTCACTAAGTTCAGCCGTACTGATTATGTGAAACTGAAGGCTGAGGGCAGAATTATTCCAGATGGTGTCAATGCCAAGGTTACTCTTGTAGTTTTGGCCAGTCATTGCAATATAATGTGAAAGCTGTGTGTTGGTGTTGCTATTGATGTTGTATATGATGTCTTGGGCCCCTTGTTTTCTTGGTATAACGCATGCTGAAACTAACCTATTGCTTATTCTCTTCAGCTTCTTGGATGCCATGGACCCCTCAATGTTAGATCTGCAGGACGGGCCTTCTTACATGCTACCTCGTAGGCTTTATTGAAGATGAAATTTTGATTTGGAAGTGTTATCCAAAGCACTTCTGAGGATTTTATCTAGGACTACAAGTTCTATTATGTTATGCAATTGTTATGTTTTAAGATTTGTGAACAGCTGATGAATGTGATTTGAGATGTTTCAAGAATCGTGTGGCCTATGATTTATGTTTCCTTGAAACTATTCGGATGGACTTGATCACATTAACAACTAAACGAGGACGTATTAAAGAAGTAAGGTTTTGGGATTCTTAGTCCCAGGGTCTGGGTCCTAACTACAATATTAACTGACGAGTGAAGACAAAATTAATGATACAATTGTATGATTTATAAGTGTATTAAGTTTCTTAGATTATTAATCGTTCCCAATTTGATCATAATGATAAAAAGAAAAACCCTGTCACGGTAATCTTATTGCTTCTTTAATAATCGTCTTCTATGGTATTGTTTTGTTTAATCTTGTGAATAAAATTTATATAGGAGACGTTAATAGTAATAACTTCCGTAAAATCACCGTAACTCTTCTTTTGCCTCAAGTTTGCAAACTCAAGCACTAGAGCATTTAACCCCCACCTTGTTGGCACTAAATGAGATATTCAACAGCAGTATAGTAATTTTTAGGAGCTGCCGGGTGCACATGGTTCAGTTTACAAGATAAGTGCAAAAGTTCACTGAGTGGTCACCCCATTAGGAGTTCTGTGGATGGTCACCTTACCTACTGCGAGACAAGGGGGGATTGGATTTGGTAGCCTTTTCACCTCCCACAGCCTGGCCCCTTCAGGTATTTTTTTTCTTGTCTGTAACTTGCATTAGTTGTATATTATCTCATTTGTATATGGGTTCATTAGAAACAGCCTCTCTACTATATAGGAGTAAGGCTGTATACTACAGAATCTTCTCAGATCCCGCTTCATTGCAGAATTTGGGACTGGGTGATGACGACGAAGATGATGTATTTAATAATTTAAATAATCAATTATAAAATAAAATAAAATAAAATATTAATTTTGTTTTTAATTTTTTATATAAATATCCAACTAAACGTGTTTTAACTTAAAAAAAAAAGTGAAAAAGAACCACAAAAGTGCAAATCAAGCGATCCCTGGATTAACATCCTCTTTTTCAGCAAATAAAACAGGAAAAAGCAAATATGTTGTAGTCGGATTGAGCAGCTTGAAAACAATTGAAGTAAGTCCGAAGTGGATTCCACTATCATTCCTCTTTGTAGAGCTCTTCGAAAAAAAATGAAAAAAAAAAAAGAATAAGAGGAGATAAGGTTTAAAAGTACTATCGAGTCAACTTTTACGAGGGCAGTGTAATATGGGAGACAGAGATAATCATACGACAGAAAAGCGTTACCTCTCTGGTGCTATTTTACATGCGTGTTTTCAGCCTCCACCGTTTGTTTGACCTTCTCCTTTTCTACATTCGGTACAGGTGATCTGAACCTTCTACATCCTCCAGTCTTGCTTTTGTCATGACGTGACTTTTGATTTCCTGGAATGTAAAATAATCTTCTTGTCTCCTCTTTTTCAGTAATATCTGAATCGCGGTTTTCACAAGAAACCGAAGATGATACTCTAAAACATGTAAACCTGGAAAAGCCAGTGTCTTACATCTCAGCAACTTTGCCACATTACGAACACATTAATATGCAGACACAAGTGCCAGCTCTGATCAATAAGCCTGACATATGAATCGACCAATTGAAAACATCTTAATCTGGTCCCATGGGTCAGTATATTATTATCACTAGTTTCAACAACTTATTTATATGTCGAGTGACTTGTTCCTCAGGAAGTGGATAGCAAAATATATAATTGTTCACATTTATATAAATTCATAATTAATCCTAGGGTTATAGAAAAAGTTAGTGTATGTTTAAAATTTACGTGTATGTGAACTCTGAGAGAGTATTTCGACATATTTGACAGTCCTAAATGGCCAAAAACAAACTAAAGCAATGAATTGAGCAAACCATGTATGTAACAGCAAGAAATTGCTTCAAAGCTTTGTTATTGTCTAGGCAATTATTGTTGTCGATTCTCTTTCAGATGTCGGTGACCTAAGATGATCAAAGAATTCCTACATATGATTGTGTTATCTTCCTCTTGACTGACGTAATACGCTTTTGGGCCAATATAACAAGATCTGAAATTAACTTTTCGGTCCTTGGACATGTTTAAAATAAGTAACTGAGATGGTTTACATATCAACACAGGAAAGATATAAACAGAAAAGCAATGTGACTGTCCAATAATGCAGAATCTACCTTAACCGTGTTCCAACAGAAAAGGAAGGACTGGTTAACTAAATCTCAATAAGCAACACGAGTATTTTAAGTCTTTTTACTTGTCCTCTCATATGGACCAATCCTTCATAAAACAGGCGATGACAGGACTATTCACACGAATAAAGATAAAGCTAAGGACTATAATCTTCACTGTCAAGGATGCAGTGAGCAACGAATTTTTAGCTATAGATCTGTAAGCTCGAGGACAAGCACAGAGAATGCGTTTCAAGGTAGAATATCAAAGGAATGATGCTGAATGTATTGTTTCTTGAGACATTACAGACATACTCGAACTCTCCTGGATAAAGATGTTGCCTTGTACCGCTGAGACTGGCGATCCTATTTATCAGCAAATACCATAAGATCATGACCAAAACCACGTGGTACTCTTTATGTCATTGGCTAGATTAGTTAGTTATATCGAATCTTTTGCGTTGTTCTTTAGGGTAACAGTTTTGAAGCAAACTAATTGAATATAGTAATTGGCATACCAGATAGAAAGGAAGACCTGAGGCAACAATTGGATTTTGTCCACGATTACCCTCTCTAGAGAGCATCCACAGTTCATGTAGCATGAAATACCAAACACGCACTAGTTAAAAAGTGAGGCAAGTAATTACATAATTAACAATAATCTTGCAAGTTACAAGTGAAAGTCATCAAAATACCAATAAAAAGAATATAAAATGAGAGAAAGAAGAACCATAAAGGGTATAACAAATGAATTTCTATATCCCCTTTCATTGCCCGTTAATACTCTTTTATCTTATGCTACCAAAGAATAACTTTAAAGGAGTTGAAAACTGTCATGCGTCAAGGTCAAGAAACAGTTTTTCGTAGCTATACAGAATTGGAATGAAACAGCAACCATTGAGTGGCAATATTGTTCAAAGGATTGGTTCTTGGCCGAAAACAAGGACTATTGACCAGTTTTAGCACGCTTCATTCCATTTGAAGTGAAAGGGGACACGCTGCCAATTGGTCGAGGGCTTTCTTCCCTGTAACTTGAATTCAGCATAGCAAGTTCTCTCAGCTGTTGCCTCTTATAGATATCTTGTGACTCATCCTGAACGTAGGAAGATGGAGTAAAATTCTTTGTTCTGATAAGAACAACATCATTGTCGGTCTTGTTAATTCCTGAATTCAAAACTTTCTTATCCATCCATAGTTCACTGAAGTTAAGTTTGTGATGTACTTGCATAGACCCAAGTGGTCTCCATCAATAATGCTCCGAAAAAGTACTAAAGAGCCAGTTATTGTGAAGAAAAATAAAAAAGAGTAGAAAATACCACAGGTTTGAGTACTTCTTCAATGATTTCCTGTGCTTGCCTCAATCGGATATCAATAATACTGGAAGGTAACTCGGCCTCGATAAGAATGTGGAGAGGATCATTGAGATGTTCGTAACCTGGCTTCCCTCTTAACGACTCCTCCTTCACAACATAGAAAGGAAAGGAAAACTGCATCAACACAGTGGTCTGGATAGATGAAACTAGCCTAAAGAAGAATTCATCGAGTGGGTCAACAATGTTCAAATGACCAAATTCATTTCTTAGTGTTAATGTTTTGTAGGGTGAACTTCGCGTCAACCGTGGAAGATACTACCTTCTCAGGGTCTTTTATTGATCCTTTTCCCCTAATATAAACACGGCAACCTGTAGAAGCTTCAACTCTCTTCAATGAATTGCCCCTAGGACCTAGAAGACGACCTACAAAATTGAACTAAGGTCCATAAAAAGAAATATTAGAGATCATAGTGAATCATGTTATGTCTAAGGAGCCATGCATATCTCAGTAAAGTACGCATCTTACATTTGGATAATTGTTGATAGGGATATCCAATCGCAAAATTTTCTTTATGATATAAGAACCCGGGCTTGATGCTGCTACTTGCCACTCCGTGTTAATTCCCTGTGATCCTAACCTCTGAAACAAACACTATTTTATGTTGGAATTAACAAAAACAATGTACATTTCTTGACCATATGAAAGGAAAATGGCAGGGATTTCTTTGATTGATTAAAACAAGAGAAAGAAAAACAAATGCCGTGAAGCAAAACTCATTCAACTCGGCAACAAAAGCAAGATTCTTGGGGCTGACTAAACATAGAAAATAAATTTCAAGTAGCCTCCTGGTCCAGATTAACCAATATTCCTGTTATGAGACTTGACATGATACAATATTAAATTTGTTCCAAGTGCCGTTTACAGATAACAAGTCCGAGGCATCTTTTTAAAATAAGAATTCCGAGTACTCACCTCTTGTGTTACTCCGCTCCATCCAGTGAAGTCCATTCCTATATTATTTGGCAATATATCTGAAGCCATAGGACTTAGGCTTCCACGTTGCAGTCTACCAAAGTCGGATAATCCCTGCTGGCTGGACATCATACCAGAAACTCTTAATATCTCTGCCAACACAAGGAGCAGTTTATTTCAGTATCTTTTCTTGCTCTCTCTAGTTTAAGTTTTGACATTAAAAGTTAAGAGTTACGGTTGATTTCAGGTGGAGTCAATGAAAATGCTCAACAAGAAGTACGAATACTTATCAATACAAGAAGTGGCGGCGCATCTCCTTCTAAGCTATTTGATGAAACACTTAACAAAAATTATCCAACAGAACTGGAAAAAATTTAAAGAGGGGAATTTGCAATAAAAAATTGGTGCTTGAACGTGCTTCAAGTACAGCATTTAATTTAGAACCTTTTGGAGTTCTATGCAATTGTCATTGTTTGATCTGTTCACGTAATATAGACTCAAAGATCATGTTTCTTTTCGCCTTTCCAGAATATGGGGCTCTTTGAAGCAGGATTCTACACAAATCTAGGAATCATGAAGGACATTAAAGCTTGGGAATCGGAGCTTTTTCAAGGAAGTCTATTATTGTGTTGAGGCTGCTACTGTTTGCTGCCATCTACCACATGTAGACTTGTAGAGAGATTTTAATCCATAATCATTGAGACAGTTCCTTGAAATGTTTATTTTTTGACAAAGAAGGTGGCGTTTAATTCAAAAGCAGATTGACAAGATTTTTCTTATTATTGAAGATGTACTTGGCTGTACTTCCGTAGAGAAAATTTATGTTCCACTCATTCTTGATTAAAAACTTCTATTCACTCGTCATAAATAAGTAAATAGTAAGTACTCTGATCGAAAATGATGACGTGCTATCGGTTCTTGACTAGTATTTACACAATGGTGTAAATTTTGCAGATACATCTCAATGGAAGCTAGCAATTGAGACTAACGTCAGAAATAAACTCCCAAGTTTCCTTCACAAACGGATTACGTGGATTTATTTGCAACAATCATCTCCAAAACACATAAATATTTGATTAGTTAAATTGCAAATACGAACTGTAAGAAAGACCATCCCATCATCATCAGCAAGAATTCCTAAATTCCTAGTAAAGCATACATACACATTATTGTAGAGCGGAAACTTGACAAGCTTATATTAAGCACTCTACAAAGGTGGAGTTTGGGAAGAAAAGGAAGCATAGCTAGAATTCGATATTCGTTCATTTGATGCATAATCTAACGAAATATCATTTTGCGTAATCGTCAAATAGGACTTTCTGGTTTCTCTTTGCACAACTGGATAGATGAATAGAAGAACAGAAAAACAGTAATTATATGAAAAACTAAAAATCAAAGGGGAAAAGAACAAAACCTTGATTCAGAAGACGGCTGCATACGGGAAGGATTTGTACGAAAGGTGCAAGCTTTTGACGTTCTTCTAAAAGCTCTGTCAAATACTGACCACTGAAAACAGAAACGCAGACAAGGATCGAAATCCAAAATTTACACGAATGAATTCTATATCCTTTAAAAGTAAAGCAAGATAAAGAGTCGTGTTTTACATACCTATCAACCTCAGGGGTTGCTCGTATATGTGGAGATGGTGCTCTTGCCGGTGAATAATTATGTGAGTATAACCCTGACATAGTTATAAATATGGTGTTGTAAAAATTCTATGGTATACAGAAGGAAGCGAGATGATGGTGATTGTGAAAGAGCAAAGTCAAACACAGAGAGAAATGATAAAGAGCACCGGAAAGGAAATCAGGAAGAGGGTGACAAAGGTGAAGAAGAGAAACCGCAAAAAGGAAAAAAAAATGAAAGTGGGACTTTGTGATGAAGAGAGGGTTGGGGTTTTTAATATACAGCACAGGCTGATGCGAGGTTTTAATGTTTGCTTTGTTGGCCACTCTGTGTCATGAAAAGTTTTTACACACTGTATCAAATACGATCCATCATGTCCATACATATTTATATATGCATACACACACCCACCTATTATATACGTGACTGACAGAGAGACACATGACCAAGAGTTATTGATCAAGTAGAAAATGGAAAACATGGAAATCAAGAAAAGGAACTGGCAAGTTTGGGGCTGTAAAACTTGTGAGAACTGACAGTGATTGGGAAGAGAATGATTGAACACCATCTATCCCTCTTATCTCATTGTTAGGAGAGTTGAAGAACATAGGATAGGAAAACACATGGGATGTGTACCGGAAAAGCTCGCTCACTTCTACCGTGGCAGCTATTTATATATCAGTTGGTGATACGTATACAGTAATCTGGCATTTAAAAAAGAAAAAGAGTCAGCCACTGCGTCACGCTCTGTTTCAGATTCTCGTTTATGCAATTGCCACTTTCTGTCCGTTTCCCTTCTGTAAAAAAGTAACAAACTGAATTCTCATCAGTAAGGTAATTGTGGAAGACCTGACCCAGACCTACCCTCTTACGTATTTCCAACTCACTCTATATGATTACTTGCTATAGTGAATCTACAGCGGAAAGGAAAACAAGAATGCGGTAACACAGTCAAATCATATATATGCGACATAATAAAAATGTTCAATATTTGGAGGTTTAGATTTGGACAAAAGTCTCAACCAACAACTGTTATCTGTCGTAGGATGGCTGGGTTCTATGTCCTGTCTGTCCCCTTCTGCCTTTTCCTTTGTACTCTTTCTACACTCATATGTGGTCTGCAATTAAACATCTCTTGGCCTTTTCACTGTAAAATGAAAAAACAGAATGGTATTGGTATTGGTATTGGTATATACATGTAGATGATATGTTTTATGTAGGTTTTGGGTTTAGTACGATGAGGTGGTTGTGGATGCTGTTTTAAGACATATGCGGCCGCTATCTAAGCTGTCATTTAGCTAGGAGTAGACCGAAACATAACACAACTCGACGGTCTTAGTGAGCAAGTCAGGTGGCCAGCTGACACACACGGCTGCTTTCATTCCGTCCGGTTAGTTTTATTATGTAAATTAAATTACCAAACAAATATGCACTTTGTTTTAATTTATACTTGGACCTTGGTTAATACCAATTTACATTGCAGATAAGGTAACAGTTTCATTTCTTGTTTTGTTGGCACCCTGACCAATAAACCTAGTCCTCCGTTAGATACAATTTCTGACATACAACTGTCACCGCCATCATTTATGAGCTCTTTCCATTTGATTAATTCAGGTTTCCTTAATTAGTGCGATACATACAATGATTAGGCAATTAACTAATTGAAATCATCAACACTTTAATTTATAATGTTGTCTTGCTATTATGAAACACAGTAACAGTACACGGAGGGCTGGCAATGGCAAGACGAGCATTGGATTCCCATGACAGTGAGATGTGCCACAGAAAAAGTAGATGAGTTGGTCCAGACGAACACTGTGTAGGATCACAATAAAAGTCTATGACAACAGTTTGCAGAGACCAGATTTTCCTATCTTCTTCTATTTATTGATTTAGATACGTGTTTTCATTTTGGCAAAAGACAATATGTGGTACATATTTCAGTTTGTTATTTGTTTGGGAATTTCCAGATTACAAGAATCAGTTAATAAATATTGTTTGGATTAGTTTCCACACAGTTGACTTTTTAATCTAACACTCTTTGTCGCATTAGGGTTGTGCAATAGGCTTAGTGGCTAACTTAAATCCGCACTCAAAAACACTAAGGAGAGGTGCTTGGTTGATAAGTTTGCGGAGAGTTTAATATTTAACGAATGAAAAATGAGTGATTGATTGTTGATTTATTATAGGGGCAATAGTTTGATATCTCACTTTTAGGGAATTCTTCATACTCTCCATTTAGTAGAGGAATGAAACTCATTTTTTAGTAGTGACTCTTTTTTTTAAAATATTTTTAATAGTAATTAATTAAATATAATTAATTAATTAATTACATTATAATTTATTAAAATATTATTAATTTATTAAAATAAAATTATTCATTAATTGAAATATTATAATTAATTAATTAATGAAAATATAATTAATTACACTATAATTAATTAAAATATTGTTATTAATTAATTAAAATATAATTCCTTTATTAATTAAAATATTGTAACTAATTAATCAATTAAAATTATAAAGTATACAGTATAATATACTAAGAGACTATTTTATAAAATATACTTTATAAAGTATGGGAAATTCTCATACTTTATATGTAAAATTATAAAGTATATAGTATAATATACTAATAGACTATTATATATTTTTTTAAAAAATTTAAAAATATTTCATAAATTTTAAAAATTATATTTGATGGTGACCTAATACTAGAATTGTACTAGAACTAAAATGGATTACAGTACTCACAACAATAACATTGATGAGTGTAATGAAGATGTGCATTGACGTCGTTTCGACCTACGAGAATGCAATTTATTAAGTAAATTATTATAATTTATACCAAAGAGGAAATTTGTTTTAATTCTTGAGTATGGAATCAAAGAGTGGGAATTTTATTTGTTTATTTTTTAATATGGAACTTTATTGTGAAATAAAAAAAGGGAATGAGGTTTTAGGAGGAAAATATTCGTAAGCTGTAAATATTAATATTATTATTTAATCTCAAATCTTGAAATTATTGACTTGTAATTAAAAAATAGAAGATAGATTGGTATGATTCTCGAAGAGCGTGTGGTTAGTGGTAGTTGTATTACAAAATAAAATAGTAAAACCGACGGTGGATGTGGAAGCAAACAATCAAATTGTCAATTGATTTGATGAGGCTCTCAGTCTCAGTCTTGACTGTTTCTTTTAAATTGACAGGGAGCCATTCAAGTATGCTTGCGTTTCGTATCTTACTGGCTGTCGAATTTGTTAAAGAGTTAGGATTAGGAGTCCCGAAGATCTACGCCATAGATTATAAATGCAAGTATTTTCTTCAAAATGTTCCCTATGAGTTTAAGCAAATTTAACAGTGCATAAATTGTAAATAATCACCAAACTTAAAGGTCTTTTAATTTCATTAATAATGTAATCAATAATTATATATTAGATAAAATTTAAAATTAAATTATTTTAATTAAAATAAAATTTTTATTTATAAATTAATTTTTATTTTAAATATATTTTAATTATTAAATCAAAATTTATTTGAAATTTATATATTTTTAAAATTTTAATTATTTTTATTAATAATTACTAAATTAAATAAAATTATCAAGTTAAATTA
>JAOQMS010000179.1:6509741-6531907 GCA_027563885.1 Erythroxylum longipes
TCCAATCATCTTTTAAATTTCTTGTCATTTTGGTTCAAGTAATTAGGATTAATTTAGTAGTGAGTATTTTAGTCCTCAGGGGATACGACCTTGGAATACTTGATTTGTAGGTACTAGAAACGACTCTGTGCACTTGCAGATTTTATCGACCAAATAACTTTGGTGACCTTAAGTCAAATGATCACTTATATAATCATCACAATGAGAATTCCTTAGATATACAAGTAATGTTTCAAATAAAATTTCCATATCGGGTCTATTTAGTGAACTTATTCTTTAACAAGCACCCAGACATTTGTTTATGGATCTCCATACTTTAGCCTATGAGACTGATTACTTCGTTCATAAAGAAAAATATAACATGTGCTAGTCTTTTTACGTTATATTAATATCCAGTCTTAATAGAATAATGACTACGAATAATTTACGGATAGTAAATAAATGCAATAATGCAATATGAATCTCATAATTATAATATCATAATAATTTCATTTTCAATGTATAATTATCCCATAGTCTTTATTATATACATCTAAACATGTAAAAGGTAAATAATTCCTTTAAATAATTATCACTAAACTACAACCAAACTGATTGACTATAGGGTATAAACCAACATTCTCCCAATTGCACTAAGTCAATCGTTTACCATACCACCATATGATGATTATATTGTTGTTGGAATAGTGGCTTAAGGAGAGAATTCTTCAAGATTATCTATAGTGAGTACTTACTTAAATCTTACAACTTTCATC
Source organism: Erythroxylum longipes (assembly GCA_027563885.1). Classification (NCBI taxonomy): domain Eukaryota; kingdom Viridiplantae; phylum Streptophyta; class Magnoliopsida; order Malpighiales; family Erythroxylaceae; genus Erythroxylum; species Erythroxylum longipes. The sequence continues at coordinate 6,510,497 of JAOQMS010000179.1, forward strand.
TTAATTATAATCATAATTAAGAAAAATTGCTTACATAAATACTTGGATCTTTATAAGAATTTAGCTCCTTTTGCATGCCCAATGACTTAAATGTTCTACAGTACATAAATATCTTGAATAATGCAAAGAACTATATCAAGTTCATTAAAGAAGTTATTGATCTAGTTAATCATTTCTACTAAATAAAAAACGTATTGTGGCCTAATTAGCAACCATTGCTACATTGGAACCTTTCCAATCTTAAAATGATATTTTTCTAAGTAAATGAACCTTAATTAGTATTTACTTCTAAAGTTATATCCTTATCATCTTAAACTTAAATATCAACTTATACATAGAGTAATATATATCTTTAATACTTCACAGGTATCTAATATCTCAAATACTAAACATCTTTAGTACATTATCTATATACTTAGACTTAGAATAGGTGAACAATGACCAATCTATCTCTATAAATCTAATTCTCATAATTAAGTTGTTACTTTTTCATATCTAATAAGAGTTGTTCTTAGACACTTATGCTTTCAACAATTGAAAGTTAGAATTATTGTTCTCTATAAGCAATATGTCTCCACGTACTCCTACTGAAGAGGACAACTATACTCCCACTAACCTTCTTGTAGGCTTGATAAGTTCACAATCATCTTCAGAACAAACTCTTTAAATTCATCATAAAAGTGAATCTTTCAATGTCTCGTAGCCTTTGAATTATACATCAAATGTATCAATAAAGACAATAGTTCTAATTGGATGTGTTATCATGAGATTTGAACTATGTTACTCTCACTACTTATCTTGAGAACCATTCTTCTATAAGTATACATTCAAACAAACAACTTGTTCAACAGGTTTATATCCAACTTTTTAGATATCTCATAATCTTTTATTATCCAATTTAATTCTAAACTTAATGGATAATGCATACTTCAAATAAGCATTACATCATTAAATCATTAACTTTAACTATTTCAAAGACTTAACATTTCATATCTAATATGAAATCTTGCTAATTGATTCATTTGGAAATATTAAAGTAAGTCATTGTTCTAGGCATAGTTATAGAAGAAATAATATTGCATTATATAATGTTTCATATTGTATTTTATTCCTTACATAAATCCATACTCTTATGAAATTGTATTATGAAGGTATTTATTGGAGAATCTCATTCCCTGTTAGTAACCAAAATTTGAAACTCACCACAACGATCTCATCGAAGTGCTTCAACATTCTCAATGCTTAATTTCTACTTAGATTTGAAATTTTCAAAATTTTAAATCATTATTTCTTTTAATACATATGACTATATCAAATAAAGTCATTAGTAATCTAATTAAATATAAGTATCATTCATTTATGAATTGTTGTTCCATATAATACATCACATGGATAAATTTAATAATTCAATAACATCATCATCCTTTCACCAATGGTTGATTTATTCATTCTTCAACTCGACAAGTTTCATAAGTTTCATAAGTTTCATAATCAAAAGGATACATATATCCTAATGTATAATTTTATGATTCTCGTTATGTTGATTTAACTAATATTGTATAAAAGGATAGTCTCGGTTATCCAACTTTATATTCTTGCCACTTATGTTAAGCATAAGTCTCCTTTGATCCAACACATACAAACTATTTATATAAACTTGGATCAACTACTTTTACTCAATAATCTATTTCTTATCACATTTTGAACATTGTAATAATGTTGAATCTAAATTCTGTATCAAAACTCATAAGCATGAACTAGAAATACATATGATCTCTATCATTTTTCTTCTTATGACAACTATTATCATATTATAACAAAGCCTTTAATTAATGTCAATGTTTATGCTTTTAATAGGTTAAATTAAGTAGAACAATTCTAACAAAGTACTATACCTTTCAGCTCTACTCCACACAACTTCTTGCATTTTGCTATCATGGTATTGACATATATCTTACATGTTGTCATTAAAGTTTATGAGACATTAATCAACTCAAAATGTCAATACATTTTGTTATCTATATGATTTTGACATATCCCTAAAACTTTGTTACCAAATCATCAACAAGGATTATAGCAAAATGTGCATAATGGGCATACAAATTTTCTTTTCTAACTTTGATAACTCTTCCCAAACATATCTTATGTCCAAGAAATTTGGTTCGCTAATTTAGTATCAGTTATACTAAATAAGGTAAATTTTACTCAGAACAAAATATAAATGTAAGAAAAGTAAGTAATTAATTATATGTCATGATTACCAAATGAGATTAGGACTTTAATCATGTATTTTGTTGCTCTCACTATTTTACTTGAAATAATAGCCCTCAACATGTACTTAATATCTGTCGAGGGATTTAATTTCCTTCGTCTCATCAAACACAAAATTGCATGTGAAATATCACACATATAAAACATACAATTTAGCATTCATCCTATATATGTATATATCAAACATATAAATAAAGTATGCAACTTATGCATTCATAATCAAATTATATGTATAAAATATCAAGTTTTGTTTGATTCTGATTATTGATCTTCATAATCTAAAATAATAGTTTCAACTCTTTGGAAAAACTAAATTAGATTACACTCATTGATTCCTAAAATAAATTCTTATTCTAAATAGAAATTAAATTTGATTTGAAAACAATTTTCAAATCAAATTGAAAACTATTTCTAATTATCTTGACTCTTTTAATAAAACTTAATTGAAAATAATTTTTAGTAAATTGTACTTCTTGCTTATTATAATTTAAAAAAAATCCTTTTTCAAAATTATATAAATAACACATTATAATCCAATTAAAAAACTACATCTAATCTCATTAGAAATTATTTTTCTTTAATTAGAAAACTATTTTTAATATTAAAACGAAACTATTTTTAAAATTAAATGAAACATTTTTCAAATTTAATTAAGAAATTCCTTTATATTATTTATTTAGAGGTTAATTTCTTAATTAATTACAAAATCTTTATTTAATAAAATAGAAAATTATTTTCAAAAATATTAAAGAAAGCTCCTTTTTTTGATAAATAAATGAAAAAAATTTCAAATTTTGATCAAGAAAATATCTTTTCTAATAAAAAGAAACTTATTGTTTGTAAATAAGGAAACAATTTCTAAATAAATAGAATAATAATTGTCTAAACAAATAAATCATAAATTTAATTTATCTCAATCAAATTGAAATAAAAAATTTTAATTAAGAAACATCTTTCTTAATTACTTAAAAAGCACTTTTTTTTAATTTTATGGAGTCTAATTAAATATAATTAAGATTAATTATTAATCTTAATTATATTAAGAAAAATAATTCCTTTAAGTTTATAATTGACTTGATAATTAATTTAAATTAATAATTCAACTCCTTAAAAAATTAAGTTAAATTTCAAAATATTCCTAATAAAATCACTCTTTGAAAACAATTAGAAAACATTTTTCTAAATTTATTAGGAAATTAAACCTACTTAAGTTTAATAAAACCACTTTAATTAAAATTTGGCTTAAAACCATAAATAAAAGGGGAAAATACCAGTCTTGCGTGGCCAGACATTGGCCAGAAGATTTTTTGTGTGGGGCCCATCGTTTTCAGAATAGGATGTCTGGTTTTGTTTTACGCCGCGTGGTTTCCTCTTTGTAATGCTCATAAACGTCAGGCCACCCATGTCTGACGCCTTCATCTGTGGGCGACGATGGCCGTTGCCAGTGGTGACGATCGCCCTTTGCCAGTGGTTGCGTCACCAGGTGACGCTTACCTATTTGGAAACCATTGTCGACAGCATGCGACAGCCCCAAGCCACCCCAAGCCAACACACAACGCAAAAATAACCGACGCCGGCAACGCAGATCAACGATAGCCAAAAACACAAAACGCATACACCTTTTATGCTTTCCATAATTTTCAAAAATCAACATTCAAAACGCACATTTAATTTTCCAAAAACATAGGAGCAAAAATTTCCAAAAGCACAATCTAGTTTTTTTTTTTTCCCTAAAGAACAAACCCAAGCATATTAGGTCATGCGTTTCAATAAAACAAACACAAAACCCAAACGCTTTCCAGCCACCAATCTCTAGGAGCCAGACTACCAATTCCCAAGCAAGACCCACATAATAAAAATACGCAAATTGCAGTCCAGAAAATAAACTCAGATCCAGATTACACGCCCATTCTCCACATGAGGTTTAGCCTTATTCCAATCGCCAATAGTTGGTGACCGCATCAAGGCATATTCCACAAACAAATCAACACACAAAACAAACGAACTCCCAGATTTGTGTTGTAAATCTGAACCTTTCCAAAATTGTTCTAGGTTAAGATTTACCGTTTCTGGGTTTCGGTGTTTAACCTGAACCGTTCAGATTTCATACCAGAATCTAATTCGGTTTCATATGAAACCTTTTTAGATTTAATTTGCAAAATTTTTGTTATTAAATTCCAAAATTATAACCAATAACAATCAAACATATTTTAATTAAATTATAAAAATAAAATTTGACTTTAATACTACTGTTGAGAAACTGGGACAGAATCCACTCTCGACCATAGCAGAATAATCACTAAATTTTTTCACAAGTTGGTTTCCCAAAAATCAAGACCAATTTAATTCTATAAAATGATTAACATTGAATCATAATAAAGCGTGAATCTAAATTCATACCTTATTTCAAAGTTTGATCTTTGTCTTGTCGTATTCTTCGAACAGTTTTCAAAATCGATCTGTCTCAACTACTATAGCTACACAAATGTCCAACTTTTAATGGTATTCATAGAATGGGTTGAGAGAACTCTGTAATTCTTACAAAGAGAGTTAAGCAAGAAGTGTTAACTCCATAAAGCCTAAGCCTATTTATAATAATTTTCAGATGTTTTAGTAATTTAATTAAAATTAAATTCTAATTTCAAATAAACTTTAATTAAAATTTTTGGAAACTTTATGAATAATTCTAATTAAATATCAATTATGCTCAAATAAAATCTAATATATAATATCTCATATTGATCATTATTTATTAAATATCTCACATTTAATCATAAAGTTTCCAAAACTTTACAATCAAATCCAACTTGATTAAATTAACTTTGTTCTCTTCAACCAATTTTATATGTGAGACCTATTAAGTTCCCAAATATATTAGCAATGATTGCAAATTATAATTATAATTCATAATTAGAATTAGATAAATTAAAACTTCTTTTATTTTAACTTTAATTCTACAGTTAAACAATTTATAATAACAGATAAAGATTAGCGTCTAGCAACGCATCATGGCTACTCAAATATTTTGGAATGTCAAAGTGGTTTTGACTAATCTTTCCATGCATGATTTTTTCATATAATTTAATCCTTTCATCATATAATGTTCCGATTAGACAGAACATGGAATTAATGTCTACTTTTTTTTTATTTCAATCATATTAGTTCTCTGTCATTAGCTATCGATTCAATTAATGACATTTGTAAATTCTTTACAAAGTGTCATTCTACTTTAGATAAGAATTTTCCAAATCAATACTAATCGAGAATAACGAAACATTCTCCTTACTTACTTTAAGGTGATGAATCCTATCTTGATTACATAAACATAACTACCTCTATATAGTTTATGCTACATCTAATGATTACCGATTGACCTTCTTTATAACTCTTACTTTAAGATCAATGCCTTTCCTTTCTTCACTTCAAGAGTAATAACTTTGAACGATTCTTCCAGCAAGCATTACGAGGAACAATATTTATGTAGTACACTCCATATAATCAATATATAATTGAATGAAATGAAGAACTTATATTTTAAATGAGCAACCTAATCTCTTCATTGTTATAAACTTCATATCTTGAGGGAACTTTAATCTTTTTATTCTTCTTTTTTTGTAAAGCTTACTAGGATCATAATCTTGGACCTTTTCTTGAAAGGATATCAAATTGTGTTGTGACCTTCTCTTTTATATAGTTAGCATTTTATAGTCATAACTTACTTGATGTTGTTTTAAAAAGAGGTGTTATTTATGGATGTCAATGGGCCGGGCCGGGCTCGGCCCGGCGGGCGGAGGGCGGGCCGGGCCAAACCCAGCCCCTTTATATTTTGTTAATATAAAAAATACAAAACAACGTAGTTTTAGACAAAACGACACTGTTTTGTTAGGCCGCAGGCCGGCCCGTGGCACGCACGGGCGGACCATGGTCGGCCCGCAACCCGGGCCAAAAACAAGCCGGGCCGGGCCGGGCCGAAATTGACATCCCTAGTGTTATTTCTGTCTCCTCTTTTCTTCTTTTTTGTCCTTGACCTACCAAATATTTTCTTAACATATGAGGTAAGAATGATTCCTGAATAGTTTGGGGTAAAATTTTGATCCTTATATATGTTGCATCATTTTTAGATAATTTATTGATTATTTTGGTTGTTTTAATTGGTGCACTAAGCAATCTTCTAGTTTCTACCCCAAAACAATGTAGCTCTTATGACATGACAATATGGAATGCTTAACATATTCTAAGTTTTATACAAGTAACTTTTTTTGTTCAAAAGCACCTTGTATCTCTCACATTTGCTAATTTCAAAGCCACTTACCTCTTTCCAAACCACTTTCAAAGAAAGAAAAACCCTCTTCTTGGTTTATATTCAACTTATTCCTAATATTATAACATATCCCATATATCCTCTTATTATCCCTATTCTTTTAAAGTCTTGCGATCATATAAACTTTATTAAATACTTATTTGAAGCCTCTATGAATGGCTTTGCTCCTTCAAATTTCATATACAATACAAATTCTAAACATAAATATTCAGGATCAGGATAATGGTTCTTACTTTTTTGTCTAATTAAATCTGACTATCATTAAATTTAAGGTCATATCCAAATAGATGACTGTCTTTTTCATCTTACTCGAATAAAATGATCTCTTCATCTTCATCAACCTATAAAATTGAATGCCTTTCAATTTGATACTATGTTCTTGATAATTTAGTTATTCACTTCTTATCTTTGATGCCTCAAATTCAAAAAGGGTCTTTCTAAGCCTATTAAAATAAAACTGATGGATTTATGAGCTTGCTTCTCTCAACTTCTTGTCCTCTAACAAATACTTCACTGCCAACTTTAAAAATAAATATTTTTTTACAAAGTTCATCCTTACTTCAACCTCCCACTTATAACTCTTTGGACTAATTATGAGCATCATCACCATCTTTATCTTTATCTTATGAAATTACGCCAACCACATCTAATATTATTTTTTAAGAACTTTCACCTTTCAAGAGTTTACTAATAGAAACATTATAAATTGGTTGTTGCTTATTATAATAGTACATATTATACTTGAAAATGACTCATTGCCTCGTTAACTTCAACTTTTTTAGTAAAGACGCCTTTACCTTTATCCAAATAGTAACATAAGCCTCCATCTTTTTAACACCCTTTATTCTAACTACAACTATTTAGCCAACTTAGCATTTTTAGGGTGGTATTGTCATTTTTTGAAATCCTTAATCTAGACTTTAAGTTTGATTAAGATAATTTTAAAAATATATGCTTTATGTAATCACATTTTTTATGTCTTTTATATTGCCCTTCACATCCTAAAAAAATATCTACATTAGCAATTTTAAGTTAGTCCACTATGCCACTAATATATTCAATAGGTGGATTCCCTTTGAGTAACTCACCATAGTGTATGTTCATTATCCATCCTAATCCACCCTAACAAATTCATAAAAGGCATAAATATTTAATATACTTATTAACAAGCTATACATAAAAAGTGATATATTTTGAATATCTAAAATCACAACACTCTTAAACTAAAGTAGAGGCCATATGCAAAAAGGCTATAAGAAACTAATTATTTGATTCGCTCTTAAATCATAATACACTTACGATGGTAAGATTGAAGTCAAAGATAGAGTTTAATAACTCAATGTTGAAGGAAATAGTAACAAGGACAAATATAAACAAAGTAGGAAGCTAACTAACCCAATTATTTGTAAATTCCAACATATAGTAATTGAAAAATAGAAGGAAGAATCTCAATACCATGTGATATCCTCTATATTCAAGCAGAGAGGAAAAGAGAAAGAGAGAGAATAAATAAAGAAAAATAAAAAATAAAATTCCCAGAAATTAAGTAATAGAAAATTGCCTAGAAACCAATAACACTTGTGATTATTTTGCATATCATAAACATAAAACCTCTAAAACAATTGATTAACTAATACACAAGTTGGGATTCATTTTACCAAGATTTTTAGAAAATGATGGTTTCTGTTGAGATTCACATTAGTTTTTGTGGTTGAAAAGGGAAACTGATGATCGTCCTTGAGATTCACATTGACTATTATGGTTAAAAAGAGAATTTATCATTTTTGGTAGTGCATGTGAAGGACTAATAAATGCTTATTTTACTATAATTACATACCCATGTTTAATATGTTTTGTTATTTAACAGTTTTATAGTATTTTTGGCACTTAATTTACTATAACTGTGTTGTAGGTGATAATTACCTTCTTGGACTAAAAGAAGAAGAATTTGGATGAAATCGTGGCATAAAACAAAGATTTAAAGCAACTTGGAGATACACACCCGTGTATATGCTTGTGTAATTCTCTGTAACCAGGTAAAGTTAAGGTTTTAGGTGTTTTTGGAGCTATATGGTCACCTACATGACTGTGTAAGTAACCGTGTATATCCCAAAGATCATAGTTTTTACTATAAAAGGACATGAACAGAGGCAAATATAGAGGGGGCAAGTTTAAAAGTAATTTTTAGTCATAATAAACATATAGAGGTGACAATTCTGATCAAGGAAATTTTGATAGATAACAACAACCAATCCAACTTGCAAGAAGATCCATTAGAAGAAAAAAAGAGATTTAGAATTATAATTTCTTTGTTTTCTAGTTCTTCTGCATATTTATCTTTGATTTTGTTTTCTATGAGCAAGAACTAAATTTTTTTAGTGCCTAGGTGTGATGAACCCTACGTTATGGTAACAATATGATTTGATCTTTTATTTAATGCGATTTTATTAATTGATTTATTGAGATTCAATTATGCGTTTTATTTTTGTTCTAGATATCCAGAATATTAGTTCATGATTTGATTTCATATGATTGAGAATGAGAAATCCTTTTATGTAAATAAATCTACCATAATTGGAAGGAGTTGCATGCAAACCTAGAGATAGGTCAATATAAATCCTCTAAATTAGGGTCAAATCTAATAGTGAAATTTATAAATTGATAATGCAATTTTAGGGGTTTTAACTAGAAAGATTTCTATTAATTAACTAATAGATTAATTATTAATAGTACTGAAGATTTCTATTAATTAACTGATGGGTTAATTATTAATAGTCTTGAGAAAAATACTAATATAAGATAGAAATTTTTACCGTCTAATAATCAAAAATACAATTGCATGATGAACAATTAATATTTAGGGATTCTTAGGAGGATTCATTATCTAGGTACTGTTTATTTTATCTAGACTTTTCCAAGAATTTTTTGTCTTAAGTTCATTATTGTCTCAATCATAGTTAGTTATTTAGTTTAATTTTTAATTAAATCCATAATTTAACTCGATAGTTAGATAATAGAAAAAAAGATAATTACTAGTACTTACAGTCCTTGTGGAATCGACTCTTACTTGCCTGTGCTACCTATTTCTACACCGTGCACTAGTAGTTTTAACATTAATAAATTTCTTATAAGCAAAGAAATTAGATCAACCAAGGACATTAGTGACACTTTAAGGTAAAACAAACAGAAAGTTTTGATTTTTAGCTTTAGGTTAGGATTTTTATTTTTGAAATATTATTTATGGTTAATTTAAGTTTTTCTTCATTTTTTAATTTTATTCATATGTTCAGAAAGGCATACTAGAAACTAGCATGTTTACCCATATTATATTTTAGGCATGCCATATTAACAAAGGCCGACAAAAGTATTTGATTAAGTTAAAAAAATTGAGATCAAGGATTACAACAAGAATCTTTGATATTGGAAGTCATAAATAGGAAAAATTAAAGTTAGAGAACAAAAAATATGGTTATTTTGCTTAATTAAAGATCATTTATCTATTTTGTCTTTTGATGATTAATTCAATATTGTTCTTGTTTATTTTTATTTAATGAAAGGCTTATAAAGGAATCTGCAAAGCCTAAAGGATATAGTTTCACAAAATTCTGGTTATACTGTAATTGCTTTGAACTGTATACTGTCAATTTTTTAGCACAAACGAAAATAGAAAAATTAAATGCGAAATAAAAAAATCAACACCTGAAATTTGTTAACACAGTTCAGCACACCTTCTTATCTTAATACTTTCACTAACGATAATAGTGTTATACAAGGTCTTACAAAGTCGACTTACTCAACTCTCGACACTATCCCTCATCCTCACAACTTGTGAAAGTATTTCACACCCAATAACACGACCGACTCGTGCTAACCTCAACAGAGGATTTTCTGAACAACTTTTAATAATAAAGATAACAGACTAACAACTCAAGTGATTAAAAATAATAACGAACATACCCGAATAGACTTAAGATAAGAAAAAACAACTTACCTAATTAATTCAGCTCCTTTAATGACAAATCAGAAAGTTGTTCGTCAATGATACTGTAGTATTCAGCTGCTAGAATTTTCAAACTTCACTTCCAATAAACCAGAAAATAAATCTGCTGCAAAACTCCCAAAGAATACCCTCAATTGTTGTTGAATAGTAGAAGAATATACAGTTACAAAAAGTCACGAATCACCTAGCTAAAAACACAAAAAAGCCCATAAAAGAAAATCACAACTGTTGCACACCCGCAATTAATGACAATATAACTAAAGAAAATGCAGCACCAACAACATAGCCTGGGGTCATGATCCACCTGAAAAATCTAGCTCTAATGACAGAGTTTAGGTTGAGTGATACGCCTGAAACATTCATAGCAGGTAGAGTTTTATTTTAACACAAACAGCAACTAAACATTATTGAAAATCACCCTTGAAATCCCAGTTGCCAAGTCATCCAATATTTGTCATTTTTTCTTTCTAAAAAAATGGCATTCAGTCCACTACACACGTGAATCCCAACCATATTACATCTGTCATAATCAATTCAAAATTCCAAAAAATTTGAATCCTTAGATAGCCATAATCTCAAAAATATGTTATCTATTTGAATCGTATCTTAATTAGGATTTTAAACCTTATTAAACTTATCTTAAAAGAGTCCCACATAAATCCACTAGGTCCAATTATCAAATAATGTCCAAAATTAAATAATAAGATGTCAACATATATCTTAACAGAATAAATTTGAAAGGAGTGCAAATTTTATATTTAGATTCTATGCTAAACTCAAGAGTAACTTACATGTAAGCTGGTACTTTATAACTTAAAATTTTATATCGTGTCATTTATATTTTACATTATTTAAAACTTGTTATAATCTCAATTCAAAAATGCACATTACAGTTCCAAGTTTGCATTTAGTTCCATAAACTTGTACTAGTTTTCGTTTATTGCTCTAATTCGTACTTAAAATACTTCATGACCATAACTTTCTCAATATTGAGCAAATATATATATTCATATATCATTAATTAACAACCAATCTTATTACACTTATTATTTCAAAGCAACGTTAAGCAATTTAATTTTAAATATTATTGGCTAGAATAACCTTTTATTACCCATTTTAGTTTTAAACTTAATGGATAATGTATGCTTCAACTAAGTATCACATTCCTAAATCATTAACTTTGACTCTTTCAAAGACTTAGTATTTCATATCTAATATGAAATCTTTCTACTTGTTAAATTGGAATTATAGAAGATAAGTTATTGTACTAGGCATAGTTATAGAAGAAATAATATATGCATAATACAATAACTCATATTGTATTTTTCCTCCTTATATAAATCCATACTCTTATGAATTTAGTTATGAAGGTATTTACTAAAAAAATCTCATTTCTTATAGATAACCAAAAATTTAAAACTCATTATATCAATCTCATCAAAGTGCTTCCGCATTCTTAATGCTTAATTTCTACTTAGATTTAAACAATTTGAATTTTTTAAAATTTTAAATCATCATTTCATTTAATATATATTACTCTATCACATAAGGTTAGTAGTAATATAATGAAATATAAGTATTATCCTTTTATTAATTGTTATTCGATCTAATACATCACATGTATAAATTTAACAATTCAATAACATCATCATCCTTTCACCAAGGGTAGATTTGGTTAATTTTCAACTTAACAAGTTTCATATGATTCATAATCAAATGGATATGAATGTGACTTTATAATTTTCGTTATGTTGATTTAACCAACATGACATAAAAGGATAGTCTTGGTTATTCAACATTTTATTCTTACCACTTATGTTAAACACAAGTTTCCTTTGATCCAACACGTACAAACTATTTGTATATAATTGGATCAACTACATTTACTTAACAATCTGTTTTTTATCATGATTTGAACATTATAATAATTTTGAATCTAAATTCAGTATCAAATACTCATAAGCATAGAATAAAAATACATATGATCTCTATCATATCGAGTATAGGCAAGAAAAATTATGCAATTTTTTCTTCTAGTAATAACTATTATTATTCTATGGCAAATGCCTTTAATTGATGATCATGTTCGTACTTTTTGTAGGCTAAATTAAATGGAACAATTCCAATAAGGTATTATACCTTTCAGCTCTACTTTAAGCAACCTTTTGCAGTTTGCTATCATTGTGTTGACAATCCTCTAATATTATGAGACATTAGTCAACTCAAAATGTTAATAAATTTTTTCATCTATATGATTTTGACATATCTCTAAAACTTTGCCACCAAATCCTGAATAGAGATTATAGCAAAATAACGTAATGGGCATACAATTTCTATCTAACTTTGAGAACTCTTCTCAAACATATCCTATGTCTAAGAAATTTGATTTACTAACTTAATATCAACTATACTAAACAAGGTAAATTTCACTCAGAAAATTATAAATGTAATAAAAGCAAGTAATTAATTATATGTCATGACTATTGAATGAGATTAGGACTGTAATTATGTATTTGGTTACTCCCACTATTTTATTCGAAATAATGGTCCTCACTGTTTTTCAGAAAATTATTATAATCTTTCTAGTCGGCTAAGATCCTATTCAAATATAGTTGATTTGGAGTTTGCTCGGTAAACCAACTAACCTTAAATTAGGTAGATAATAACTTTATCAATCACTTCTCATGTGACTCCTAGATCTGTTAGCTGACAACTCTTGTCAAAACATATTTTATATGTTATTCCTAACCCTGCCTCTAAATTCATATGATCATGAGTTCGCTCATTTAAATCACACGAATTAGATAAGTAGAACCAATTTTCATAAGACTAAATATGTTCGAGTTAAAGCGATTTGAGTTTTGCTCAACATGCCTGACAATAAATAGAACTCTAGTTTATTCTTATAACAATAGAAGGCAACAATCACATTCTCAACGTATACTTATTATTTTAATGAGGGATTTATTTTGTTTGTCTCATCAAACACAAAATTGCTTGTAAAATATCACACATATAAAACACACACACACACACACACACAAAGATATATATATATATATAAAGTATGCAACTTATGTGTTCGTAATCAAATTAGACGCATAAAACATCAAGCTTCACTTGATTCAAGTTATTGATCTTCTTAATCTAGAATAATATTTTCAACTCCTTGAAAAAAAATTAAATTATATTAAACACATTGATTCTTAAATAAATTAAATTTCTATTCTAAATAGAAATTTAATTTGATTTGAAAACAATTTTTAAATTCAATTGGAAACTATTTTCGATTATCTTGACTCCTTAAACAAAATTTATTGAAAACAATTTTCAATGAATTATTCTTTTACTTATTATAATTTAGAAAAAAATCCTTCTTTTTCAAAATTATATAAGTGACATATTCTAGAAAACTATTTCTAATTTAATTAGAAATTAACATTTCTAATCTCATTAGAAATTACTTTTCCTTAATTAGAAAATTATTTTCTAATATTAAAAGAAATATGCTTTCAAAATTAAATAAAACTCTTTTAAATTTAATTAAGAAAGTCCTTTATTTTATTTATTTAGATATTGATTTCTTAATCAATTAGAAAAATCTTTCTTTAATAAATTAGAAAACTATTTTCAAAATATTAAAGAAAGCACAATTTTCTTAATTAATAAATGAAAACATTTTTTAAAATTTATTCAAGAAATTTTTATTTTTTCTAATAAATCAATAAATTTATTATTTATAAAAAAGAAAAAATTTCTAAATAAATTGAATAATAATTCTCTAAGTTAATAAAATCATAAATTTAATTTATCTCATTCATATTGAAATAAATAAATTTAATTAAGAAACATCTTTCTTAATTATTTAAGAAAACATTTTCTTTTATTTTAATGAATCTAATTAATTGATATCAATCTAATTGAAAATAATTAACTCTAATTTTAGACATCATTTTCTAAAATTAATTAAGAAACAATATAATTATTAATCTTAATCATATTAAGAAAATAATTACCCTTGAAAAATTAAACTAAATTTCAAAGTAATCCTAATAAAATAAATTAACCTTTTGAAATCAATTAGAAACCACTTTTCAAAATTATTAGGTATTTAAACATACTTAATCTCAGTTAAACTAATTTAATTAAAAGAAGACTTAAAAAACGTATTAAGAATCAAATTAATAATATGTGGTCACGCGCCACAATATTTTCTGTTATGCATGTGCAGTGCACGTGCCTAGGTCAACGAAGTACAGTTTACTAGCGCGTGCACTGCACGCATCCGTAGCTTCTTCCTCAGTTGCCTGTCCTACATGAGGGACCATCATTTTGAGATTTAGGGTTTCGTTTTCGTGCCGCCTCTGCTCGCTGTCTCCAATCTCTGGTGATGTGACTGCATCTGGAGCTCTCGGAGCCCTCCACGCTTCTTCTGAGACCGCTGGAAACTTCTTCTCCGACGCTGCCATTTGGTCTTTTGCTTCTGTTGCGCCTTCACTTGAGCCTCCTCGCCACCGATGCCTCCTTACATCGCCATCAACCAACAACGTCCCACAGCGCCGGATGAAACGACAGCCTCAGGCATCGCGCGACGCTGCTCTTCACATCCGGTAGCCACAACTCAAAGAATACACGATTTCAGAAACTCATCCCAACCAAGCAACCAACACACAAAAATAAAGCACAACCAGCTAGCACCAGATTTTCAACGCCATAAAGGTCCAAATTCCAGCAGCCACAACACAAAAAGGACAACCAGAAATTGCAAGCATACAAAACGCAACCCACCATCGTTCACAAATGTGGTATAACCTTATTCCAGTCGCCAATACCAAGAAAAAAATACAACAAATTGCATATTCTTATTTTTGGGTCTTCGGATGAACTTTTTAGCTACAATTTATTATTTAACTCTTAAACAGTTATTAATATAAACCTTTAGATTAAAATTAATCAGATCTAAATCTGATTTTTTGAGCTTTAATTTTAATTCCAAAATTGAATATCAATAACAATCACATAATTTAATCAAATAACATAATTAAAGATGACTATGAGATTACTATTAGACGAAATCTGATTTTAACAGTAATGAAATAATTACAAATTTTTTTTGTATTTTAATTTCTCAAAAATGAAGATTACTTTAATTCTATAATATGATTAATATATAAATCAAAGTATGAATCTTAATTCGCATCTTATTTCAAAATTTGGTCATTTTCTTTTCGTATCGCATGAACCATTTTAGAAGTTGATCTATTTTAATTGTCGTAGTTGTACAAATATTTTACCTCTAAGGAAAGACATAATTTGTGTTAGTTTTTTACATTCTATTGATGTCTAATTTTAATAGAACAATGACTAGAAATAATTTAGGGATAATACATAAATATAACATGAATATCATAACTATAATTAAATTATAATTTCATTTGCAATATATAATTATCCTGTAAATTTTATCATACACATCTAAATATGTATAAAATAAAAATATTTTAAAATTATTTTGTTACTAAACTATAAATACTCAATTGACTGTTTTACATAAAGTAACACAAATATTTATTACAAGGGCAATTTTTGCCTAGCCATTGACGAACGTCTCACCAACAGTTATGAATATTAATTTTTTTAATACAAAAGAAAGAAAACTAAAAAAATGCTACAAAACTAGATCAGTCGTAAGGTAAACCCCGGAGAGACAAAGTTCAGCTTCGATCTGAAACTAAAAATAGCATCGTGGTTGGCAGAGACTCTGTAATAATGTGCAACCCTGGGTATACGTGCATAGCTTCAACTGCCAGACCATCGGCGCTTGTATTCCCCTCCCGATAGACATGTTGAAACTGCACCTCCCAATCACACTCCAGCAATGCACGGATCTCCTGCACCAAAACAGAAGTCACAGTCAATAAGCATCCGGAAGGGGAAAGTGTATTGATGACTTGGAGCGAGTCTACTTTCAAAATGATCTTCCGGTATCCAAGGTCCCATGCCACTGTAAGCCCTGCGTGAACCCCTTTTAATTCGGCGACCAATGGCGAGCATGCTTCAAACTTATGGAGAAAGCCCCCACAGCATTGGCCATGACAGTCCCTAAGCAGGCCCCCAGCCATGCTGACAGAGGATCTAGAAAACACCGAGCCATCGGTGTTAACTTTAGTCCAGCCCTTCGGTGGTAGCCAGCTTACTAGTGTCCCTACAGGCAATCCTCGTAGGTGAGTTACGCAACCCGTCACTGTGTGAGCCCGGCCGATCTAAGACACATACTCTAAGACGATGTGATGTCCCGCGTCGGGCCACTCGAGTCCCTCCTTAAATATACTTTTGTTACGCCATTGCCAGAGATACCAACACGAGACCCCAAAAATGACTGTCCAGTTGACTCCCGGTATAGTGCTTTTGTTTGTCAGGTTAGACTGTAGTCATTGCTCTATGGTCCCTTGGCAGGAGGACGCCGCTTGCAATACAGGGGATCATTTCTGCCAAAAAATCTGGACCTTGTGACAATCACGAAAAGCATGCAATGCGGTCTCTTCGTGACCACAGTGCGGGCAATTACTGTCGGAGGCGATGTGCCGAAGAACACGCTGGTGATTTGCCAGAAATTTGTTGCTTGCTAAGATCCATAGAAAGGCGCGAATCCACTGTGGCCCTAGCCACTTCCAAATGATATTCCATAATGTGTTTGAGGCCGCGGGATCGGCCGCTGTAATTAACTTATAAACAGATTCCATCATGAACTTTCCTTGTGGACCGGGGCCCTATACAACTTTATCGGCTTCCGCCTCAGTTGATGGAGGTCGTACCGTTGCGATGACCACGCATAAGTGATCGGGAAGATATGGAGTGATCAAGTCCCATTTCCAATTGCTATCCCCGCCACATACTCGGCCACGTACGTGTACAACAGCCTTTTAGAAAGGGGGTTCACAGTCTCATTTACTAATGGACCCTTGCCGGTTAACCATTGGTCAAACCAGAATTTTGTCCGTTGCCTATTACCCAAAGTCCATTTAATACCTTGTCAGACATGATCCCACGTAGTTGCCATCCCTCGCCAAAGGGTCGACGTCCCAGTGGTAGGTAGTGTGTGAGGGATATGGGGATCGTTTAGCCGATATTTAGCTTTGAGCACCTGGACCCATAAAGTTGTGGGTTTGGTGAGCAACTCCCATCCCAATTTAGTGAGATAGGCGTCATTGGTGGCTCGAATGCGTTTTATACCTAGGCCCCCAGCTTTCTTTGGTTGACAAACCACTTCCTAGTTGACTAGGTGGGTTGCCCGCTTCTCATTATGGGACCCCCAAATAAAGGCCCGCATGATTTTTTCCAACTCATCACAAAGATGTCGGGGTAACCGTACAGTTTGCATAGTGTAGGCGGGAATCGTGGAAATCACATATTGAGTTAAGGTAACTCGTCCAGCTAGTGACAGTTCCTTGGCTCTCCACCCCGCTAGTCTGTGCTGTACCCTATCGATGATATACTGATAGGTATTCCTTGTGGTGCGTTCATGAATCAACGGGACCCCTAGATACTTCCCCAGGTTATTCGTCAGTTGGATTTGCAATGAGCGGCTAATGATGCGTGCTAGGTCTGGCGGCACGTTCGGGGAGAAGTAAATGCGGGTTTTGGCCTGATTCACCTTCTGTCCTGACATGCCGTAAAAATTCGCCAGGATTGTAGAGACTCCTATCACCTGTGCCTCCGAAGCTTCACCAAATAAGACAAGATCGTCTACAAAAAAGAAGTGTGAGATGGTGGGCCCTTATCTGTTCCATTTGAAAGGTTTCCATTGACCTTGGCCCACCGCGTGGGATATAAGGTGGCCCAGCTTTTCCAGACAAAGAACGAATATGTATGGTGATAATGGGTCCCCTTGTCGGATACCTCTGGAGGGTATGAAGTGGTCAGATAGCTGGCTATTCCACGCCACTTGCATGGAGACTGTAGTAATACACTTCATAATCAGATTGAGCAACGTGTGGAAGAACTGCTTTCGTGCGACAATAGAATGAGGCTTTTAAGTCTCATCGAACAACTCCTACAAACACAATCTCAATCCTAGAACACATTCATTAAGCTAAAAAGCTCATTCAATCCAAAAGGTAAGGAGTTCTCTAGAAACATAAAATAAGGGGGTATGAGATTGATTTTCTAGATCTTAGTTTTTTCCAAAAAATAAAAATACAGTTGTGTTTTAAGAAGTAAACCAAACACAACAAACTTCAAAAAAAAATTTCAAAAGCTCAACAGGGAGGCATTATTGAATTTTCAGAAAACCTTGGACTAAGGGGCATGCATATGATTTCCATAATCCAATCTACAAAAAAATCATTTAATAGGAAACATACACTGTTTCGAAAACAAAAAGAAATACCATGAGTGAATCACAGGCATAGCAAAAAAATAATTTTATAATTTCTCAGTTGAATCTCTTTAATTGAATAACTTAAAAAATATAAATCATAAATAAAAGAGTTAAATCGTAACTAATTTGAATTCTTGTAAATTTTCTTCTCGATCTGTCAGCTACAAGATGTTTACATGTCTAACCTTTAATTGTACCCGTAGAGTAAGAAAAAGAACTTAAACTATTTTGAAGGGAAAAGATAGAAGTACTAGCTCCTTTATACCTTTTTTTTCCTTATTTATAAAAAATACTAGGGTTTTAAACTAAAATTAAACTAATAATTATAATTAAAGTCTAACATAGTTATGACTATAATTTAATTCAGTAAAATTAAATTTTTATATTTGCTTTACAAAGTTTCTTAAACTTCAAAATTAAGTCCAACTTAATTTATATTGATTTATCCTTTTTAAACCATTTTTTATGTGTGGCTCGTTAAGTTTCTAATATGTTGAAAATGATTGTAAATTATATCTATAATTAGAATTAGATAAATTAAAACTTTTTAATTTATCTTTAATTGTCTAATTAAACAATTTATAATCATAGATCAAGATTGATATCTAGTAAGATGTTATGACCGCCTAAATATTAAGAATATCAAAGTGATTTGACTTAACATACCTATAAATGATTATAATATACAATTTAATCTTTTTTGTCATCTAATGTTTCAATTAAACATAGAACAAAGAATCGGTGTCCACTATATTTAAATCAATTATGTTTGTTCTTACTAATTACTAATTAATTTATAATTTATACTTGAAAATAAAATTTTTAAATGTCAATTCACTCTATTTAAAGATTTTATTAAATCACTTCTAATAAAAATTTGTGGAATATTCTTTGTATTTATTTTAGAGTAATGAATCTTTACTGAATTACTAAACTATCTTTAGAATTTATATTATATCCAAATACTACTAATTGAGCTACTTTAAATATATTATGCCATTAGTATTATCAAAATATAATAATCTCTATATGAGATATCTTGATAATCTCAAGTCTAAGGATCAATTATGCAACTATCATAATAAGAAAATCTACATAAACATAAGTAATTTTCCGTTCAGGATTTTTATAAACATAAGTAATGTTCCATTCATGATTTTTATAATTAATTCATTTAAGTGAACTTATTCTCTAGTAAGCAATCATATGTTTGTTTAAGTATTTATGTAATTTAATTTATGATGTCAATTACTTTGTTTTATGTATGCTATTTTTACTATTTCATCAATATCTTATCTTGAAGAAATTGTAAATAGAAACAATTTAAGAATAATATATAAATATAAATTAAATCTCATAATTGAGATTTTATTATAATTTTAATTTCATAGTAATTATTCTAAATTTTTATTTTTAGTATTAAAATATCACATATAATTAACAAAAATATATAAAGATGCAGAGTGTTTTTAATTAATTATGTCATAAAATTTATCATCAACCGATTGACTATAAATTTTAAACCAACATATATTAACTCCATCAATTTCAAATTGTTATGCAACACAAATTATTTAATTAATTTGTGAGGGATGATAGAATCCAATCAAAGTGATTGAACATGGAAATAAATATCATTAAGCTAAGAATTCTCTTTATTTTATAAAAAGTAATCAAGCAATTTGGGGTATATTATATCCTATACATGATGACTCTTACCAAATGTGTTTTTTTAGTTGCTGCTAAATCTTTTAAACTTCTTTTGGTATTTTTGAAAAAAAACTTTTATCTAAAAAATATATTTAATGATTATGATAAAAATATATAAAAACTATAATTATGATAATTTACACCCTATTTAAAATATGTGATCATTTATGGAAGCATTTGGATTTAGATTAGTAATTTACACCCTATTTAAAATCTATGATCATTTATAAAAGCATTTAGACTTCACTACAAGAAAATTATAACTTACTAACGGAACATTATCGATAGAAAAATTGCCGTAGTAAATTAGCGACAGAATTTGATTATCTATTGGTAAAATTGTCAGAAAAAATGACATTTTGCAATGAACAAAATATCTATCGGTAAAGGTGGAGGAAAATTATCCTCGCAATTTTGCCTATGGAATATAGCTATGGAATTGTGAAGGCCATCGTAAAAATAGGCAAAAATGGTTGGTGGCAAAGCATGTACCGATAGAATAAATGTTCGTTGTAAATTATCGATGAAAAGTACATTTTGTCGGTAAAAATTGAAGTTAAACGTCATTGTTGGGTCTTCGACCTCAACGTTTTTAATAAAAAGAAAACGTCATCGTTTAGTTTAAACATCAAACGATGTCGTTTTGTTTAATTTTAAACCTACCCGAAGACCTCCCTTCCCTCTCCCTTGTGTCATTTTTTCCTTGTTTTCTTCTTTGTCACTATCGGT
>JAOQMS010000179.1:6538626-6549820 GCA_027563885.1 Erythroxylum longipes
GATTTCCGTCGGTAATTGTCTAAATACAATACCGACGGAAAATATTTTCCGTCGGTAATATTTCCGAATTTACCGACTGTAAAATTTTCCGTCGGTAACTTTACCAACTGTATTAGAAACATTCCGATGGTAAATTTACATACGGGTAAGCCGCCGGTCGGTAAATGTAGCGACGGAATACGTCAGACGGTCGGTAACTTTTCGGTTGATTTTACCGACGGTTTATTTGTTCTGTCGGTAAATTTACCGACGGTAGACAGGCTTTCCGTCGGTGAGTTTAGCTACGACTGAATCTCCAACGTTTTTGACCGTCGGTTTATTCCGTTGGTAATTTTGTATACCAACGGAATATTTCTCTATTCCGTCAGTAATTTCCGTCCCTAATTCACTATTTTCTTGTCGTGCATCAATCATAAGATTATCAAATAAAATTAAATGCAAGGAAAATAAAAAATATTAGTAACTTTACCAACAGAAAAACAAAATTTGTTGGTAAAATGCAGTGAATTTATTGATAGATGACCAAAATTCATCAGTAAAATGCAATGAATTTACCGACGAATAACTAAGATTCATCGTAAAGTTAGTCGTGAATTGATCGATGGATTTGAGAAATCCGTCGGTAAGGTTACCGAAGAAGGAGCCTTGTCCGTCGTTACATTTACCGACCGAAACAAATATTCCGTCACTAAATTTATCGACAACACCAAAATTACTGTTGCTATATTTAGCGACAAAAAAGAAAATATCAATCGGTAACTTAGCGATGGAGAATTTGTACTCCGTTACCAATTATTAACTACGATCGTTTCTCGGATAACTCATTCTATCGATAAATTATGTTGCTAACTTAGCTTGTCGATAGAAAACCTTTACATTCCGTCGGTAATTTTTGTCACTAAACCTCATTTTTCTTGCAGCGCTTAGATTAGTTTGACGTGTTCCTCAAATTTATTTATTTGTCTTTTATTTTCACATTAATAGAAATATTAATTATTAAGGCCATAAAGAATTGTTTGTTTCATATGAAAAAAAATCTATTTTATTTGATGATTTTTACAGCCATTATCCTGTAGATGAAATTTACTTTCCAGTAATCTTTCTCCTAAATGGGAAAAAATATTCATAAAAATTTCTTATCAGTTCATCATGGAAGTAATATAACGTTAATCATACACACGTCATGGAAATAACATAATATCGACCATATAATCCCATTAACAGATGGAACTAGTAAAGATAAAGCTTGTAAGCCTCATCTAGTGTCCCATTAAGTCAGTAAACCCAATGATTACTTGTATAGTTTTTATTCCATACTATCCTACACAAACCGTGAAATAAGAATCAAATCAGGAAGTAGATACATTGCGTCCATACGTTACATGCATATCATATTAAGATTTGTTATTGTGTTCATTATTTTATAAAGGATGTTTAAACAGCCAACGTATGATTGATTATTTGCTAGGAAAAGACGACAAATAGGAAAAGAGATCGTGGAAAAGAAAATTAGGGCGACGTGAGTTTTGATTTGTTCGGTAAAAAGGAGCTAATGGCGGTGGCTACCTTTTCATAGACAAACAAACATGGGGTGGCTCATCCTGACGGCGATGATCAAATAAAAGTCCATTTATTTGGCTACATTGTAGATATATCTAATTAGAAGAAGGAATCTGATAACAAATTGCAGCACTTTGAAACAGATTGTTGGCATATTCATGCACAAGCAGACATTAAACCACATGCAGACATTAAAGAAGTTTAGTAACACGCAACCTTATTTTTATTTTATAGAGATTTAAATGGCATTTTGAGTATATTTAAGATAAGGTTTTTGATTTGATAATTTATTAACTGAGAAAACTGAACGAAATAGATAACATACATCCACAAACTATATGCCCTGATTTTCGTTCAAGGCACAATAATCCATCCTTTAAACGAAATTAAAGACAGTCTTAAATAATAAGTTGCATGTTAAAACTTCTGATTATATTGGGTATCTCAATTGCAGCCTATCCTATATTGGTTTTATATAGAGTGTGCCTAAGTTGCGTGCGCTCCTTTTCTTATTTCCAACGACAATTCATATCACGCTTAATACTTGGCCAACAAAGAAGCAATTCGGGATAGTGGAAATTCTAAGGTAATTTTTCTCGCTACATTTACAAGTATCAATTTCCAAAACACTCATGGTTTGCTTCATCCAATGGTCTAAATCTGTTATAGTGACTCATTGTTTAATATTTATACAACCATGTTTTGTCTCCTTTTTTTTAAAAAAAACTTTTCATCTCTTCTATTGTCTTGTAAATATATTTGAGGTTTCGTATCTTATCTTAAATAATATGTTCAATGTATTCATTAGGATTTTAATGATATTTTTAAATTATATAAATTTTAAAAATTCCTTATGTATGTAATTATATGACAACCGATTAAATTAAATTTAACTATTGAAATTCCTAACTAATATAAAATTATGAATCAAAATAAACAAATTAGATGGTATTCAACTTAGCCCAATTTAATGATTAAAATTACTAACTAATATAAAATTATCAGAAACAAAATAAATCAATTGCATTGGTATTGTTGGATTAAATTTTAGATTGGTTAATTTATAGTAACAAGAATTAAACCATGTTGCATCATGGGAACCTAAGAGCTAATTTGTGCTCTTTTTGTTTGCACGATTGATATAGTACATTAGGGTCCAACTTTTTCCTTCATGTCAAATTTTCAATGATTATTATGAACCCCTCATTGTTTGGATTTTTGAAAAAAAGAAGTCTCCTAGCCCTAGGCCAAGTCTAAAATTTTTAAATATAATTCGTCTATAAAGTTAATTAATCAAATTTGTTATTTATTATGGACAGGATAATAATTATTGGTTCTGACCAGCTACCAACTCGATGGCTATATTTTTCTACGATTCCGAGTCCGCACCTCTCCTAATATCTGGATGTATCGGACGGAAGAGTTGCTTTAAAGGCTTATTAAATGTAAGACTGACAGATATTTGCAATGCAAGTTTCTGCTGGACTAGAAAGAGACCTAGAGAGCGAACATGAACTACTGTAGAGAATAGAGAAAGAGACGGGCAGCGCTTTTGACGGTAAAAAGATAACCCCACCACCCGTTACTGTACCTGTTGTTTAAGAGATATATATAAATGTATATGTGGTATAAAACACGTCAGACCCTGTTTAGGACAAAGATAGAGCAAGAAACCAAGCAAGAAACAACTTCTGTTCAAATCTAATATATAATAATTACACATTCCCTGCTTTAAGGTTAATGCTTACAGCATCTCCTGAAAAATCTCTCACTTTCTGTGAAAAAGAAACGACTCATAGCCTGAGAGGCTGAGACTGAGAAAGAGAGGTAAAAGGGAAAGAAATAGGAAAGAGGGAGGGAAAAGATACACCCCATTTTCTCCCCTCTTTTTTCTTTTCTTATAATTTATGAATTGCTGAAGAGAGCTTTACCAGATTTGTATAAATCTTCAATCGCTTTCTCCACTCTAACTCTCACGAGGACAGTGACATTTTCTCTTCTTCTGCTCTGTGCCCTCTGCCTTTGCCCTCTTTTCGTCCTTGATTTTTGCTCTTTTTTTTTTCCTCTCTTCTTCTTTTTTTGATATACTACAGACGTATTATAGCCTGAAACATATCCTTCCTAGTAATAACATCATTCTGTTTAATTCTATCAATAGCTTTTACAGCTCTAACAACGGTGCAACTGATGATGGTTTTCGTTTAAATCTATGGATGGATTCATTTTTGTCAAGTTCTTGGCGACCTGGCATCGCAAAGAGGTACCATTACTCACTGAAAGCTGATTTGGTTTCCATAGATAATCCCCCTCATCAATAATACTATTAAGCAGTTTGGTAAGTGAGCTAAACCTAATCGTTATGTTTACTTTTCTCACCTGCTCATTCCCCATAGTATACGCTCGTAAACCTTTATATTAGATAGCGGCCACATATCCAAAAACTTGGCTCTTTTTGATGTTTAACCATAATCCTTGATTGATCTTGTGTATTAGGTTTAATAAAAGCAGAAACCTGATGACACATCCTAGATTTGTATTATATATGTGAAGACGAAATTAGGTAGATCTGTAAATGTGGTTTCAGAGATCATGTTATCGTTTCAATTAGATTTGAAATACAGTCATGTTTTTGAGTGATATAAGCCCCATGAGGACTTCTGGGTTTCTCCCGTTTTGGCAATCCAATTGTCCTTAGTGTCTTTGTTGCCCTTTCTTTTTCCTTTCTTGAGTGGTAAAAAGCTTATGGCTTAGGGTTAGGGTTCATGCAACATTATTTTCGGCTATGGTGAATTCAATCACCCAGTAATCTGAATCAGCACAATTTTCGACCACTTGAGTCGATTATGTAATTCTTACCAATACATGAAAGCAGGTTCGTGGTATACAACAGTTTTTGCAAACAATTGCAGGCCTGTGAAATTTTGTGAAAACTATTACTAGGCTTCTATTACCCTTGTTTCTTCTGCTCTTTGCCCTTCTGTGTCCCTTTGGTCGCAGTTTGACTGCAACTAGAGGACATAATCTAATTATACTCTCTCCTTATCAGCTCTCCACCTCAGTAGATGTCCTCTGTAGAAACTTAAAGTTCTGTGTCTCGCAATTGATAGTGAATGTTCGAATCATAAGGTAAACATCAGATCATATCTAGTACCTAGCAATATCACAAAGACTCGTCAATGGAAAAGACGAGACCTTCATGAATGTAGCGAGAATAAGAAAGACCGGGCATGTAGCCTTGTAATAATTGGGGTTGAAACTGTTTGCTTTCCCGGGCTGTTTGGCGAATTTGAATGATCATAAGAGTATCCAATTTGTATTCCAGCTGTTCAAGGTCTTCAACTCCCTCAAGATGTCTGGAACGTTGAATTTTTTATGTATGCATGGTTGGTGATCACTTGCGTTGTTTGAGTTTAATGTTGTTGTAGACATGTCAGTGAGATATAAAATGGCTCAAGGGAGCTTCCTCCAGTCCACTCATGGATGGGAGAAGGATTTGAATTAGCTGCCGACTCATTCATTCAAACACAGTAGGCACGGAAATTCAATTAGTTTGCTATTGTGAATGTGTGAATGATGCGGGAGATAAAATTTCATCCTTCTCTTCTCTGTGCTTGGACTGAAGGGAGCTCCCTTTTGACTTAATTCATCATCTATTCGTCGAATAAAATTGATCTTTCTTAATTTATTCCCTTTTCAAGCGCACTGATTTTGGTATTGCTTCTTACGTTTTGTAAAATGGCGTTATATTAGCTTGGAACGTATAATGATCCGTGACTTTGCAGAATTCTTAATTGTTTCATATAATGTTGTTACCTTAACCTCTGGCATTCACTTCATTTCTATGCTTTCACTTGTTGGCTGGATAACAAAATGGTAATACTTTCATTTATACTTATTTCATGTATATACGGAAGTGTATTGCATTAATGTCACCAAATTCAAATCAAATTATGGCCTAACATAGGTGAGTGGAGCTTGCCATAAGCACGGTTTTGTATAATGCTATTTTCATGCCATCTCAGGTTGATTTTCGTTGAATGTCTATAATTTTGGGAAGTTCTCTAACGTTCTTTAATCTCATGCCTTGATAAGCGAGGTTTATGTAATGTTGGTGTGTTGAGAATGAAAACGTAAGATTGGAGGTGGATATAGATGGGATAATTTATAGCAAGGCCAATTGCTAGCTTGTCATGTAGCTGGTCAGCGCGTCTTCTTAGTCCACCTATTTCTTTTTCTGACCCAACCTTACAAGTTGCAACAATGATATGTCCCATCTCTGAATATAATGTGTTCTGAATGTCCTAAAGCAAGGAATGCCTTCTTACTACGGACAACAAGCGTGGGGAAGTGAACGGGATGGCAAGTCTTTATCTGAAAGTACGATGATGGGAAGTTGCAGGAGGTTGGCAGAGGTAGCCTTTGTGGTCACGATCATGCATATAGATATATATATATATATATGCACGGGTATTTGTTGGTTAACAAAAATTCTTATCGTTACCTAAGGGACTACTGGGATAATAACAAGATCATTAGATGGATTCCCTTGTAATTTAGAAAGGTTGCTTTTCGATTTTCCTTTTCTTTTACTTATTTACAAGTTGTAAAAGGAGCTCTGATGTTACAAATTTGACCAGAAGTGACACTGTCAAACCATGTTAAATTGTGTTGTGTAAGGAAAAGCTAAAAATGCTCTGAATATGTAAAGGATGGGGAGGGAGAGAGAGAGAGGGAGGGAGGGAGAGATTTCAGGAGGGATTTGATAACAACTATGAGAAATGAGAATGCTGTAGATACGAACAAATACAAGCCAATGGTTGAGGGGTGCGTTACATATTATTGTAACTTTTATGGTCAAGTGGTAGCTAAGCCTTTGCATTAAATACCACGCCGGCCTCATGTCCATGTCTATTTGTGGTCTAAAAGTAACAGTGTGGTTGGAACTTGTAGCTACTTTGTGGGTTGATTTAGATATTTAAGAACATAGCTCCTGCCTGCCCTAAGCTCCAGTATTATTCTTTTCTCTTTTTTTATCATTGCCAATAGTCATTCTCTCCTGTGATAAACCGTGCTTTCGCTCTGTAAGCTGCGTTCAAACTCGCACAGCCATTATTCAGTCACTGTTTTCCAAGTTTTTTTCGTTATAAGAAGTACGGAGTAGTGTTAATTAGTGATATTATATATACGTTAGGTTAAAGCTTCAGTCACGGTGGAGAAAAGCATTCGGTGTTTTCGGCACTTACTTCCAAGGTGGATTATATAGAGATATCAAAATCGCAGACTTTGTGATAATTCATGGGCGTAGAAATTGTCGTTGGGAGTCTCATAATAAAATATCAAGTTTCTTGGGTTGCACACGAAATGAAAGTACACTTGAACTCCATTGTTTAATATGTGTCTTTACATCTATAAGAACACCTCATGCTCCTGGTCATGCGGTGTTTTTTTTCTTCTTTTTTTCTATTTAAGATGCTTTAGTTTGTCGGTGTCCTTTCTTTTCAAAGCATACATGTGTTCCTAATTGCAAAAGGAAACAGGGAGAGTCGCTTTTTAATTAATAATTAATTTAGTAATGCGTACTGACGTCGTTCAAGAGTGAAAAGTGCTCTCATTCAAGTTCGTGGTACGTGTGTAAAACCCATTTTCTTGATTTTAATGCTGAGTTAAAATGAAAAATGACAATACTGGCATTAATTTATTTGAGGAGATGCTAAATCAGACAGAGTTCATAACAATTAACCAGCTCAATAGTATTTGGCTGCAGCTTGGTTGAGTCAGAGGTGATACACGCTACAAAGGCTTTGACATGTTGATGAATGGATAAGAATACTCTTTTTATCTAGTCTCAATATCAGATCGGATGCTCTGTCTAACTTTTAAGATTATATTAAGAGTATACCTCTACCTAGGTTCAAATTCTTGTAGACCATAACCCCCTTTAATCTACAAACATATATATTGGGTCCTAACTACACGCCGTTAATCAAACTGTACCAAGCATCCAAAAAATATTTCTTCATTTGCCTTTATCAATTCTTTACACCTTGAGAGCCACTAAACTTAACACTATACAGTAGCTCAGTTTTAGTATGATTTTCATATATTCACATATCTTAGTTAAAGGAATCAAGAGATATATAGTAAGGCAGTATAAACCAAAGTTAAGATGTAATAACTAATGTTAAAATTTTCAATTACAAATTCAGATGAAAATATTGTTATAATCAAAGAAACATATTATATGTCAATTTTTATTTTTTTTGGAACTACATTCTAACCCGAATAAAAATATATACTTAAGTTTGAAATATGGAGGTGGTGGTATGAAATGTTAGTAGCAGAGTTTAATCTTCGGAGAAATAAGGAAGATGGAGTGATGTTAGAATTGCTAACTTTTGCATTGATATATCTTTATTAACTGACATAGGACAATACAGTTAACTATTATAGATATGATCTCATTAAGTTGTTAATTTTCTTTTCTTTTTTTTTGTAGAATTGTTAGTACCCTATGTTGCTACAACATACAAAATTTAAGTGATGTCTTTTCTCCACAAATTGCAATATGGAAGGAGATAACTCATGTAACCACTGAGGCAGTTTTAGAATGCCTAAGCATTTTATTTCTCTTTTGATTTGTTTTTTCTACTTTTGTACTATTTGCCCGTTTTAAAGATATATGAGTAATGTAATCCATTTTTTTAAAAATTCTCCGATAAAGAAATTATGAAAAGAGCAAATCGGCGGTGCTTAAATTATATATTTCAAGTTGGATTTGACTTCCATACTTTCCCACCCACCCCTCAACTTACAGATCTTCATCAAACGACTGACTTACTTCTAATGAGGAGGGCTATGGGTTATGAGTAACTTTAGTATCTAATAGAAAAAAACTAAGAATCATTTATTTAATGAATTAGATCATATTAGTCTTACAAATATACATTCTCTATAACTTTTTTTCCCTTGAATATTGGTGACACCTTTACATTTCACTCCGAAGTATAAAGGAAAGGAAAACTCAATCTGAAGAAAAAAATTACAAATTATATCCCCCCACTTATATCAACCTTCAGTAAAATTAATTGAGAACTCATAGTTTAAAGCTGCTGCTTACTGTATATTCCCTCCAGCTTTTTACATCTTCTAAGCTCTTTGTTGTAATTTATGTTGAGTTTGGTTCCTTTGTTTGTCCCATATTGGTTGGGGAAAATAATTGGGGCAAGACTCTTGCCTATATAAAGAGGGTACTACCCCTTTGGTTACTGTATCAATCTAAAGTCAAAGATTTATATGACAAATTTGATTCAAGTTAAATTCCTTTTTTGAGATGAGAGTTGGAGGATTTATTTTGGGTATTTCTTTGTAGATGCATTGGTGTATTGGGATATTGGGTGAGAGGAAAAATTGTGTGATTGTAAGAATTTTTCACATAGTGAATTTTCTTCTCGGTGCCTGTGGTTTTTCTCCGGTTTGGGAGTTTCCACGTAAATTTTCTTGTGTTGTTATTATTTCTTAATTTTCTGCTATTTTTGTCTATGAATATCCTTGGGTGTGGGTTTGGGAGGTCTAAATTCCCAACAATTGGTATTAGAGCTAAGGTGTGTTTTTCTTGAAAATTTGGAGTATGCTATGTGATCGCAGTTTTGACTGATCTTCCACATCAGAAAAGATTTTCTTGAGAAAGGTTCATTTGATGCAGTAGAGCTTTGATGTGGTAGTGTGAAAGTGCATGTCTAGGAAAGTTCTGGCTAAGGAAAGACTTGGTACTTAAGCGTGTCCTTTGTGACCTACCTTTTTTTTCCTAGGAACTTATCTGATGTACTATTCATTTTTATGGTAAAATTCATCAAGATAGAAGTGCACACAAAAAAAGTTAGGAAATAGGGCTTCGAATTTTGTCAAATTTGAGATAGAGAAATTCGACGGGAGAATCAATTTTGGCTTATGGCAAGTGCAAGTTAGGGACATTTTGTTTTAGTCGGGGTTACACAATGCATTGAAAGACAAACAAATCCCTGATATCAGCACTACTACTAGTGATACTGGCAAAACGGCTTGAACAGACAGATCTAGTATGAGCGATGAAGATTGGGAGGATCTGGATTTGAGAGCGGCAAGTGAGATACGACTGTGTTTGGCTAAGAATGTCCTTGAAAATGTGCATGAAATATCTACGACAAAGGAACTCTGGGAAAAGCTCAAGGAGTTGTATCAAACAAAGGGCGTCTCAAATCAGGTGTACCTGAAGAAGCAGTTTCATACACTGCGGATGAGGGAAGGTACTATAATTTCAGATCATTTAAGTGTTCTCAATGGGATCATCTCTGAATTGAAGGCAATTGGAGTTCATATAGATGATGAGGATCAAGCTTTGAGACTCATTTGGTTTCTTCCACCTTCTTATGAACACATGAAACCTATTCTGATTCATGGGAAGGAGAAGATAGTTTTTTTTGAAGTTACCGGAAAACTCTTTTCAGAAGAGAGAAGACTGGGCGGTGGAAGAAATGTTCCTCCTGAAGACTCGGCTCTCGTGGTAGCTGGATATAGGAAGAAGAACTCTATGAAGAAAAATATAGTATGCTGGACGTGTGGACAATCTGGGCAAGTGAAGAAAAATTGTTTGAGAGGTGGAGTGGGTTCAATAAGAGGCTCTGTGTCAGTTAATGGAGAGACTGACAATGTCGCTAACATTGTCTCCATGGATGATGATTTTGCTCTTTAAAAGGAGGCATGTACATCTTCATGGCATGCCGCTAATCCCAAAGTTGCCACGATAGAGGATGTGTTACTATTAGCGGGTCCACAAGTTTGTACATATGCATTGGTTTGGCATTGATGTAAGGTGTGTGATGGAATTTATGTCGATAGCTGATGAACTTCCAGGAAAGCCAAACATGGGAGTTGCACCATAATTTTTTCAGCAAAGTTATTTTCGACATGTGCCAAAGTGAAAGGCTTGGAATTAGTTTATTCTGAGTGGGTATGCTTTTATGGTGGGGCATGATGCTGTAAAGTATGATAATTCTTTATATTGAGAGTTATGTTATTTTCAAGAGATCTTTATTGAGGTGGATTGTGGTTGTGGGATCAGTCAAAGTTGCCAAGGTAGAGATTGTTGAGTTTGGCTCCTTTGTTTGTCCCATATTGGTTGGGGAAAACAATTGAGACAAGGCTCTTGCCTATATAAGGAGGGTGCTACCTCATTGGTTAGTGCACCAATTGACGCAGCGAATAAAGCGTAAATACACAAGTTTCAAAACCTGAAACTCAATTGAAATAATCCCCCAAATATCACCTTTATTCCAAAAACCACGCTACCGTAAAATAATGCAGAAAAGAGTTTTTATAGGTCCCAAAACCTAAAACGCAAATAACTAAAAAATAGAGTTTGACTAAAAAACTAAAAAAAAATGGTTGACTTTTGAAGTCCATCAAGTCTGTAAATTCTTTCGTTTGGACTTCTGGCGTGCAGCCCACTCTTGGAAGGGACCTGATCCTCTGGCCCCTTAACCCTGTCCCAACCCTGTCCCAAATCATCCTAGCCATCTATTTATGTAGGACCTACATAAATAGATGGCTAGGATGATTTGGGACAGGGTTAAGGGACCACAGGATTTGAGGTCCTCTT
>JAOQMS010000179.1:6549920-6571609 GCA_027563885.1 Erythroxylum longipes
AGCCATCTATTTATGTAGGACCTACATAAATAGATGGCTAGGATGATTTGGGACAGGGTTAAGGGACCAAAGGATTTGAGGTCCTCTTGAAAATCATCCGCAACATGTTTCACGTCAGTCTCCTCCACTTGAGAAAAACTCGACCTCGAGTTAACAACATCATCAGGATGCAACGGCTCATCGGATGGGTAGTACTTGTAGATGTCTACCACATTAAATGTTTTGGAGATCTCCATACTATCAGGAAGACCCACCACATAAGCATTGTCATTGATCTTCGTTAGAACCTGGTACGGACCATACTTCTTTGGCTGTAGCTTGCTATAAACGCCCACTGGAAATCTTTCTCTCCGTAGAAATACCATGACCTCATCGCCAACAGCAAAAACTTGCTTTCTGTGATGCTGATCAGCTGCCTTCTTGTACTTTGCATTAGACTCCTCCAGCTTCTGTTTAACCTTAGCATGAACAGCCTGCCAATCATTCGCCATCTTCTCTGCTGCGGAACTCTTGACAGTAACATTAGGCAGATCATTTAGATCAATAACATGCTTAGGAACCTTAGTATAAACAATAGAAAAAGGTAATCTCCCTGTTGAACTATGGACTGCATTGTTATAAGCAAACCCTACCTGAGCTAATGCAAAATCCCACTGCTTTGGTCTATCTCTGCAAATGCTCCTGATCAAATTACCCAAAGTCCTATTTACCACTTCTGTTTGACCATCTGTTTGTGGATGAGCTGTACTACTAAAATTTAATGTTGAGTTAAACAACTTCCGTAAAGTCCTCCAAAAGTGCCCAAGGAACTTATTGTCACGGTCCGAAGTGATGGTTTTAGGAGCTCCATGTAAATGCACCACTTCCCTAAAGAACAATCGGGCAATATTTGATGCATCTGAAGTCTTCTTGCAGGGAATAAAATGCGCCATCTTCGAGAACCTGTCCACAACTACAAACACAGAATCCCAACCTCTTTGTGTACGAGGAAGGCCTAACACGAAATTCATGGATAAATCCTCCCAAATACTATCAGGAACAGGTAAAGGCATGTGCAAACCTGTATTCTGTGATTGTCCCTTTGAAGTCTGACACATATAACAGCGCTTCACTATGTTGTAAACATCCCTGCGCATCATTGGCCAAAAGAACCTCTCTCGAATAGCAGCAAAGGTCTTATCCCTGCCAAGGTGTCCAGCTAGACCTCCACCATGCAAGTCACGAATTACTTTCTCCCTCAAGGAAGAATTGGGAATACAAAGTTGATCTCCCTTGAAAAGAAAGCCATCTGTAACATGAAAATCCTCTTCAGGTTGGTTCTTTGAGCACCTCTCCCAAACAGCTCTGAAATCATTATCAATTTTGTATAATCCCTTCAACTCATCAAAACCCATAACTTTAGTTTTCAGAGTCATCAACAAATCTGCACGCCTGCTCAAAGCATCTGCAACTTTATTATGCATCCCCGATTTATGCATAAGTTTAAAAGGAAATTTCTGTAAAAGTTGGGTCCACTTAGCATGCATGTCACTACTAATTCTCTTCTGACTACTCAAATACCTCAAAGCTTTATGGTCAGAATATAAAACAAATTCTTTACCGACCAGATAGTGCTTCCAATGTTTCAAAGCTCGCACTATCGAATAGAATTCTTTGTCATAAGTGGACCACTTTTGTCTTGCATCATTGAGCTTCTCACTAAAAAAGGCTATCGGCCTCTTCTTTTGTGACAACACAAACCCAATTCTGAATCCGCAGGCATCACATTCCACCTCAAATAACTTGTCGAAATCCGTTAATGCTAAAACTGGAGTAGTACACAGTTTCTCCTTTAATTCAGCAAAACTGGAGTCTGCTTCTGCACCCCATTGAAAATTTCCTTTCTTCAAACACTCCGCGATCGGTGCTGCAATTGTACTGAAATTTCGAATGAAACGCCCATAAAATGTAGCCAGACCATGGAAACTTCTGACTTCTCTGACAATCTTCGGTGTAGGCCATTCTTTAATTGCCCGAACCTTCTCTTCGTCAACTTTAACCCCATCAGCACCAACTACAAAGCCTAAGAACAAAAGCTGGCTTGTCATAAAGGTGCACTTCTTCATATTCACATAGAGCTTATTTTCTCTCAAAGCTCCTAACACTTCACACAAATGCTGCAAGTGCTCATTTTCTGAACCACTATAGATCAAAATGTCATCAAAATAGACAACAACAAATCTACCAATAAATTTCTTGAGTACTTAGTTCATAAGGTGCATGAAAGTGCTTGGCGCATTTGACAATCCGAATGGCATAACAAGCCACTCATACTGCCCTTCCTTCGTTTTAAACGCTGTCTTCCACTCATCACCCAGCTTAATTCGAATCTGATGAAAGCCATTCTGCAAATCGAGCTTGGAGAACACTTTAGCTCCATAAAGTCTGTCTATCATGTCATCCAGCCACGGGATAGGGAACTTATACCCGACTGTAATCTTATTAATTGCCCTGCTATCTACACATATCCTCCAACTGCCATCTTTCTTTGGAGTTAATAAAGCAGGCATTGCACATGGACTTAGGCTTTCCTATATGTACCCTTTCCGCAGCAAATCCTCTACCTTCTTCTTCAAAATTTCACTCTCCTTAGGGCTCATTCTGTAGTGAGACAGATTAGGCAGATTAGCACCAGGAACCAGATGAATTTGATGTTGAATATCCCGTAAAGGTGGCAACCCAGGTGGTAATTCCTTCGGCATCAAATCACCAAATTCTGTTAGCAACGACTTCACAGCTTCAGGAATTTGTACTGCATTATTCTCTTTTTCACTAGCCAATAGCACATGTTTGACAACTACAGCATACACTTCTTTTTTCCCCTGAACTCAGCTTCAAACTTTTTCACAATAGTGGAAACTGTAAAAAGGGTTCGCCCCTCCACTTTAGAAGCTTTGGCACGACCACTCTTTTTCGTTGGTAGCAAGGTAAATCTAACCCCGCCTTTCTCCACCTTGTAGATATTATCTCTACCAGCATGTTGGGCGTTAACATCAAACTGCCAAGGTCTACCGAGAAGCATGTGACAAGCATCCATATCGACAATATCGCAATAAACTTCATCAGAATATTTGCCGATAGAGAAAGGAATCTTACAACGCTCCGTCACTTCAATTTCCTCACCAGGCACAATCCATCCAATTTTGTATGGATGTGGTTGCTTTTCAACTCGTAGTCCCAAATTCTCAACAGCATCCCTGCCTACAATATTTTCACAACTGCCACTGTCAATAATAATATAAAATAGCTTACCACTAATAGTGCACCTACTTTGAAACAACTTATGCCGCTGTGAGTGTTCTTCTGGCTTATAAGTCAGCATCGATTTTCTCACGACATAATTTCTTACAAGATCATCGTCCTCTGTTTCATACTCATCATCTTCACCGTCGGGTTCGCAAACTACTTCATCCTCCTCACGATCAACCATATTAATGGTTCTCCTGCGAGGACAGTCACTGGATCTATGCCCTTACTGATTACACTTGAAGCATTTACCCGGGGTTGGTCTAGCATATGGATTATTGCCTCATGGTTGTTCTTTCTGCCCTTCATCCTTCTGCTTACCTGTGGCCTTTTGCTCCCTTTGCGCATCATCCTTCTGCACACTTTTATTCTTTTCAAAAGAGGTTCTGGAGTACTTATTATAGCTTCTACGAGAGGAATCCCCAAATCTACTCTTCTCCTGTAGCATCATCTCAGCCCTCAAAGCCATATTTTTGGCTTCAGTCAAGGATCTTAAAACCTGTACACCAATCTTTTCTTCAATCGCTGGCCTCAATCCACCTAAAAACCTTGCGACTAGTTGATCCTCAGTCTCCCTCAAGTTGTTACATTTAGCCAACCTCATAAACTCAACAGTGTACTCATTCACGGTCCTGTTGCCTTGACGACACCTCTGGTATTATTGGAATAGGAGTTGCTCATAGTCAAGGGGAAGGAATTCTGCTCTTAGCAACCTCTTCATCTTCTCCCAGCTAGTGAATTTTCTTTTTCCAACACGAACTCTTTAGTCTTGAACTCTCTCCCACCAAGCGGATGCCCCACTTTTCAGTCTGCAAGCAACCACCTTAACCTTCTTTTCCTCTGGGATGTCCATGTAGTCAAAGAATCTTTCTACCTCTGCAAGCCAATCTAAGAAATCTTCAATATTCATGCTGCCATAGAAATAAGAGATATCCACCTTCAATTTGTAGTCAAGGTTGTTACAATCATGGTTCCCACGTCCACGCCGTCCTTGGCCTACTATATCATCATCTGAATCCGAACCTTCTTCAAGAACAGGTTCGTTGGTAGGTTGTTCTTCCGCATGATTCCTACCACCATGCCTATTCCTATTACTCGCGATTGCCATGTTTGCAATCTGATCAGCAAGTTCCCGAAAATGTTGGTCAATTCGCTCATTGATATCATTAATACGATTCTCCAACGCTTGAAACCTTGGATCGGCATCCCCTATCGCCTCAGTTCTACGATCACCGTCGCCAGAGCCGCCACTCCCTCTTCCTGCCATCAGAATCGACCTTGCTCTAATACCAACTGACGTAGCGAATAAAGCGTAAATACACAAGTTTCAATCCGAAACCTGAAACTCAATTGAAAGAATCCCCCAAATATCACTTTTATTCCAAAAACCACGCTGCCATAAAATAATGCAGAAAAGAGTTTTTATAGGTCCCAAAATCTAAAACGCAAATAACTAAAACAATAGAGTTTGACCAAAAAACAAAAAAAAATGGTTGACTTTTGAAGCCAATCAAATCTGCAAATTCTTTCGTTTGGACTTCTGGCACACAGCCCACTCTTGGAAATCATTCGCAACACGTTCTACGTCACCAATCCAAAGTCAAAGATTTATATGACTAATTTGACTCTAGTTAAATTCCTCTTTTGAGGTAAGAGTTGGAGGATCTGTTTTGGGTATTTCTTTGTGGGTGTATTGGTGTATTGGGATATTGGGTGAGAAGAAAAATTGTGTGATTGTAAAAATTTTTCACATAATGGATTTTCTGCTCGGTGCTCGTTGTTTTTCCCCAGTTTGGGAGTATCCACGTAAATTTTCTTATGTTGTTATTATTTCTCTATTTTTTGCTATTTTTGTATATGAAATATTCTTAGCTGTGGGTTTGAAAGGTCTAAATTCCCAACAATTCAAAGTGATCATTCACAGCTGAAGATTCAAATCAGGGTGCTGTTGATTTCCTCTTCTCGATGATGATGGTTGAGTATTGAAGGTGTGAGAAGAGGATTCAGCAGCTCCATGCACTCCTTGGGGCTGGGGACAATGGCCTTCTTGTTGATCCCTACTGCTAAAGCTCATCATTCTTGTGCTTTGATCAAACAATAATGGCCTTTCTTGCCCCACCATTGCAATGTTAAGCTCTTGATGATCCCATGGAGTCGTCATCCTTATCTGCTCCTGTCTTTGCTTGACAGGAGGGTTATGATTGCTTATTGATTCCAGACTCCACGGTTCCTGCTGTTGATTCCATCGATCAACTGCTGGCTGTCGAACAGTCTGACCAAAATTGGTGCCATGCCTGGTGTGGTATGGCACATAGGCACTACTGCTACTTGGCCCTTCGGAGTCATCAGAAGCATTGAAGAATGATGAGGTTCCTTGCGGTTGGTGAGTAGTGATGGTAGGAACCTCTGCAGCTCTGGTTTGTGGAGGCAGCCACCTTGGCTCTAACTGATAATCATCTAAGTTGTTTTTTGTTGGCCACGGTGATTGCACTTGCACCCCTCTGTTTGCGAACTGATGATGCTGGTGAAAAGCTGGCTGTGGCTGAACAGGAGCAGCATACACATCTTCATGATCAGCTCCAGTCAGAGGGTAAAAAGAACCAGAGGGAGCCTGAGCACTCGTATTTTGGATGGCTCCAAGTTGCATGATAGTTGAAATAAGGTCGTCCATGCCATCCCTAGAGCCACCAGTTTGATCTTTCTGGTGGGAGGAACCACAAGCTTCCGTTGGCAGAGCAGCACTGGGAGTAGGAGCCCAGCTAGTATGATCCACCATCATTCCTTTGTAAGACGCAGCTGTTGGTGAGCCACAACTGGATAAATGAGAAGGCATTTGATAACCTTGCCGTTCTTGATGATGAATACCACCTCCCAGCTGGAGAGTAGATGAAGGTGAATCAACACAAGAAGAGGACGATTGGTTTGGAAGTTGGGCCAGCTTCCTACCGGCAAGCATTTGAGCTGTTGGTCCCAAGTCTTTAACAAAGCTCATTAGGCTTTCCCTGTAACCAACTCCTGCATCGGCGTTCTGCATCACCAAATCATCAAATAACCATGACCATACATAATCAAATAGTAAGTACACATATTTATATGTTGTGTGGTGAACTACTTACAAATTGAAGCTGTTTTGGAGCATTGAGCACCAATGAAAAGCTCCAATCATCCTCCTTCACGGAAGAACTCTGAGGTCTATATGTTCTACGCTTCTCAATTTCAGAAGAGTTTACATCGTTTGGCTCTAAAAAAGTGTACACTGAGTGACATTAATTGCCTAATAAAAGAATAGATATGGCAATTGCAGATTGATTTAATGCTGATTTGTGTGCTACAAGAAAAGGGTTCTATTGAGAGACGAACCACTGAAGAAGGGATTATTAGAAGCATCCCCGATTATACGATGCTTCAAAGTTGAAACTCCACCAGCACTTACAGGCTTTGTTGGCTTCTTGTCACAGCGTTTTATGCCCAAGTACGCTGACTCGAACCTTTCCGGATCACTTCTGAGGCTGTGAAAGAGCTGCTGTGCCAGTTCACTGATGGCACGAGCCTGCAGGCCACCATAATAATTATTTCTGTTAGCTATCAAAACATACATACAAACATTCCCACCTGAGATAAAAATGTAATAATAAGGATATGAAAGTGATAACTGTATTACATTATACCTCTGTATAGAACGCGCTTGCTGGTGCGTTAAATCTCATAGCGTTGCTGCATACGAGAAACACATCGTACTGTATCCACAGAGCAAAATTAAGAAATTGGCATCAGCCATTAGGGGTCATTTCATGATCTACATTTCATTTTCTTAATCACTGGTCACATATAAGCTAACGTTATAAAATATGTCCTGAAGTTGACTTTTTTAAATTAAAGACACGAAGACTGTATTTTGGCAGTTGGAGCTAGCGCACCTCAAATTGTTTCAAGCTTGCATATCTTCCTTCGTGTAGTTTAGCCCTCATGGTGCCAAAATCCATGGGCTCCTTGATGATATTGTAATAGCAGAACAGCTTATTATGGAACAAATTGATAAAAATCATTAATTCGTTGTCAAAGATTATTAGACAAAAAACTTATGATTTTATAATGGTTGACAACTGTCTGCATGATTATATGCACGAGTACCTGAGTTTGATTAACTAAAGCGTTAGGATTAATTGGATGTGTGAATATCTCATTCGTGTCCCTCCTGTATTAATTAGAATAAAGAAGTGTATAATTAGAATAACTAATTAAATCTTTAATTCCACGAAAATAGTTTTTATTGTAAATTTGAACAACGATATTACCTTTGAAGTATATCTAATATCAATTCTAGCATCTGGTTCCACTTATCAGAAGGCGAACTTGAAATTGGTTGGTCTTGCACAAAATAGAGAATTAGATGATAATTATCTTGAAAGAAAAAATAGAAAATTGAAGTATCGTTAAAAAATATTGAAGTTGTTAGTCGTTGACTGAAGACTCACCAGATCTAATTAGAATATCTTCTTTTGAATTTTCTCCTTCCTGCATAAAAATTGAGAACAACGAACTGAAGTATATGGTTGAAATGAGAAAAATCGAAACAAAATTATCCTAGCGATGGTCATGATGAGATACATGACTTGCTGCACATAAAATATGATTAAGAGAAAGTGTCAGTCAAAATGCCATCAATCTGAATCGGATGTAAAGAATATCAGAAAACAATATCACCCTGGATTCGAGACTGGTTAAGGCCTTCTACTTGCATCCGAACTAGATTCAACTATTTTAAGCTACTAATTAGCTAATGTTATGGTGCTAAAAGATAGGTGTTGATTGGTAAAAGATGTAGAGTGAGGACTATACTGTCTTGGTACTAGTGTGGCTGTGAGATTTTATATAGACAAAGGGAAGAGTAAAAACATACTGTTCTCAATTCACCATCTTTAATTCTAATATTTCATACTAATTACAGCTCAGTTCCCAAGACTATTCAGCCAATCCATGGATGCTAAGAAATAAATGATAGCAAATCTAGACTTAAGGGAAACAGAGACTCATTGGCTAAGAAACAACAGAAATTTAAGATGAAGAAGAAAATATGGAAAACAAAATAAATGCATTTCTCTGCTTTTCATGAAAAATGTAAGAAGGGAAATTAAAATAGACCTCATGAAAGTGAATAGAAGCTGAATTGAACCCCACATCCTGTAAACTTTTGCGTTTGCGACCTCTCCTGCTTGTTGA
This sequence comes from Erythroxylum longipes, assembly GCA_027563885.1. Classification (NCBI taxonomy): domain Eukaryota; kingdom Viridiplantae; phylum Streptophyta; class Magnoliopsida; order Malpighiales; family Erythroxylaceae; genus Erythroxylum; species Erythroxylum longipes. The sequence continues at coordinate 6,558,426 of JAOQMS010000179.1, forward strand.
CTGTCCCCTGTCGTCATTATTAGAATCATCATTGTTATTAGCTTCGGCCTTTTTTTGTAGAGCAAGAAGTCTTGCTTTTTCTTCCAATTCGGATATTCTGGCACTCCTTCTCAATCCAGTTCTTGTTGATATTGTTCCTTCCTGCTTTTCCATCTCCCCCCTCTTTTTTTCTTTTTTCTTTTTCCAAATTGTAATAAAAGATACCCCTAAACCAAACAAATTGTCATAAATAATGATATATGTGAACACACCAAAAGACATATATCAAAGGCAATTTTGAAATACATCCAATGCCACAAGCACTCAATTACATACCATTTTATTATTATTATTGGTATTACTTGGATTCTTGTTTTCCATTTTCATTTTTAGATGTTATTTTTATGGAAGGTACTAACTTAATTAATTGACTTGCTTTTGTTAATTAAAGTGAATTAATTGTCCTTACTTCAAACTCAATAAATATAATTTTCAGACATAAATGTAAGAGACATCTTTCCCAATGTTCGGAAAGTCCACTCTTAACATGTACTTTTGAAATTTTAATAAAAGATTATAGTATTTGCTAAGTTACATCAGTGATAAGTTTATGCAAAATGTTGCTCTATTTTCGTAGAAATAAAATGACTAATTTGTCGATACACACAAATGCATGTCATGAATTAGCCAAGTTCTAATTTCAAATACAAAATATGGTTAGTGGGTTTGTTAATTCCAAAGCAGGGGAGTTTATAATATGAAATACATGTCTATCCACTTTGGTTTTAACTAAAATTCGGTTTAATTGGTAAATATCTATTATTTGTTATAAGATATGCAGTAACGTTTATCAGACAGGGACAAATGAAAATAGCCAAAAGGGTTTTGTTTATTTGCTTGCGCTAGGACTTCAGTTGTAACCGTCAACCCTTTAGTCCCAGCTAATACTCACTGTCAAACTGTTTATTGTCACTCTTATAATAATATAAAACAAAAAGGTAAATTTTTATTTATTAACTAAATAAACACACTGAAAACTAAAATCCGCATTGGGCACTAAATATGTGTAAATCGCATTTATGGATTTTCCTCTCCTTTTTCAGCAAGACAATAATTACAAAATCCTTTTATTAGGAGATGTTTCCAGAAAAATCTCTCTTTTTTTAAAATTTTTTCCTTTGTCTTTGTTTCAGATGTACTCGTTTTTGCACATAAAAAGTCTTTTGGTCTTTGAAAATAAATATAATTGCATAACGAAATAAGAAGCTACCAACCACAACTAGAAAGCAAACAAAGACACAAGGTTTAGCATATGATCGTAACCATGCGTGAACTTCTCTTACAAAAAGTGTGCCAACTCCGCATGCATGAATCACCACTCTTGAAAACGAGTCAGATCTGTGCTCCAACCTATCAAATGACCTTAAAAAACAGATAACTGTGCACTACTGTGAATCTACAACCGTTGCATTAATTAAATCAAAGAGTTAAGAAGAAACTTCAAACAAACTGCTAAAAAAGTATCACCTACAAACACAAACCGAAAGAAGGCACAATACAGTAACTTATCATATAATTAAACTCTCTTACCAACAAGGAAAAGAAGCAATAAACACTTCTTAAAGATGGGAAAGCTCCTAATACAGGGAAAGTTATCTATTGCTTCTTCAGAGCACCCAGATTTCCTATATTGACACTGAGAGTATACTTCAAACTATCCAAACACGAAGACACTAATCTTTTTATAAACGAAAATCGTGAAGTCGAGCGCCCTTGTCTGTGGTAGATTTACGCTACGTGGAACACTCATGCTTCCAAATGGACAGTGATTAAAATTTCAAAAAGTTTGCCACTTCAGTTCCAAATGAATCTCCTGTCATACTTAGCGGAACAAGAAAGTTACTAACGCCATTATAGCAAAGGACAAAATTACCAAGCTAAGCTTTATAAAATACCTGGCAACACAAAGTAACATTTAGTAACTAGCTAAAACTTCTCATACCTGGGAACACGAAGTTCTCATGCATCAACACGAAGTTCTCATGCATCAAGCCTGTCAAAGTTAATCAGTCATTAGAAGAAAGTAAGTAAAATTGACATTTCAAATAAGTAAATAAGGGTATTGAGGTATTGTGTGTGCGCATGAAAATGGTATAACATTGACGTTGAACGTGTTGCGGATGATTTCCAAGAGTGGGCTGCGCGCCAGAAGTCTAAACGAAAGAATTTGCAGATTTGATGGGCTTCAAAAGTCAACCATTTTTTTTAGTTTTTTAGTCAAACTCTATTGTTTTAGTTATTTGCGTTTTAGGTTTTGGGGCCTATAAAAACTCTTTTCTGCATTATTTTACGAGATCGTGGTTTTTGGAATAAAGTTGATATTTGGGGGATTCTTTCAATTGAGTTTCAGGTTTCGGATTAAAACTTGTGTATTTACGCTTTACTCGCTGCATCAGTTAGTATCAGAATAAGGTCGATTCTGATGGCAGGAAGAGGGAGTGGCGATTCTGGCGACGGTGATCGTAGAACTGAGGCGATAGGGGATGCCGATCCAAGGTTTCAAGCGTTGGAGAATCATATTAATGATATCAATGAGCGAATTGACCAACGTTTTCGGGAACTTGTTGATCAGATTGCAAACCTAGCAGTCGCGGGTAATAGGAATAGGCATGGTGGTAGGAATCGTGTGGAAGAACGACCTACGAACGAACTTGTTCTTGAAGAAGGTTCGGATTTAGATGATGATATGGTAGGCTAAGGATGGCGTGGATGTGGGAACCATGATCGTAACAACCTTGACTACAAATTGAAGGTGGATATCTCTTATTTCTATGGCACATGAATATTGAAGATTTCTTAGATTGGCTTGCAGAGGTAGAAAGATTCTTTGACTACATGGACATCCCAGAGGAAAAGAAGGTTAAGGTGGTTGCTTGCAAACTGAAAATTGGGGCATCCGCTTGGTGGGAGAGAGTTCAAGAGTGAAGAGTTCGTGTTGGAAAAAGAAAAATCACTAGCTGGAAGAAGATGAAGAGGTTGCTAAGAGCAGAATTCCTTCTCCCTGACTATAAGCAACTCCTATTCCAACAATACCAGACGTGTCGTCAAGGCAACGGGACCGTGAATGAGTACACTGTTGAGTTTATGAGGTTGGCTGAACGTAACAACCTGAGGGAGACTGAGGATCAAAAAGTCGCAAGGTTTTTAGGTGGATTGAGGCCAGCGATTGAAGAAAAGATTGGTGTACAGGTTTTAAGATCCTTGACTGAAGCCAAAAATATGGCTTTGAGGGCTGAGATGATGCTACAGGAGAAGAGTAGATCTGGGAATTCCTCTCATAGAAGCTATAATGAGTACTCTAGAACCTCTTTTGAAAAGAATAAAAGTGTGCAGAAGGATGATGCGCGAAGGGAGCAGAAGGCCACAGGTAAGCAGAAGGATGATGGGCAGAAAGAACAACCACGAGGCAATAATCCATATGCTAGACTAATCCCGGGTAAATGCTTCAAGTGTAATCAGCAAGGGCATAGATCCAGTGACTGTCTTCGCAGGAGAACCATTAATATGGTTGATCGAGAGGAGGATGAAGTAGTCTGCGAACCCGACGGTGAAGATGATGAGTATGAAACAGAGGACGATGATCTTGCAAGAAATTATGTCGTGAGAAAATTGATGTTGACTTCTAAGCCGAAAGAACACTCACAGCGGGATAAGCTGTTTCGAAGTAGGTGCACTATTAGTGGTAAGCTGTTTAATATTATTATTGATAGTGGCAGTTGTGAAAATATTATAGGTAGGGATGCTGTTGAGAATTTGGGACTAAGAGTTGAAAAGCACCTACATCCATACAAAATTGGATGGATTCGGCCTGGTGAGGAAATTGAAGTGACAGAGCGTTGTAAGATTCCTTTCTCTATCGGCAAATATTCTGATGAAGTTTATTACGATATTGTCGATATGGATGGTTGTTACATGTTTCTCGGTAGACCTTGGCAGTTTGATGTTAATGCCCAATATGCTGGTAGAGACAATATCTACAAGGTGGAGAAAGGCGGGGTTAGATTTACCTTGCTGCCAACGAAAGAGAGTGGTCGTGCCAAAGCTTCTAAAGTAGAGGGGCGAACCCTTTTTACAGTTTCCATTACTATGAAAGGGTTTAAATCTGAGTTGAGGGAGAAAAAAGAAGTGCATGTTGTAGTTGTCAAACATGTGCTATTGGCTAGTGAAAAAGAGAATAATGCAATACAAATTCTTGAAGCTGTGAAGTCGTTGCTAACAGAATTTGGTGATTTGATGCCGGAGGAATTACCACCTGGGTTGCCACCTTTACGGGATATTCAACATCAAATTGATCTGGTTCCTGGTGCTAGTCTGCCTAATTTGTCTCACTACAGAATGAGCCCTAAGGAGAGTGAAATTTTGAAGGAGAAGGTAGAGGATTTGCTGCATAAAAGGTACATCCAGGAAAGCCTAAGTCCATGTGCAGTGCCTGCTTTATTAACTCCAAAGAAAGATGGCAGTTGAAGGATGTGTGTAGATAGCAGGGCAATTAATAAGATTACAGTCGGGTATAAGTTCCCTATCCCGAAGCTGGATGACATGCTAGACAGACTTCATGGAGCTAAAGTGTTCTCCAAGCTCAATTTGCAGAATGGCTTTCACCAAATTCGAATTAGGCTGGGTGATGAGTGGAAGACAACGTTTAAAACGAAGGAAGGGCTGTATGAGTGGCTTGTTATGCCATTCGGATTGTCAAATGCGCCAAGCACTTTCATGCGCCTTATGAACCAAGTACTCAAGAAATTTATTGGTAAATTTGTTGTTGTCTATTTTGATGACATTTTGATCTATAGTGGTTCAGAAAATGAGCACTTGCAGCATTTGCGTGAAGTGTTAGGAGCTTTGAGAGAAAATAAGCTCTATGTGAATATGAAGAAGTGCACCTTCATGACAAGCCAGCTTTTCTTCTTAGGCTTTGTCGTTGGCGCTGATGGGGTTAAAGTTGACGAAGAGAAGGTTCGGGCAATTAAAGAATGGCCTACACTGAAGACTGTCAGAGAAGTCAAAAGTTTCCATGGTCTGGCTACATTTTATAGGCGTTTCATTCGAAATTTCAGTACAATTGCAACACCGATCACAGAGTATTTGAAGAAAGGAAAATTTCAATGGGGTGCAGAAGTAGACTCTAGTTTTGCTGAATTGAAGGAGAAACTGTGTACTGCTCCAGTTTTAGCATTACCAGATTTCGACAAGTTATTTGAGGTGGAATGTGATGCCTCCGGATACGGAATCGGGGCTGTGTTGTCACAAGAGAAGAGGCCGATAGCCTTTTTAAGTGAGAAGCTCAGTAATGCAAGACAAAAGTGGTCCACTTATGACAAAGAATTCTATTCGATAGTGCGAGCTTTGAAGCATTGGGAGCACTATCTGGTCGGTAAAGAATTTGTTTTATATTCTGACCATGAAGCTTTGAGGTATTTGAGCAGTCAGAAAAGAATTAGTAGTGACATACATGCTAGGTGGACCCAATTTTTACAGAAATTCCCTTTTAAACTTATGCATAAATCGGGGATGCATAATAAAGTTGCAGATGCTTTGAGCAGGCATGCAGATTTGTTGATGACTCTGAAAACTGAAGTTATGGGTTTTGATTGGTTGAAGGGATTATACAAAACTAATAATGATTTCGGAGCTGTTTGAGAAAGGTGTTCAAAGAACGAACCTGAAGAGGATTTTCATGTTACATATGGCTTTCTTTTCAAGGGAGATCAACTTTGTATTCCCAATTCTTCCTTGAGGGAGAAGTAATTCGTGACTTGCATGGTGGAGGTCTAGCTGGACACCTTGGCAGGGACAAGACCTTTGCTGCTATTCGAGAGAGGTTCTTTTGGCCAATGATGCGCAGGGATGTTTACAACATAGTGAAGTGCTGTTATGTGTGTCAGATTTCAAAGGGATAGTCACAGAATACAGGTTTGTACATGCCTTTACTTGTTCCTGATAGTATTTGGGAGGATTTATCCATGGATTTCGTGTTAGGCCTTCCTCGTACACAAAGAGGTTGGGACTCTATGTTTGTAGTTGTGGATAGGTTCTCGAAGATGGCGCATTTTATTTCCTGCAGGAAGACTTCAGATGCATCAAATATTGCCCGATTGTTCTTTAGGGAAGTGGTGCGTTTACATGGAGCTCCTAAAACCATCACTTCGGATCGTGACAGTAAGTTCCTTAGGAACTTTTGGAGGAATTTAAGGAAGTTGTTTGACTCAACATTAAATTTTTGTAGTACAGCTCATCCACAAATAGATGGTCAAACAGAAGTGGTGAACAAGAATTTGGGTAATTTGATCAGGAGCATTTGTGGAGATAGACCAAAGCAGTGGGATTTTGCATTAGCTCAGGCAGAGTTTTCTTATAACAATGCAGTCCATAGTTCAACAGGGAGATTACCTTTTTCTATTGTTTATACTAAGGTTCCTAAGCATGTTATTGATCTAAATGATCTGCTTAATGTTGCTGTCAAGAGTGCCGCGACAGAGAAGATGGCGAATGATTGGCAGGCTGTTCATGCTGGGGTTAAACAGAAGCTGGAGGAGTCTAATGCAAAGTACAAGAAGGCAGCTGATCAGCATCGCAGAAAGCAGGTTTTTGCTGTTGGCGATGAGTCATGGTATTTTTGCGGAGAGAAAGATTTCCAGTGGGCGTTTATAGCAAGCTATAGCCAAAGAAGTATGGTCCGTACTAGGTTCTAACGAAGATTAATGACAATACTTATGTGGTGGGTCTTTCTGATAGTATGGGGATCTCCAAAACATTTAATGTGGCAGACATATACAACTACTACCCATCCGATGAGCCGTTGTCTCCTGATGATGCTGTTATCTCGAGGTCGAGTTTTTCTCAAGTGGAGGAGACTGATGTGGAACGTGTTGTGGATGATTTGCAAGAGTGGGCTGCGCACCAGAAGTCCAAACGAAAGAATTTGCAGATTTGATGGGCTTCAAAAGTCAACCATTTTTTTTAATTTTTTAGTCAAACTATATTGTTTTAGTTATTTGCGTTTTAGGTTTTGGGACCTATAAAAACTCTTTTCTGCATTATTTTACGGGAGCGTGGTTTTTGGAATAAAGGTAATATTTGGGAGATTCTTTCAATTGAGTTTCAGGTTTCGGATTGAAACTTGTGTATTTACGCTTTACTCGCTGTATCAAACATTTTTATCTTCCCGCCATCTAATATGTAGAGGGTGTCAGACAGTTGAAGGATTACCCTTCAAATATGCTAGCAAAGTACGGCTTCAGGCTCAAGTCGGTAACCAAATAGAGATATGATGTTAAACATGTTGAATATGTGATTGATCAATTTCTGTATGTATCACACTGTAGTTCAGCTGCACATAGCCTTGTACATTATATACTTGCAATAGAATCGTCAACTAATCTAGCATACATGGTTCTTTCTATCTGCTCACCAAATACACATGGAAAAACTAACAATTCCCTATCTTTTTGCAAGAAACGTAAAAAGGGCTATTGAACAGGAAGCAAAACTCATGTTTCCCAACTTAATGGTTAAACTGTCTGGACACCACTGTTTTGTTGAGTCTAAAGTTCAGCATTATCTTCCAGCTTTATCAAAAGAATTTCATGTGGTCCTTGTTCAATTACCTTCCCATTTTCAAGAACAAGTATCTGTAAATTACAATGGAAAGATGGCAAGAGTAAATTCAACGAACTGCTTCTGCATCAATCAAGTTCACACTTATCCTTTAATTCACCATGTATCCACATAAAGCCTATGTAAAATGCCAAAAATTGTTGATAGATAAGAAGGTAATCTCCTCCCTTATCGAGGTGAATAATAATAGAGCTAATGCAAGTATCAACTGGGAATCTGAAACAATTCATTTAGAAGTTACTAGGAACTGCGATTGCAATTATAAAGAGAAGCATTAATTTTAGCATTTACTGAACCTGTGATGAAGATTCGGCTTCAACAGTGCAAGTATGGCACAGCTACATAAATTTGGCATATTGCTCGAGTGATCTGCTCTCTGTTAGCTGGCAATATAGCACAAAGAATATTTACTGATACATGGACCAGTAAACAGACCCACATTCAGTGCAGCCACTCTTAAGCACTGTACATCAAACTCACCGTCTGGATATGAAAAAGTAGTTCTTAAGTAAGCAAGACAAACTACAGTGCGTAACTTTGCTATACCAATGTAATGAAAAGCAGCTTCGCTATAGAAGCCGATAGATTGAACATATTGCCCCTAAGCATCTGAATCATACTTTTAGACGCCTGTAAGATGTTGGAAAGCGAATTTGAAACAATGCCTGATAAAATCAACCTCATGATTAGCAATCCTATTCTATCAACATTAAAATTAAGACAAGTGCTTCCCATAAGATAAGAGAATTATCAACCTAGAATAACCCGTGGAGCATTTTATTCTAAATTCCACCCACAGTACCAACAATTAGCATTGACATCTCATCTCTCTGTGGATAATGCCTTAAATGACATATGAGTATTTGGACATTGTAATGAACTTAAAATAGTGTGAAACTATAAATCGCAATTTAGAAGATGAACAGTCTAACTACTAGCACGTGCATGTATCCATCAACTAAACAACTCAGGATTATAAGAACTGTAAGAATTTACAACCTTTGATATCACAATTGCAATTTAGAATAGGAACCGTTGAAGAATACAGCATTGGAAGTTACAAGGACTTTACCCACCTCTTCTGCTTCAAGAAAAGCACATCACGTAAACTCCACGCCTGCAAACCCTACCCTATGTTACGATTTTCATTGCTAAACTTTTAATTTATGTTCAATTGTAAATTTGTTAGAAACTTTTTCTTTCTACCTGTTATATTTTCTATAATGTAATAATAAAATTTTTAGTTTTATCCTACTTGATCTTTTCCATGAGTTGGATGACTTGTGAGTTTTAACTTTTAATAAAAGTATGTTTAATTAAATTTGTAATTTTTACTTTTAGTTATAAATTTTCTAATTTATGAATATGAGAAATTAAAATTTTATTTTCTATTTTCATATAAACATTTAAATCACTTTAAAAATTCTAATATTAAAATTAGCTATTTTATAATTTTAATTTTATAAAATAAATTTCTCTTTTTAATTCTATTAAAATTTAATAAAAATATACTTGTTATTGATTTTTATATTAATAAATAAAATTATTCTTATTATTTTATCGAGTTATTATTACTACATTTCATTCATTATAAAAATAAATAATTTTAAACATGTAATGCTAATTAATTTTTACCTATAATTATAATTTTAATAATAATTAATAATATATTAATCACCAATTTGTAATTATCAATGAATCTTTTATTTATACACAATGATTCTTGTCATTTAATCGAAAATCATATGATATAATTACATTGTGAAAGTTAATATAATACTGCCTTGAGTACTACTTTAAACTATATATTAATTGTAACAATTTGCACATTTTATACTTTTGATCCTTCAGAACAAAGTGCATTTGATTATTTCATATATTCTTTTTATCTAGTCTTTTACTTAAGAATACTTTCTTTACATTTGATGTAATTAAGATCTATTATGGTCACCAAAAGTAGAATTAATTGGAATAAAGAAAACCTTGATAAGTGAGAATATGCATTCGTAGTCCATTCTTTTTTTTTTATATATATATAATTTCATTTTGCAATTAAATGTCTTTGTATCTTTTAATACTACAATCAGTGTTCCCTTGATTTAGAAAACCATGTTGTTGTTAATGGCTTTGCATCCTCAGCTAAGTCCCAACCTTGAAATCAGTTCATGAATTTTATTATTCTTCTATTACTTTAAGGCTTTTGAGGAACATATCTTGAAGTCCTCTTAGGTTGGAATTTCATTTTAGGATTAAATTTGAAGGACCTCTTAGGATTTGATAAATTATTACATTAGTCCATCATTTTTAAAAAATTATCAAATACCACCCATATATTTTTGTTATTATATTGGTCATTCTCTCTAACGTCAAGTTTTAGTTAAGACAAAAACAACATGTTTTTTTTTTTTGTAATTTTGGTAGTTTACGTGGTAAGAATGTGCCATGTAGCAAACAATGTCATGTGGGTTACGTTTGACTTCATACAACGTCGTTTATCAGATTTCACACAAGACTATGTGAAGCAAAATAGTTTGAATTCATCTCCTAAATGAAATTAGACTTTACTTTTAAGAAATTTTCATTAATGAGGATGCAATTAAGGGAAGGAAGCTTCAATTCAAGTAGTGGGGAGGACTGAAAAGTTTAGAAAACAATTAAGAGAAAGAAGCTTCAATTCAGTCAAGATATGATTTCGTTAATTTTGTTTAACCACCTTGAGTCTACTACTTCTAAGCTAAGGAACATATGCTCTGATTCTTCTTTCCTTTTATTTTTCAATTTATATTTTTTTCTTGCTTATTTTTTTTCATTTCACTTCCCAGTTTTGTTTTTATTTTTTAAGATGTGTGTTGATATTCTCTTTTTGTTCTTTTGGACTGTTGGGGTAGCTTAGTGCCTCTTGGGTTGTTGTTTATGAAGATGCATGTTATCGTCACCATTACTTGGTCCTCTTTGGTTGTTGTTTATGAATAGTGATGTAATCCTGATTGATAATAGTTATTTATAAATCCAATCAAAAGAGGATGCTTAGGAAGTATGTATCTCTTGGTATTAGTTTTTGCATTTCTAATAACTAAAAATATACTTGTATGTTTCCTTCCCTCCTTATAAATTATTTAGTATGATTGGAATTGTATTACAACTAGTAGACTGCTTAATGAGAGAATTAGTATATTTATTTAAACATAGTGTAGAAATGTATACACACAAATAAAAATGTGTGTTGCTTTATAGATTGTTTTTAATAATCATATGATTAAGCCCTTTTGATCAAACCTATTATTTTCTAAGCATATTTAACTAATTGCCATTTGGAATAACCATCCCTCAATCTAGATCTCTTGTCCTTTTGTCTCTATTATGAAAATTCAAAACCAACACTTGTTGTCTATCATGTTGAATTTCCAATACATTTATAAATATTTAGATGTTGATGCTTACTATTTTATAAGTATTTACACTGTCAATTTCATTATTAAGTTATGAAAGAATTTCTAAATTTACGCATAAGCAGTTCACCAGAAATGCAATGTCTCTTTTTAACATCCAAAAAAGTATTGCCAATTTGATTGTTTTATATATATATATCTTCTTGTTAATGTGTTAGGTTTAGAACATATTATTTCTCTTAATTAGCTTCTTACAACATGAGCTTCGACACAAGAAACTGGGATGGGGCACTTGTTTATGTTGTGACTATATACTCCATTATAACATACTCTGTTTTTGCATGTTAGGAAAATTTTCAAAATAAAGATACTTTTGACGTAGGAAACTAGAAAAGCTTGAGTGACTGTATTTGCTAAATAATTTGTTGAAATTGAAAAAAATTAAGAGAGGTCAATCAAAGCATCCGTTAAAACTTTTTGGAAACATTTTAAGAATTTAAATGAATTTGTATCAAAAAGTTATTCTGAAACTACTCGACCCAACTTGGCTTGGTTATTCTGAAACTGCTCGACCTAACTTGGCCTGAAATCTATAGGCCTAGCTCGGTTTGACTGGATTTCAAATTGAGCTTGCCTTTTTAAAAAATTTTTTTTGTGCTGGAGCTCAAGCTTCCCTACCTGACCAGGCCTAAAGCCTAACCTTTTCTCTCTTTAGTGTCTTAAACGAAGTTTTTTTTTAACATAGATGTTTTATATATTATAAAACAACATTGTTTACTATAGGTATTCACACTTCCTTTTTTGACAAGATCATATAGACATAGAAAGATGCAATAGTTCAACTCTTCCCATGAAATTTCACCTTTCATCTGACAGTCCTCTAGATCGACTTCTTTGCCTCCTCACCATAGAAAGCTCGACAAATATTGTTGTTTTTAAGTTAGCTCATGGGGTGGAAAGCCTAACCATCCCACTAAATGTAAGCCTATTTTCATCTTTATTTTTTTGGGGTGTTTTTCTATGTATTTCCTTGACTACATTTGTATGATTATCTCAGCCTCTAGATTTATATTTGCATTACATCTTAGGGGAAATTATGTTTTTCTTCCTTTTTCTGCCCTTAACAATTGAGTGTTGCTTGTCAGCTAATTGTGCTTTGTCCTTATTTAACTATGCTAAATTCACATTTTCTAATTTCCAATTGTTTTATGTTAGAGATCGAGAGACAAAGGTGTTTAAGATTTACATTATAAATTAAATTGGTTTGTAGCTTTAAATACCTATATAATATAAATTAAATTAGTGTGCAATTAAATATAATTATATAGGTATTTAAAGCTACAATTATGCCTTTGAAAGTGAACATTATTCTTAGTTCTTTTCTTTACCACTTCTTGTTAGTTGAACTCTTTAATTATATGTTACTATGCTTGGTGGGTATGATTGGCTTCAAAATTTGAGTGTAATTATTGGCTTTTGTATATTATGATGTTAATGAGAGATTTCCTTCATTATTCGTAATCATGAACAAGAACAAGAAGGATCGTATTGATTTAGTGGTTGGTGGTTTTGTTAGTCATCGCGCTATTCTTATAATATAGATATGCAGAAACTATTCTTATAATATACAAGATAGGAGAAGAGGTTTGTAGAAACTATTCTTACAATAAACAACATATCATTAGTTTGTCTATCCCTAAATAACAAACTCTCGTCTCAAATCAATCTTATGGCTTTCCTATTCCTCATTTTATCTCCAACTAACAAATAAATACAATCAAGTACTATTTTTGATGACTGGCTTCTTCTTCTTCTTTTTGTGATTTTAACTCTTTAAACATGTTACCTAAGATTGTGTCATATTAATTTCCTTTTCAATATGAATGAGAAAATTGACATTTGTAGTAATTCCTTTTAATATTAGTCTCTATTCAAAAATTAACCTTTATATTTGTCTAATCTTCTTTCAATTAGAAATTACCATAATGTATTATAACCAAAACAAGATATAAGGGAGGCGAGTGAAAGTAGTGATAAGTTGATAATGAAAGCGATCTAGAAGGGGGGGTTGAATAGATCGTCTAAACTTTTTCGCAGAGTTCTACACAAAACACGGAATTAATACACAAGAAACAATCA